>JARFIW010001332.1:0-600000 GCA_036346225.1 Platerodrilus igneus | reverse complement strand
AGAAGAAGCCGATTGCTGAGCTAGCCATGGTGAGCAGAGAAATTGGAAGGCGTCCAAAATAAAGGCTAAGGAATTTTTTAAATTTTTTTTGAATTTTTTATGTGGGGCCCAGGTGGGGCACGAATTTACGGCTGTTCCAGAGAGTACCACGGCAATGTATATATATATATATATATATATATATTGCTGTGTTTCCCTTAAAAAGCTATTCATTACCTTAACTGTGTTGGTCCATTGACTTTCTTCTGTTAATCGCCTCGGCTGCTCCTCTAGATAACTTACATCCTCAATCATAAAAAAAAACAAACACATTCCTATCACAAACATCAACGTTAACTCTATTTACATCAACATTCACAATACATTAAAATTTCAAAATTAAAATTCAGCATAAATTTCAGTATCAGAAAATTTCAAGATTAAATTTATTATCATTTTAATGTGCATCCAGAATTAAAGTCCTTGTAGGATGCCTACTAATTAATATAACAATATATGCAGACCGGAGTCTGAGTACAAAGGGAGCATCTACCACCCCTTTACGTTAATTAACCAGGTTCGTCTAATTGAGCTCAAAGACATACCCAAATTTTCATCATAATCCAGAACATAAATACTAAATACCCCTTTCTACTTAAACAAGCAAATTTCACCTTAAAATTAAAATTCTGTTGTTAGTACAATTTCACTACTGTCCATTTTAAGTAAATCAATTATAAAGTTATTCAACACACACCAAAATATCAAAGTTCGAACAAAATAGTATAATTTACCTGAAAGTTACTGCACTCGTAGCTTCAATGTACATCGTCCCTTTTGTTAATCACACCAATCCAACTGGGTTATATTTACGGCTTCTGATTCTCAACGCTTTTAAAAATTTCTCCACCACCATTCATCTAAAGTTGTTTCAGGGCTTTTCCGGAACTCATCTGTGTATATCTGACCCTTGTTTTGTGGATCCAGATACGTTTATGAACCATTTAATTATTAACACCCCCGAAAAATAGCAAAGAAATTCATACTTCTTTCACAAATATACGCCAAAACTGCCTACTTTTGTGTATTCATTTGTCGTTGTAAATTTTACTAATTGGTACAGTGATACTAAACTTTATTACCTTGTATCTTCTTTTCTAAGTGCACTAAAGTACATTCATTGTAGCACGTAAAAAACAAACTGTTTTAAATCACCAAAATATACGAGCAAACTTTAAATTATTCTATCAAACTCGGAAAACTAAAAAGCACTGTTTACCGCATTGAATCAAGTCGCAGATCTAAGAGAGCTTGTTCATATTAACCTGGGTATATATAGAGGTTAGCCTGTCTGTCGGTCTAGTCCCCAAAACGGACAATTCTTCAGAATTTCGCATGCTAGGTTCCCATTCCGCAGCCCGGCATGCGATTTTTACGAACTTTGCACTCGCACCAGTTAAATCTCAGAAATTTCGACACGGCTCGCAACGTCTGGAAATAACTAAT
Organism: Platerodrilus igneus; assembly: GCA_036346225.1. Taxonomy (NCBI): domain Eukaryota; kingdom Metazoa; phylum Arthropoda; class Insecta; order Coleoptera; family Lycidae; genus Platerodrilus; species Platerodrilus igneus. Next base: position 598,515 of record JARFIW010001332.1, on the reverse strand, counting down.
TGAATTTTATACAGAAATGTTATTTTTACCTCTCAATTTTGTTTTTTATTTTCACCCAATCGCAACCCAGTGACGTTGCTCCACTCACGCCTTTTACTATATGTGTCTCGGTCTTGCGCATATTATCTGTCTCTATCTACCCTGTTCTTATTGGTGCAAATTGATATTCTTTATTATCGATTATTTCAGTCCATGTGGACTGTGAAATAACCCACCTTTAGCATTTCCCGTAACTATTATGCGACGGTTTCTCCAACATTCTCTGTAACCATTAATTATCTGCAAAATTTACGCAGAATGAGCTTTTTTAAAAATACGCAGGTGTACAAACATCCTACTTCTAACTACCACTTCTACGATTTGCATTTTATTGGGTTTTTACAAGTTTTTATAGATATTATTTGTTACTAACGGTTCAATTAACTCCAATTAAAATAATACCCTTTAATTTTTAGTGACTCCTAATCAAATATTAATTATTATCTGTACGTTTTGTTTAATACCGGTTACTTAAAATTGAGTTAATTAATATAAATTTTGCACGTAATTTCTCTTTGTTTCTTTACTAGGAATAATTAAATTACACGTAGAGCTTTTTAATACTGCTTCCTTTTTTTTTATAGCAAGCGTCTTGTAGATGATTTAAATCTCTTATGTTTAATGAACCGAATGAATTTTTATGCTTCACGGTTTTTTAATAACGCGTACTATCTAATAAAATTCCCTATACACGGTGATTAAAATTATTTGTTATAATTAATTAATTTTCTACCCTGGTCTAAATATGAGTAATATATATATATATATATATATATATATATATATATATATATATTTCTCTAAACTATATCCGGCTTGTCCGGGTTGATAACTCTAGTCCCACCATTGGGTCGTCATAAAACTCTGAAGTCTAGCTGTTAAGAAAGCCCTACCCCCTAGACTTGCATTTCATATCACTCTTTGAGTAGGACGCCAAACCTCCAGCTTTTGCTCAGCTTCCTCAGGGATATTCGCCACGGCAGCTCACTTGCTCTCTAAAAATACTACCCTACTATTAAAAAAAACTTGACTACCAAAATTTTATCACTTTCTATTGTAACATCAAAATTTACACCTCGGATATTTAACAACCATTGTCAATTCTAAAAGAGGTCAGTTTAAAATAAAATAATTTCAAAATTTATCTATTCACAACTATAATTATTAAAAAGTAACTGGGCTTATCCCTAAACGCTATTTTAAAACTTCAGGTCTATTACGAGCTCATAGTAAAAGCCTTTCTGTATCTCGTGCCAATTATTGCACTGAAAATTTTTCAAAAACCCGTTTATACAAAAGCCAAATATTATACACTCATTTTATAATACAGAATTGTACACGAATATATTTTTATATGATTTTTTCTCAAAGGTTAATTGTCAATTAGAATGTCCATACAATTTATCAAAATTCACCTAAAAAGCACAAAATGTTAAAATCATAAAAAAAATCACAACAGTCAAAAGATTTTATAAAATTCATTTACCTGGACGGTTGCATAACCAGCTCTCAGCTTTGAAACCATCTTTGATGTAGTCTTTCTTCCTGACTGCACGTGCATCAATCAGTCCATATTGACTCCAACCATCAAGAACAGCACACCTCCACCCAGAACTTTCAGCATCCAATGTACGGTACTTCCAAACTCTCGTACATCCGCTATTGGTCCCTCAACATCGGCGGATCAGTGGCGTAGTTGGTATGTGTGTGACTACTATGTCCAAGGTCCCGGGTTTGAATCCCGACACGGTCCGCTTGAAAAATGTTAGGCAAGCATTTTTCACAAAAATACACCCTCGTTTGGATGAGAAGTAAAATGGAGATCCCGTGTGTGAGTGTTGTCACGCACGTTACAGGTTCCTACCTTACTTGGAACAGCAAGGGTTCGGCAAAATTCTAAGTTTTTTAGGTAAAACAAAAATCGCTTTTCGGCCAATGTAGTACCTTCGGGTGGAGCATTAGAAAATCACATGTAAGGTTTATCAACGTCCACTATTCCAACCCAATGCACACCAAGCGCTTTCAGCCATAAATAGCAAGAAGTCTACTTACGTTCAGCAAGCTCCGCTTTTCAAATTTTACTTTATATATCTCACAACTGCCACAATAAACTTGCACCAACTTGTGTATTAATTAAAAATCTCAACTTACCTTTTCACATTTACTATCATAGTTCGAAGTTTGGCTGAAGATGGAAAAGGAAAAAGCCTGTACTGCCTCGTTTTCGTTTATATAGACTCCAAATTGCCTCCAGAATCGTTTCACATCATAACCCTAACACGCTTTTTCGGTAACGTTTTCCAAACCGTCTACCGATTCCGCAAACTCAAGCACACCACAACACTTAACCGTCGTCAAATTCACAAAAACCAGCCATTAGCCTTCAGTTATTCCCCGTAAACTTGGCAACCGTCTTCCAACCATTTCAAAAATTTTGGTATTTCACTCACAAACAAACATTTTATTTCAAAACCCTCATTAAAAATCTCTTGGTCAAAATCCTCCGGCAACTATCTCCCATCCAAGCATTCAAAACACGCCTCTCTCACACACGAACATTTTGTCACCTCCCTCTAACCTGCATTCAAAATGTTCTGTTCTTTACCTTCTACCCTTTCTCAATTTTCTACGTCTGTTGTCAATTTTTTGTATCTTTGTTTAACCCGTATGTTATATCTTCTTACCTTCATCCCCGCTCGTTAACAGGTTCCATTCCACCCTACTAATCGACATTATCGTCTTTTAACCACTCTGTTATGCAAATACCCTGCATTTCTGTCTAGCTTATTTAACTTTAAAAATTTCTTTGTCTTACAGACGTTTCAAAATCAATGACAACTAACCATATGATATCTTTTATTCTTTGCTACTTCACATAAAATTCAGTCTTTCTCTTTATATTATCGACCCATGTTTGTTTGTAACGTTTAACTCCTATCAAACATCGACCTGTTGTTCGTTTTTAAGGATCTTTTCTTAAGAAGTTTTGATATTTGTTGACAGGCTTTTAAATCAATACGAAGAACGTATTTACAACGCTAAACGTTACGGGAAATGTTTTGTTCTTAGAAACTCCTATTAGTTAAATTTTTTCTTGACTACTCTTTCAATATTTTTTGCTAAACCTTTAAAAAATTATAAATATTCTAGCTTCATATAATGTTACACTAAGTTATGTATACAAATAAAACAATTACGCTTTAAATGTCTATGGCTCAAATTCACCCTCTTCAGTTATCGATTTTTATGCTACATATGAAAAGTTTTCCTATCGCTACCTTTACTTGATACTTATAGGTTTAAACGCACGGATTTGTTTCCTATCCCTAATAAATGTACTTAATCTCTTCCTTAATTCTAAAATGATGTAACATTAATCTTAAAGCTCATCCTAAATAATAACTTCCTATGTTCTAGCTTTGAAGAAATGTTACAACTAATTACTGGCCTGCTATATACATGTTGTATTAAATTAAAACGTCTAACTGATCTATCTACCCTTGTTCTAATCTGAAAGTCCATAGAAATATATATTTATTTCGTAGTTAGAATTCTAGTTTTTTTTTTATTTATATTGCGAGAGATCCATAGTAACTGCGTATTTATACTACATAACTTTATGACCTATTTCAAAATTTATTACGATATAATTATTAACCAGAACTATGTAGTTAATTAAACTGGTAATTAATTACAGTTATATAACATCTTGTAACTATAATAATTTTCCCAATATAGTTCAAAGGGTTAACAAATTTGCTTAAATTGTATTTTACCAAAGATTATACAAAAAGTAAAGGCTTAATTATGAAACATGACAATCGTTTTTTATATTTTGTAATGTTGTATCGGCAGTAAACGAAATAGATTAATATCATTATTTAGATAAGTTACACAAATTTCTCAATCCTAAAAATTTGTTCATAGTTTTATTTTTCTATAACAAAACCACATTTTTGTTTCATCATCCATCATCACAATTAAATCTTTAGTTCTGGAACGGGTTAGACGTGTATTTATTGTTTTCTATTCTGAACTAACCTACTCATTTTTCTGAAATTTCCAAAGCTAGCATTTTCCAAAATGTGTGGAATCTACCACTACCTTTCTTTTTCTCCTTTCCTGCTTTCAATATATTCCTCACTATTCCCTCATGCCCTAGAACGTGTCCTACCATCTTATATCGCCTACTTTTTTACTATCTTTCACTTATATCTTTGATACTTTACTGTTTCTAGGACTTCCTTGTTCTTAACTTTGTTTGTCCACACATACGCCTTTAACAATTTTCCCTTGTTTTTAGGTTTTTTTTTAGGACATAGTAGCTGCTTTCCTTGATAGATGCAATACGGCTTATTGCTAATCCTTTTATTTGTATTTTTTGCACTTTCCCTTTTATTGTTTTTAAAAAGTATACTCTATTTTACCGATATTCAGTGGTACGCGAAGGAGATTAAACAATCTGGCGGCCACCAAGATAGCTCCACGACTTAGACACTTGCCAAATTGATAGTTTTTCAATGACTCATTTCGCACAATTAACATTTGTTGCCAAAATTACAAAACCAACACTTGTAGTTGTTTATGATAATCATCAGGTTTAAACACAATTACTTTTTTCATCATTAAATTTCTGTCCTGGAAATGATTCGACGCGTACCCTCATTTATTTCTGTTCTTAGCTAGCCTACCTTTTTTTCTGAAATTCCTACAACCTACATCTCTCGCTATCTGTGTGCAGTAATCTAATCTAGATCTACCTCTATCTCTTTTTTTCTTTCTGTGCTTTTAATATAATCCGCACTAATCCCTCATTCCTTAGTATGTACTTTATCATCATATCTCTTCTATTTCTTTACTGTTTTCCACTTATTTCTCCCTTCCGTACCATTTCTGGAACTTCTTTGTTCTTAATCTTAGTCTTATCATTATTATATGCCTATAGCACCACATTTCAAAGACTTTTTGCTGTCCGCTTCTACTACTGCTACTGTTTCACAGTCGTACAGTGTTGTGCTCCGCACATATGCTTTCAGTAAACTTTTTCTTGTCTCTATGTTTATTGCCTTGGAAGATAGTACTTGCTTTTTCTTGTTAAATGCACCACAGCCGTGTGCTAATCCTTGTTATATATCTTTTGCACTTTTCCGATATGCATAATAATTGCAAATGTTTTTCGCATATGACAGTATTCATTGCCTTTTCAAAATACAAGTTAAAAATTAATAGGGATAGGGCACATCCCTGTCTCACCCCTTTCCTAATGTTTACTTCTCTATGTTCCTGCTATAATTCTATTACAGCTGTTTGCTCGTTGTATAAGTTATGTACTAGCCTCCTATTCCTAGAGTTCATTCAAATCCTTTTGAGTATTTTGAACATTTTATTATATTTTACATTGTCGAATGGTTCTTCCCAAAATGCAACCACTATATATACGTCTTTCCTTTTTCTATTGTTTTTTCCATTATCACCCCTAGAGCTAAAATGGCCACCCTTATTCCTCTGCTTCTCCTAAACCCAAATTGACCTTCTCCTAGTATTTCTTCACGCTATTTTTCCATTTGTGCTTGTACAATTCTAGTTAATATTTTTGACACATGTGCTGTCAAACTTATTATTCGAAAATTTACACATCTTTCGTTTTTGGTATAGTGACTATCGTGTTTCGTTTGAAATCTGGGTATATCGCCTGTCTCATACATATTGCTTACAAGTTGGAAGAGACGGTCTGTTACTGCCTATCCAGCGATATTTAAGCCCGCTTGCACCGTTATTCAAACCTAACTTTATAAAACCCTTTACACTTGAACCTTGCTTAAAAATAGTTCTTGTTGCACCACATATCAGAAAACAAAGCTTTAAAAATTCTCTGGTTGTTCAAAGTATGCATGGCAATGCAGCACGTTTCTAAGGATTTTATACATTTTACTTGAGTGTAAGACTTACCTGAGTCCTGTCTTTGAATTGTCAGAAGGTTCTCTATACCTAAAACCGTCGACTGACAAATTTATTAGGCAATGTTGAAACGTTAAACCCAATGAATATAGTTAATTGCTTTAAAATCAATATTACTATACCAAAAAAGTATTAAAATGGAATTTATTGTGTGGGACGATCTGCTGGATAATGATTTTGATTTTGGTTTTCCATGTCAAATTCAGTATAACCAAACTCGGTTTTTTTTTGGACACTCATTGCAGCGATTAACAACTTTTACAATAATTACTACTAATAATAATTAATTGATATTTATTGCAGAAATAAACAGTTAGGTAATGTCACTGACAGCAAAAGAAAAGTCGAAAGAGAAATTTCATTTGTTATTGTAAAAGAAATGGCTTTTTTAGATTTAAGTCTGTGTGTAAGTCAACTCAAACAGGGGCTTTATTAAATCTCGATTTAACCTATGACTTAGCAGCGATACAAAGGCATTTCAATTGTAAAACCGTGCTTTAGGTTAAATCTTGGCTTTAACTTTACGATGCAAGTGGCCGTTAGAGTTTCTGTTACACCTTATCTATACCTATTGCCTTATTGTTTTTCAGTTTAATGCTAATTCAAACTAGTAGATGGTTTATGGGGCGACTGGACCCTCATTTCCTCCCAAAACCCTCATTTCCTCCCACATTTACATGTAAATCCCCATAAGGAGGAAATGTGGTGGAGGGACTCCTAGGAGGAAATGTGGTGGAGGAACTCCTAGGAGGAAATGCGGAGATGTAAATTCCCATAAGGAGGAAATGTGGTGGAGGGACTCCTAAGAGGAAATGCGGAGATGTAAATCCCCATAAGGAGGAAATGTGGTGGAGGAATTCCTAGGAGGAAATGTGGAGATGTAAATTCCCATAAGGAGGAAATGTGGTGCAGGAACTCCTAGGAGGAAATGCGGAGATGTAAATTCCTATGAGGTGGAAATGCGGAGATTCATCTCCACATTTCCACAAGCATCCACATTTCCACAAACATCTGAACCAAATAGTTTTCTTCGTCTATCCAATGCATCTTACGAGATAACCCTATCTTGTTTGGTATCAATTAATATTAGAATTTCCTCAGCTACCTGAATCTCTAGGAATTTTTGAGATAGCATCATCCCCCCCAGAGAGCTACCCTAATTTTAAGATTTTCTGCAGATAGCGATTTCTGACCGTCCTTATAAATTTTTTTAGCCATGTCACACATCTTGCTAGTCTAGAATTTTATGCTGAATCCGAATCTTCAAACAGATTAAAATCGGACCACCCCCTTACAAAGTTATACCCCTTTAAAAACTCCGAGCCTTTAAATTTTGCTCTTTGCTCCCACCTCTGAACCAAATCGTTTTCTTCGTCTAACCAATGCATCTTTCGAGATAAAGCTATCTTGTTTGGTATTAATTAATATTAGATTTTTCCTAGCTACCCGAATTTCTAGGAATTTTTAGATTGCATCATCCCCCAAAGAGATACCCCAATTTTAAGATTTTTTGCCGATAGCGACTTCTGAGCGTCCGCATAAATTTTTTAGCCATGCGACACATCTTGCTAGTCTAGAATTTTACGCAGAATCCGAATCTGCAAACATTTAAAATCGGACCATCCCTTACATAGTTACACTTTAAAGCTCTCAAACTTCTAAATTTTGCTCTTTGCTCCCAAATCTGAACCAAATAGTTTTCTTTGTCTAACCAATGCATCTTTCGAGATAAACCTATCTTGATGAGTATCAATTAATATTAGATTTTTCTCAGCTACCCGAATCTCTAGGAATTTTTCAGATAGCATCACCCCCAAGGGAGCTACCCCAAATTTAAGATTTTTGCCGATAACGATTTTATGATCGTCCTAATAAATTTTTTAACCACGTGAAACATCTTGTTAGTCTAGAATTTTACGCAGAATCCGAATCTGCAAACAGATTTAAAATCGGACCATCCCTTACACAGTTACACTTTTAAAGGCTCCGAGTCTCTAATTTTTTTGTACATCTATGACATATGCTTTAACCAACCATTTCCCTAGAAATCTAAAACCGCAAAGATTTTAGAAATGAGTTCTTTATAAGCCATAAGTGTTTAATATTTAAAAGCATTTATTCAAACAGTAATGTGCTGTTTTCAGAATATAGCAAAAACTCATGACTTTAAAATTTTTTGTATTTTTAACATTTTCCTAAATAAGTACGTCACAAATTATGCTTAATGCTAAATAGTTAGAAAATATATATATATACAGTATAATTCAGTTTCTGTTTAGCCTACCGGCTGTTTCGTGCGTGCACACAAATCGGGTACAATCGGTTCATATCCGAATAGGAGTAGCTCATATAAAAGGGCTGTTCGCGTAGAAATTTTTATTTGTTGATTGTACAGTTTAAAGAGACGATATAACAAATATGTATAAAGACTTTGGGGAGGTTATTCGAAGATTTCGCAATGCTCTACGAGTAAAAAAAAGCAGAATGTGGGCAACGCTTTTCGATAGAAGGAGAAAAATATCTTATGTGTCAGTCATACAAGGAAGCAATACGGCACTGTACTGCAGTGTTAGCAATGCCCGAGGATCTGGGTGATTTTATGGAAATAATCGAGGAGATGGGGTTTATAAAACTGTTGGCAGATATTCAAATGGAATATATACTAAATTGTAAGTTTTAAAGTAAAAATTTAACCACCTCAACCATTATCATAAGAAATGAATGATGTGAATTTAGAAATTATTTTTATATATTATTATTATTAGCTTGTGTATGTTATAAAATATAAAGTATACATTGGTATTGTTTGATTTTTCAAAATGTGCACGCAACTGAAATGGGTATCTAAGTTCTTTTTAAAAGAATTATAACAAAGAGCGCTACATTTAATTTTAATAGAAATGAGTACAACTGCGTGTTTAAAACATACCTTTTAGTTTAAATTTTTTTTGTTCAACTTCGATGATATTACATAAACCAAGATTCTGCTACTGCTTCCGAGTAACGGAAGTATTGTATTTTTATTGTATCCTAACAATACCATTATATATAAATAAAACCAAAACGTTTGAAACCATATTTAACAATATTTATATTTCAATTCAAATTCTTAACAAGTACACTACACATAGAAATATATTTTTATTCATTAAAACTAATACACACAAAAGTCACTTTTTCCTCCTTTTAATTGACAAATGTCTAGTATACATTTCCAAATTTTGTACACGATTTTCGTGTGATCTGAGTTCCGTATAGAGTGTAGCTTTTGGAACATTGTAGAGTGCGAGTATCACAATTAAATATCAACCAACTAGTTGGTAAGACAACCTATAGATTAAGCAAATTTCCACCAAATTCTCACCACCATATAATAGAAGTTGGTTTTGATTTATATGACGATCTTCAGTAGATGTATTGCATGGTTAAAAAATTTATAAGGACGACCATACTAGAGCGCTCATTGTATGATTAATAAACCCTCCAACAATGATGCGATGATTGTAATGGATGGCATTGAGCAAATCTATTGTATTTCTCAAATCATATAGCCGCTAATTAATAAAAAAGAAAGGTTTACATAGATTTCACTATACGTCACACAATTGTAAAGCAATTAGTTTGTAAAACGAATGTATTTTCTAATTATTTAGCATTGAGCATAATTTGTGACGTACTTATTTAGGAAAATGTTAAAACCAGAAAAAATTTTTAAGCCATGGGTTTTTGCGATATTCTGAAAACAGCACATTACAGCTTGAAAAAAATGCTTTTAAATATTAAACACTTAGGCTTATAAAGAACTCATTCCTAAAATCATTGCGGTTTTAGATTTCTAGGGAAATGGTTGGTTAAAGCATATGTCATAGATGTACAAAAAAATTAGAGGCTCGAAGCCTTTAAAAGTGTAACCTTATAAGGGATGGTCCGATTTTAAATCTGTTTCTAGATGCGGATTTTGCGTAAAATTCTAGACTAACAAGATGTTTCACATGGTTAAAAAACTTATTAGGACGATCATAAAATTGTTACCGGCAAAAAATCTTAAAATTGGGGTAGTTCCCTTAAAGGTGATGCTATCTGAAAAATTCCTAGAGATTCGCGTAGCTGAGAAAAATCTAATATTAATTGATACCAAACACGATAGGCTTATCTCGAAAGATGCATTGGTTAGACGAAGAAAACTATTTGGTTCAGATTTGGGAGCAAAGAGCAAAATTTAGAGGTTTGAGAGCTTTAAAGTGTAACTTTGTAAGGGATGGTCCGATTTTAAATCTGTTTGCAGATTCGGATTCTGCGTAAAATTATAGACTAACAAGACGTGTCGCATGACTAAAAAATTTATGCGGACGCTCAGAAATCGCTATCGGCAAAGAATCTTAAAATTGGGGTAGCTCTCTGGGGGATGATGCAATCTAAGAAATTCCTAGAAATTCGGGTAGCTGAGAAAAATCTAATATTAATTAATACCAAACAAGATAAGTTTATCTCGAAAGATGCATTGGTTAGACGAAGAAAACTATTTGGTTCAGATGTTGAAGCAAAGAGCAAAATTTAGAGGCTCGGAGTTTTTAAAGGCGTATAACTTTGTAAGGGGTGGTCCAATTTTAATCTGTTTGCAGATTCGGATTCTGCATAAAATTCTAGACTAGCAAGATGTGTGACATGGCTAAAAAATTTATAAGGACGGTCAGAAATCGCTATCTGCAGAAAATCTTAAAATTAGGGTAGCTCTCTGGGGGGATGATGCTATCTCAAAAATTCCTAGAGATTGAGGTAGCTGAGAAAATTCTAATATTAATTGATACCAAACAAAATAGGGTTATCTCGTAAGATGCATTGGATAGACGAAGAAAACTATTTGGTTCAGATGTGTGTGGAATGTGGATGCTTGTGGAAATGTGGAGATGAATCTCCGCATTTCCTCCTCATGGGAATTACATCTCCGCATTTCCTCCTACGAGTTCCTCCACCACATTTCCTCCTTATGGTAATTTACATCTCCGCATTTCCTCCTAGGAGTTCCTCCACCACATTTCCTCCTTATGGGGATTTACATCTCCGCATTTCCTCCTAGGAGTCCCTCCACCACATTTCCTTCTTATAGGAATTTACATTTCCGCATTTCCTCCTAGGAGTTCCTCCACCACATTTCCTCCTAGGAGTCCCTCCACCACATTTCCTCCTTATGGGGATTTACATGTAAATGTGGGAGGAAATGAGGGTTTTGGGAGGATATGAGGGTCCAGTCGCCCCATAAACCATCTTTTCAAACTCTCTTTGTTTATTTATTTAGTTAATAATAGTAACTGTATACAAAACCAATCTACAGTAATAGTAATAGTACTTAAAGCCAATTTACAATGAAAATAGTGCTAATGATTTCTGAGCACAACAAAGCAATACACTTATCGTTATATAGGAGATATAAGTTCTGTAAAACCTTTAAATAATTTAATTATTAAATAATATGGGCAAATGTAGTTAAAAATACTTAAAAGCTGTATGAGCCATTTATCCGTTCTTGTACTTATAGTACGCTGTACTGGAAATGATACAATAGCTAATGTAGTTTACGCGTACTTAATTTACAAAATGAAATACAAAATAGATTAATCGTACATGAGTTACCAGAGGTCATCATTTTATTGAGACTAGACCCTTGATGGCGAACCTATGGTACGCGTGCCAGAGATGGCACGTACAAAATTTTGCTGGCACGTCAACGATGAACGATTTATTATTAAATTGGATTTAATACAGATTAATTTTAAAATTGAATCATTTTTTGGATGAATTTGCGTATGCCTTTATAAAATAAACCCCTCCAGTCATTGCAAAGTGTACGTTCATGTACTTACAAATAGTCAAAGTAGTGAAACGAAAACAATGACTAATATGTCGATAGATGGTATCGCTGACTCACTTTCTCTTTAGCTTTGCACGCAGTGCTGCTTTGAAACAAGTCTACAAATAACATTTTTTAGAAATACATAATATAATTATTTCTTAGAAATTACGTCCAGTTTCCTTCGGTTGTCCAGTTGCAGTACAAGTTCAGGTAACAAGTTCTGTGTTTAGTTGCAGTACCTTCATTGTTGTTATTTACTCTTGCGTTTCATCATATGTGCACAATTACAAGTTTCAGGTGTTTATATAGAATTAAAAATTATTTAATTTATTTTTATCTTCTTTAACCATTTTTTATATACTTTTTTAAATAATTTAATTGGAGTTGCACTTAACATGGCCAATGAAAATAAAAAACAAAAATTATCAGAAATAAGCAGCAGACGATTCCAAAATTGGTGGAGCGATGGGTATGTCATGATTAACAAAGGCAACATAGCAGTACGTGCTTTATGTTCCGAGACAGTAGTGTGCAGAACGTCGGCAGTAAAACAGCATTTTGAAACAAATCATAAACCGCTCTCTGAGAAAGCAAAGAAGAACAAAGAGAATTTACTGCTTGAGAAATTAAACTCTGAAATACTCAGTCAACATCTTTGTTGAAATTTATGGATAGTCGTTCAAATATAATTGGTGCATGTTTTGTTGCCTCAAATGTAATTGCGAAGCACGGAAAACCATTTAACGGTTGTGAAAATATTAAATGTGCACCAGTTTTGTATAAAGATTTGGAGAACAGTGAAAAAATCATCCAAAGAATAAGCTATCTCTTTGGCTAGAAACACTGTGAAAGACAGCTTCTTGGAAATGGCTACAAATATAAGTCATCAGCAAAAGATGGGAATAAATTCATCTGATTTACTTTCTCTTCATGAGAAGCACTTGCATAACTAGATCAGCGGGTTTAGCAATTTTTATTCCTTACGCTGTTGGAAATAATATTAAAGAAGAAATGGTCCGTTCAACATCATTAGCAACGACAAAAGGAATAGATACTTACAAAGCAGTTGTAAATGCACATGCTGAAAAAAAATTCTTTCTGTAACGACTGATGGTGCTCGCAATATGACTGGAGAGGTATATGGGTTTGTGAACTTGTTTGCTCAGCATGTTGGACATTAAATTCTGGGTTTCCATGTACCATACCTCAGCAAGTTTTGTCTGCAAAGGCCGTTTTAAAGTCACTAGACGGTATTATGATTCTTGTTACAAAATTAGTCAATTTTATATCTGCACGCCCTTTTATAAACGAAAATTTTCTCACTCTATTCACTGAGGTAAATTTAGTGTACTATGGTTTACTAATATACAACAACGTCGTATGGTTAAGTCGTAAAAGAGTTCTTCGAAGATTCTTTAATAGTTTAGATGAAATTAGACTTTTTTAAATAATGAGAAATTAATTGAAGAATATAACCAATTAATGGACACTGGATGGATTTCAAAATTTATGTTTTATTACTTACTTGTTTCGCACTTAAATGAATTAAATGTGAAACTGCAAGGTGATAAAAAAACAATTATTATAATTTTTGATTTAATTAAAGCTTTCGAAACTAAAGTATTTTTTAATCGGAACATTATTTCGAACATAAATATTTTCCAAACACAAGGACAGTGTTTGCAAATTTAGAGTTGCACGGAAAAAATGAGAAAACTAAATTTACAAAAGATTTTTCTGAAGTTATTCATCTCTAATGAACAAATTTACTTTAAGATTTAAAGAATTGAAAACATTTGCAGAAACATCAAAATTTATTATGTTCCCAGACACGATATCGGCAGATAAACTTAATTTAAAGATTTTTGAGTGACTGAATTTAGAAGATGTTGAGATGCAATTGATTAATTTTCATTCCAGTTCTATATGGAGACAAAAGTTTGTCGATTTAAGAAACGCACTGAAAACCATTGAAAAAAATTAATTATTGAGTACCTTTCATAAGAATGTGGAAGATGAACCAGTTCCCCCAGAAAGCTCAGAAATTCCAGGAGGTGCGGAAACGAGTGGTTGCCCTTGCAGATGTCGGCCCAGGCTAGCGGCAACCCCTCTCATGTGGTATTTTCATGATCCTTTAAGTTTTTACCTGTTACAACCTGGAGATATGTAATAATAACTCGTAGATGGATTTATGTAGTTTAATGAATTGTAACCAATGTCACAAAATAAAGAAAACAAACACAGCTAAATAAAAAAAATGCAGCACGCACCGTAACAACCAGGTGGCCAGCGGCGTTGCCATTGATAAAAACAAACAAAGAAACAATACTACAACTATAACTTATCTGTAAAGTACAATCCAACTGATCCTCATTAGCATCAACTATCACTGCCACACTCTTACGGATAAATGTATAATTTATTTGTAACGCAAAGTTCACAAATTAACTGGGTTCTAGAACAACCGACACGCGTTTTGACCGCGCGCCGCACTCTCTCGCACGCTTAACCCCGACTGACCCTTACCTATCGGACCAACTTAAACAATACGGATACTTCTACCTATTATTATAGGGGGCGGCCTAGAACATCACCCCCCTATAAGTTAAACTTAATTGCTAAACATATTTTTGTAATTAACTTGAACTTATACTTAATAATTATAGTGTTAAATTTTGATACGGTACAACATACGGTTTTAAATTCCTAACATTCTGTATACCCAACAAGAGACCCCGAGTGTCGTCCCGTACTTCATAAGAATTTGGCCCGCGCTTAGCCACAATCGTAGCAGGCCCGGAATAAAGCAAAAAGAATTTCTTAATCTCCTTGTCTTCCGCAGAAGACTGGGGATGAGTACGAACCAGTACTTTATCACCAATCTTAAAATCAATACAATTTTTATGGGTCCTTTGATGGCGTAAATTACGTTTTTCAGCCTTAGATTTTAATTTATTATAAGCTAGTGTTATAATTTTATCCCTACCAACATCCGGTATGTCACTTGTAGGAAAAATAAGGTTTTTAATATTAGGGTTATCAAGATGATCACCAAAATGTAGTTCACGAGGGCTATACCCACTCGAGTCATGGACTGCCCTATTAATCCATTTCCTTACTCTATCTAGCATCAAAGCCCACCCCCCATGAGCCGAGTAACACAATGATCTCAAAATACGCACAATTTTTTTATTAACCCGTTCCGTCTGGTTTCCCTGCGGAAAGTACACTGACGTGTGAGTTACCTTTACACCCAATAGATTCAACGACTATTTCCAATCTTTGCTCGTAAACTGGCTACCATTATCGAAAAGAATGATCCCTGGTTTACCAATCTCGAAAAAATATTTCTTGACCAAACAACGAAGAATCGCAGCTGTATTAGCACGTTTATGAGGGTGAAAAGTAACCAACTTACTGAAAGCGTCAATAATACCTAATAAGAAAGTCGCCCCTGCCCTTGATACTGGCAGCGGACCAATGAGATCAACACATACGAATTCGTTGGGCGCTTTAGGTAAAACACTATGATATTCTCCATAAATTCTAATCGAACTCTTCGCCTTCTGGAACAAATCGAAGCTTGAAATAACTTTTTGAATGAAATGTTTCATCCTCTGAAAATAATAATCACGACGCAGCATCTGGGAAACACTTTTCCGCCCCAAAATGCCCATTATCTACATGTTCTTGCCAAACCAGCATACTTATTTGGGAAGCAAGCACACATACTTTAAACTCTGGCGAACCTTCGTAGCCTCGCCTAAATAAAACTCCCTGATACACCACAAACCAATCAGCGCACCTTTTCGGAACTTCCTCCTTCAATAATCTAGACATTATTTTACAACAAAATTCGTCTTTCCCTTGCTCCTCAACAATATTTTTTATACCTAACTGGACCCCTTTACATAGTTTCGACTTCCTTAATACACAAATTTCTGTCGGCACCCTCTCAAATTTTTCAAGTTTCTCCTTTCCCTTGATTGGATAACGCGATAGAGCATCCGCAAGGACATTCTCCTTCCCAGCACAATATTTAACATTAAAAGCGTATTCTTGAAAATACAACACCCACCTAGTCAAACGCGAATTTAATAGTCTGCACATTAAAAACGATAGAGATTTATGATCGGTGATCACAGTTAATTCTCGACCTAGCACAAATACCCGCCACTGCTGCAAACAATGTAGTACGGCTAATGCCTCTTTTTCTGTAACACAATAACCAATTTCAGGGCCATGCAGAGTCCGACTGGTGAATGCTACGATATCCTTTTCTGAAGTTTGCTCATTTATTTGAAATAAACAACCACCTAACCCCACATCAAATGCATCTGTTTGGATAAAAAACGCACGGTCAAAACACGGATGCTTCAACATCGAAATCGATAAAAACCTCGACTTAATTTTCTCAAACGCTTCTTGTTGAGCTGAACCCCAACGCCATTGAACTCCTTTTTTCAAAAGCTGTAATAACGGTCCCATTAAATGAGCAAACTGCTCACAAAACCGACGCTCATAATTAACGACCCCTAAAAAGCCACGTAAATGGTTAATATTCCTCGGTACCGGAAATGAATTGATAGCCTCCACGCGAGCAGGATCAACACACACCCCTTTAGCGGAGATAATATGCCCAAGGAACACGACTGTATTTCTGGCAAAATGTGATTTTTTTAATTTTATAGTAATGCCAGCAGCTTCAAACCTTTCGAATATTTTGTATAGGTGAATCAAATGTTCTTCAGCCCTTCCGAATAAATAAGGAGATCATCTACGTACGCAATCACATATGATTCTACGTCTGGTCCTAAAATTATACCCAATGCTCTTATAAAGGATCCTACCGACGTACTTAAACCGAACGGTAAAACCTTAAAAACGTAAGTATTCCCCTCGTACAAAAACCCAGTAAATTTTTGGTGTTCAGGTTTAATTTTAATCTGCCAGTAACTCGCCGTTAAATCGAGCGTACTCAGTCGTTGGCGACTAGAAAAATTATACCACAATTCTGTAGGATTCGGAGGCATAACTCGATCTTTCACCATTTGCTTATTTAAAAAACGAGCGTCCAAACAAACCCTTATAGCCCCATCCTTTTTGTTAACTACTACAAACGGACTGATATATTCAGTTTGCTTCGCCTCAATTACGTCCCACGCCACCATCTCCTCTATCTGCCGCCTAATCTCGTCTTTATATGCATATGGAATTGGGTATGATCTGATAAAAAATGCAGACTCATCCCACAACTCAATTTCATGAAAGTAAACATTCGTTCGTCCTGGTTGGTTTGAAAATATCGACCTATGTGACAACAGCAGCTCGAACAATTAATTTTTTTCTTATTTAGAAAAGTTTTCTGCGCGATCCACTACCTCTTTAATCTCAGACACCTTACACGGCACTATCTCCTTTTTTAATTAAACTTCCTCATCTTTCTCTTCCGACACTTGGCAAACAGTCAACCGACCATCAGGTTTTAGTTCCATACTAAACCCCACGCTTATCGCTCTTCCTTCAAAAATACCCGACAAACAATTTTTTGAAAAATCTAAAATTGTAACGAGCGCTCCCGTTTTGATCATTATTCGTACCTCTACCACGCCAATTCGTGTAGGAACCGTTATTATTATTATTGGGGTTCCAATTATAAGTTTTTTCAATTTCCCTTAAGTAAGCTTCTACTTTATCAAAAGTTCTTGGCATGCAATTTACAATACCTCGTTGAATTTCACTCGGAAAATGATTTTTTAATAAAGAAATAAGCGCACCTTCCTCAAGAGGAGTAGTTAAGAAATTTGCTTCTCTCACCAACTTTAAAAAATAATCAGCCCTTGACCCCCTTTCGTAACACCCAAATTTAATTTTTTGAAACAGTTTTATCTCTTCGTCAACCCCCCAATACCGACTTAAAAATAGCTCTTTAAATTCTTGGAAATCTCTTACTTTTTCTTCCTTTAATACACCCCAATCCTGAGCTGAATTATGTAAATTACTAACGGTCAAAGGAACTTTTCTACTTTCAGGAACTCCAGCTTTCAAAAATATTGTTTCCTGTTTTTTAATGAAAGTTACCGGATGCACAGATCCCTCCGGCACAAAGCACAAATTCGTACCTCCCAGATCCTTATATAAACTCATATAATTATGATACCCAAAAGCCTCGGACGTGACGCCCCTGGTCCCTGGTTGGTGTATATGCACCCTACCTTCATCCCTAACATATTCAACATCGCTAGCTTCTACCTGTTCTTTAACCGATTCAGAGACACGATTTACATCAAAACTTAATTTGCTAATATTTGCAGCAATATTCAAGTTCATTTGTTTAATTGATTCCTTTAGGATGGCATTGTTACAATTTATACTATTAACAGCTGCAACTAGTTGTTTCAAAGCATCTGCGATATCAGGCTCGCCCATTTTATCAGCTTTTTCTAAATTACTTTGATCTTTACTACGCGTATTATACTTATGTGACATTACATTTCAACAACAATCAAAACCATATTTCACCTTGAGGTGCGATCATTAACTCTTAAGCTCTAAATTACTCTATTTATTTTTGTTCCAAACTAACACAATAAACCCAATGAATTTCTCTGAATTGTCCACTCAAACTTAATGCAACTTGGAATGTTATACCTCAATATCCAAACACCTAAGAATTAAACTTTTCCCAGTTCAGTCTCATTAACATTCCTAATACCAACTATTGTCCGTAAATACAATTAACATGGACCTGGTTGTTGAGTAACCGTTAACACTTATTAGTAATTAAAATGTACTGTTCGTTTCAAAGATGTCATTCAATGTTATCTAAATACCAATAGCAGTAATTATTTACTAATGACCTTAGGTACCTGAACCTTTTCAAATTCTACGTAAACAACTTGAATCATTTACAGTTCCAGGTATTTGTGTAACAAGAAAACGACCCACGTTGGGCGCCAAAATAAACCAGTTCCCTCAGAAAGCTCAGAAATTTCAGAAGGTGCGGAAACGAGTGGTTGCCCTTGCAGATGTTGGCCCAGGCTAGCGACAACCCCTCTCATGTAGTATTTTCATGATCCTTTAAGTTTTTACCTGTTACAACCTGGAGATATGTAATAATAACTCGTAGATAGATTTATGTAGTTTAATGAATTGTAACCAATGTCACAAAATAAAGAAAACAAACACAACTAAATTAAAAAATGCAGCACGCACCGTAACTACCATGTGGCCAGCGGCGTTGCCATTGAAAAAAACAAACAAAGAAACAATACTACAACTATAACTTATCTGTAAAGTAAAATCCAACTGATCCTCAATAGCATCAACTATCACTGCCACACTCTTACGGATAAATGTATAATTTATTTGTAACGCAAAGTTCACAAATTAACTGGGTTCTAGAACAACCGACACGCGTTTTGACCGCGCGCCGCACTCTCTCGCACGCTTAACCCCGACTGACCCTTACCTATCGGACCAACTTAAACATTACGGATACTTCTACCTATTATTATAGGGGGCGGCCTAGTACAAAGAAAAATTATTAAAAGCATGGACTGCCATTCCTGCAACATTTAGTTCTTTTAAAAAACTGGCGATAGCTCTTCTATCAATTATTTTCTTCACATATGCGTGTGAATCAGTTTTTTCAGAATTTAATTTTATAAAAAACAAATTTAGAAGTAGAATGAAAGAAGAATTCAGTTCAGGATATGTTTTATTAAAAGTATCAAAATATGATCTTGACATAAAATATTTGTCTACCAATAAATATCAACAAAAATCCCATTGATTGTTATAATTTACCAATGAATTCATCAATTAGTATTTTTTAAATCATTTTTAAGTATTTGATTTCATTTGATTGTCCTTGCTTCAATTGAGTTGCTTCCATGTTTTGTTGAGTTGTTTTTTTAGTAAGCACATATATATTTTTATTTAGTAGTATTGTGATTGTGAAAATCGGCGTTGATTATATTAAATTTTTGTCTAATCTTAAAAATTTTTGATTTTTCCGCAAATTAATAGGCATGATGTTTGTTCTGTAAATTTTGATACTGGTAATATATTCCTATTTTTACATGTTGCCCTTGTTCCTGTACGTTTTGGAAAATTTAAATTATTTTTAATTGACGTATTTTGTAATGGTAATTATCTTTATTTTAAATTTATTTCTACATCCACAGATTGTTACTATGTAGTTACAAAGTAAAATAATTATGTATAAAAGCATAATATATGTTTAGTTTAGTTTTTGTATATCAATTTTTGAAATTGTCTAAATAAAATTCTGAAACGGCAATATTTTTATTAATTCTTCCTAATTAAAAACTGTCCGGCACGCCATCAACGTGATAAGTAACATTTGCAATTTTCTGCCACACGCACATAAAAAGGGTCGCCGCCACTGGACTAGACCATTGGCCATAAGGTGTTCTATAATATAGTACAAAGAATGTGTAATTGTAGCGAAACAATTTCTGTTGTACGTTAAATTTAATTAGTTGTAAAAATTTTGGAGCAACTGATAAACCCTTAATAATTTTGTGTAGAGTAATAAAATCTATACTCATTCCTCTTTATCTTCAGATGGATATTCAAGCGTATGGAGAGTTCATTATAATTTATATTATGTTGTGGAATTTTTAGTTTGTATTCAATATATCTAAGAAAGTGTTTTTGAACATTTTCTAATTTGTCAATATGTACTTGAAAATAAGGCGACCAGACTACACAAGAATATTCCAAGTAAGACCTAGCTGGTGAGACATAAAGAGACTCGACTGCCAGAATGTTGTAAATTGATTTAGTATTTCTTTTGATGAAACCCAATGGCTTCAACGGTTTATTGCAGCATAATTAATGTGTTGCTCAAATATGAATTGTGCAGAAAATATGACACCTAGATCTTTAATACTGTCGGTATTGTCGATTAACGTATCTTTTAGTTTATAAGCTTGAGGTGTATTTATCACATTTTTGTTAAACCGAATGAAATTACATTTCGCTATGTTTAATATCAGTTTTTTTACTTTGCACCAATTGACGAAAATATCAATTTCTCTTTGAATTTCAACGACACACTGTGAGGAAGACGCCTTACTATAAATTTTTAAATCGTCTATGTAAAGGAGAAATTTACATCTATTGAAGCACCTACTAATATCATTAATAATTATATTGTGCAGCACCGGAGCAATATGGGTTTCCTTTAGAACGCCCGAGGTTACATCAATTGGTGATGACTGTGAAAGGTCAACTCCTGTTTTGCATGGAAGAGCCTATTCATTTTAATATAAAACCTTGGATAGCAATTGCGCAAAGTACATCGACCATTAAATCATGGTCCAGTAAATCGAATGTTTTGGCAAAGTCCGTATAGATAGCGTCTACACAAAACCCATTCTCCAATGCATTCACAATACGGGGGACGTTCAATAACTCTTTAGAAAATCCAGGAGATGGCGCTTGTAATACAGAAAATAAAATTTTCACAATAAGCAGCACTCCTAACTAGTCAGCTGTTAGAGTTTCAGCCATATCCATCAAGTAGTTTAATTTTTGTTGTTGATTGAAGTAAAAACTTTTAGTTGATTATAACAATGGATAAAAGTGAGTTTCAGAAGTGATTAAACACTTGTACTTAAAAGGGTTAACGGAGAAAAAAATCAAAGCCGAGTTGGAAGAAGTTCATAGCACAGGTGCTGCTGTGTTTGCAACTGTTCACAATTGGGTGAATGAGTTTAAACGTGACCATACATCCGCAAAAGATAAACGTCGTTCCGGACGCCTTGTAGAAATGTCTACCACCGAAATGATTAACAAAATCCACGACATGTTTTTAAATAATCGACGAATAAAAGTGAGCGAAATAGTTGAGGCCATAGACATATCTCAAGGCACAATCGCTTTAATTTTGCACGAAAAAATTGGCTCCGAAAAAATTTCGGCAAGATGGGTGCCGTTTTGCTCACAGTAGTGAATAAACGCAATCGTGTGGTCGATTCTTAGGCTGTTTTAGCGCTTTTCCGTCGCAAACCTGAGGATTTTCTGCGTCGATACATAACTGTCGACGAAACATGGATACATCACTACACTCCACAGACAAAATAACAGTCAACAAGAAGGTAATCGCCCAAACAAATGCCTATTTTGAGGAGTTTCCGATATTCTATTTTTTTGACGGCTTAAAAAATTTGGAAAAACGCTTAGAAAAATGTATAAAGCTGAAAGGAGATTAAGTTGAAAAATAAAAAAAAATCTACCCAAAAAAAATGTTTTTTCTACTTTTTTAAAGAATATTTAGTTAAAATTTAAATACTTCAATCTATAGCGATAAAAATGTGCGGTTCTGTTATCAGCAACGTTCGCTTTCTTAAATATTACAATGAGTTTATGTACGTGTTTCATCAAGTTATTTTTAATCACAAATTTCGTTCCATTAAAATCTTGTTCGCTTATCTCTACACCTTACTTAATATAAATTATTAATTGGTTTATGTAACTTTTCTATAATTTCAACGCGGAAAGTTAGGCAAGCCATCCTACGCGTCCTTTATAATTTCACAAGTTTGGTTGTATATATTCCTTATCTCGTATTTACACATGTTGATGTATATTCGTTGTAGTTTGGAACGCTACAACCGGTTCTACTGAATAAGGCGTTAACTCGGTTTTGCATTGTTGGTTGTAGTTTTGCTTGTTAAAATAATATAATAAGTTTTGATGTTGCCGAAGGGCTTTGTAAGACGCGTTCCTGATTTTTCTATCGACAGAGGGATGTTTTGAGAAAAATTCCATTTGGGGTATTCATTATCTACATGTGCAATTTCGGGGAAACGTACGATTTGATTAGATTTATTATTATTATGCAGGCTTTCCTTGCTTGAAAGGAGCAAAATTGTTGTACTTTTCCGATACGGATATAGAAATGAGTGTTGTTTTGAAACCTGCTACGCGATATTGTGTCAGTTTATGTGAATTACTTGGAAATGGTGCTACGGTTATCCGTGTGTGTTTTCTTATGAGGTTACTTTTATCCCGTCGCAACATATGAATTAAATGTATGTCACGGATTCCATTTTATATCTGCATTATTAATAAATCTTTATATGTCGAAGTCCACATCAGTTTTAGAGAGTACTTTTGTTTTAATAGATTAAAACATCAAGGAGACCTTGCACGAAGTTAAATTTTAATTTCTATTGGAGCAATAAATACGTTATTGTGCACTCCATAAACAGCGACTCATTAACTATCTGTAAATGAATGACCCCTCCTAATTATTTACCGGCTTTTACATAATAAAATCTCAATACGTAAGAGGTTCTCAAATGCTTCCACTTTATTCCAGTAGGTTTGACTCATCGCGTGCTGTAATAATTAACATGTAATTTTATTCATTTTATAGATGTTAACGTAATTTATTGCGATCGTAAAAATAGTCTCATAATTGATGTAATTTCGCGTATGAATGGCAGACTCGCTTGTTATCGCGGTTATCTTATCTAAATTATGGTCGGTACAAGGCTTATCTTATCTAAATTATGTGTCATGTTCGATTTATTGCGTAATAAAATTCCTACTATCTGTTATCAATTAGTGGAGACTATGTATTCACAATAGCTGGTTATCGCTCACTATTATAATTTTTAGCCAATTAAAAAGTCTTATCGGGCTCTACTAATTAGGCCGTTCATTCCTATTGCTTGTTAACATAAAGATAATGAATTCTCGAGCGATCTGGAAAAGTAATATCCATATTAGAAAAATACGGGTTTTCAATCAAGGGATGCGTTTGTATTTTTGTAGATTAAAACTTGTTTCTAGAAATTGTACTTCGTTTTAAATGGTATTCTAAACACAATATGTACTTAGGGCGTGCTATTTCACATAGGATTTTACTTATGCACTAAAGGAGTAATAAGCTTATTATACTAGAAATTTATACAGTGTAGAAATTAAATATTTGAAAATTTAATTTTCTCGGGTAGGTGGTTTACTTACAGAATTTAGTCCTCAATGACCTCTTTATTACATCATTTTCCCCCAAATTAAAATATAAAATTTGAAATCAATTCCGCTACGTTTACGTTGAGTTCCATATTTCTGCATTGATAAGTAATTCTTTTTTTTACTTCTAACTACCTACTATATACAACTATTTACATTAGACTTACAATACACATGCATAATTCTTTTCTCACAGTGGCTTTCCTTTTTAATAACTCGTTTACTTCATAATATCTGAAATTCAATTCAACATTCCTCAACTCTATCCTTTCATCACCTGAATTCTCCCATTGTTATCCTTTACTTCTTATTCGCTTCTATTTACACACGGTTTCAACAAGTTCAAAAAAATCCTCTCTCATACATACCATACACAAAATATTCTTACAACAATTTGTGGTTGCTGGTTAATTGGTTCATTGAATAATTAAAGTAACTCGTGAGTTCTTTAATATTCTCAGATGGAACCAGTGAACTTTAAGGAACGATTTCCTTAAAATGATGGAACGCAAATATCTTCCGACTATGCTAGGGGTCTATTCCTCGGGTAGAACTTATGAGGATTGGTTGTGGTTCTTTTACAAAATATTATTTACTTACTATGGCTTAATTCATACCAAAATATGGGTTTAGAAAGGGTGCCACCAAGTCATTAAACTTTACACACAGAGTTTCCCTAAGGGGAACTTGGGAGTCCTTAGAGAGGAATATTGTATTAACTGCTTACGCAGGAGCTGTAAAGAAAATTGAATTAAATTAACAAAGTGAGGACATAAGAGGTATACTCTTGCTACCTCATAATAAAAAAAATGCTGAAAAGATTAATTATGCACACAATTTTATAGACATAAATATTGTGCATCAAATTCTGAAAGAGCTATCAGAGCTTCTTCGTTAAATAGAAGCTACAAATATCATTATCTCGAAGGTATTTATACCTTTTGTTCCTTGATCTAATTACCCTATTTTTGAACTCACTTGTTCAAAATAAAACAATTAATTAAATGAATTAAATGGTGATTCTTTAATTAAATGCTGCTTCATGATAAAAAGTAGTATGTACAAAATTTACATATCAAAAATGGTACTATAATCTTTTCTACACAGATGTAGGATGATAAATTCAAATGAAATATCAAATACATTAAGTATTTCTTTTTACTATAAAATTAACTCAAAGCAATACCCATAATATCAGATCTGTTATTAGGCTTACAAATTTATATAAAAATATCAAAAATCTAATAATTCAACGTTTAAAAGCCATAATCACACACAAATGAAACTTTAATCAGAACTCAATAAAGTTGTTTAATTTCGTTAATAATAGTAAAGGTCATTACGCTGGATTTAATATTGACAATAAAAAACATCAAAAGCCCTTTATAGTTTGTTAAACAAAATACTATTTATAGGTCATCACAATATTATTTCAGATGTTGCCTTGTATCAATGTTGGCCAAATGTAGACGTCATGTAAAAATAACAAAAAGCGCTTACCTCGTTTCAACAGGTTCTTGTTTGTGTGACAGCGTTACATTATATATTAAACCAGATGTGTATACATACTGTTCCTGGACAAACAAATGACGTCGCCGTTCACATGTTGTACTGAAACCAACCAACTGCGTGTTTCTTGGACCCAATTATACGAGCTTAAAGCGTATTTCCTCTACGCAATAACGGAACAAACCACAATCCATTCAAACACTTATCAAAAAATGCAAAGCTTCGATGTATTACTGCATTTAGTTCGTTATCCAAACAATTATCTTGAGTGTAATTATCCACATTATTTCTTGTATATTCATCATAGCAATTATAAGAATATCCTAAATGTTAATTATGGAACGTTTAAATTGAAACAAAAGAATTGCTATTAAATTGAAAAACATTCCGGTTAAATCTCAAATATTACAGCTTCATTGCAGAACATTTTATTAAATCCAAGTATTACGGTAAAGTTGAAGGACGTTCATATTAGACCAAAAATTATTATCGCCACATTGAAGCACGTTCTTGTTAAATTTAGAATATTACAGTCAAATTGATAAATGCTCACATTAAATGGTAAACTAGATGAGCGTAAACAAAAAGAAAATTTCCATAAAATTATACAAAACAAAATTAGACAGGATAAAATAAGACAAAATTATTTAGCTTGTTTAAGGGATTATGTGTATTTGCTTACCATTATTAAAAAACACTACTTCAAGTGCTTATTACACTTGAGCTAGCACATAGGCGTAAAGCCACACGTAAATTACTGGTAAAACTCTAAGGTTCTCCTTGATGTCTTCGTGTCAGATGCCCCAGTCAGAATGAGTCGTTGACACGTTGCGCACAATATATCAAAGTTGTTTGGCATTGAAATGTTTATTCAAATAGTTAACGAATGTTGATAGCAACCAAACTAGCATCTCTGTATTGTGGTTGGGCTACATGATCCCAATACGGATATTTATTTAAATGACGATGTTTACGTGTTTAATGGAACAGACAAAAATACGTTTTTAACTAACATATTTTTGGTGATTTGCAGTCGTCAAAAAAATTGTTACAATATTGTGGAAAACTCTCCTATAAAATATCACTAACTTAGAAAGATGTAACGTAAAATTTTCTGAGTTTTCCCAGATACTCGCTACCAGTACTACTAATGTTATTGTGCCCATAGACAAACCAAAAAATGGACTTCTTTCAATTTATAAATACACCCATCTACCGAAAGTCCAATGTACCTTCTCTACAAAAGCGAATTCTTTATCAATTTTCGGAAACACCTTCTTATTGTCAAATCTCGCAACAATACTATCGATTGATATAGGACAATTATGATTTTTATTGCTACGCTGCTTTATACATTTCATATCTTACTTTAATTTTTTATTGACATCGTTTCTTTTTACAACAATTACATTATTTACAAAATAAGATCTTGAACTCTCACTGATACGCTGATCTAAATTTTTATCGCTAATACATTCATCTAAACCTTTCTCAAACTTGATATTGTCATTATAAATATTTATGGTTTCGGGTTGACACCGTGTCAGTTTTAAACCAATCGACGTTTCGCCCACTTTTGTAAGGGGCTTCATCAGTGCAAGGAAAGAAAATGAAATATAAATATAAAAATGAAATAAATATAAGAATGATAAAATATTAAGTAGACAAGTTAAAGTGTAAAAAATTATGATAGAGTTACTACTGAACTAGCAGATTCACCAGTCCATTTAAAGTAAATGGTGTCTTGTGGCAAAGTAACTGGTAAAAGTAGCGAAAGTGGTAGTTTATACAGAGGAAAACTTGATGCATGAGTGATTATGAATAAAGTTTTTGCTTTGTTTACAATAACCTTCACGTAAGGGGTTCTGTAATATTGTCAGAGACTTTAACTTGTTTACTTAATATTTTATCATTCTTATATTTATTATTTTTATATATTTATTTTATTTTTATATTTATATTTTATTTTCTTTTATTGTTCTGATGAAGTCCCTTACAAAAGTGGGCGAAACGTCGACTTTAAAAATGACACGGTCTCAACCCGGAACTATAAATATTTATGATTCCGGCCGTGAAAGTTTCTGACAATGTCACAAAAACCTTTACGAGGAGGATATTGTAAACAAAACAGTAACTTTATTCATAATCACTAATACATCAAGTTTTTGACCTATATAAACTACCACTTTCGCTAATTTTATCAGTTACTTTGCCACAAAACACCTTTTACTTTAAATGGACTGGTCAATCTGCTAGTTCAGTAGTAACTCTTTCATAATTTTTTATACTTTAACTTGTCTACTTAATATTTTATCATTCTTATATTTATTATTGTTTTTATATTTATTTCAGTTTTATATATATATTTCCTTTTCTTGTCCTGATGAAGCCCCTTACAATAGTGGGCAATACGTCGACTTAGTTTAAAAATGACACGGTCTCAACCCGGAACCATAAATGTTTATAAAGACTCCGTCCGTGAAAGTCTCTGACAATATCATAAAAACCTTTACGGGGAGGATATTGTAAACAAAACAAAAACTTTATTCATAATCACTCACGCATCAAGTTTTTGCCCTATATAAACTACCACTTTTGCTACTTACACCAGTTACCTTGCCACAAGACACCTTTTGGCTTAAATGGGCTGGTGAGTCTGCAAGTTCAGAAGTAACTCTCATAATTTTTTACACTCTAACTTGTCTGCTTAATATTTTATCATTCTTATATGTATTATTATTTTTATATTTATTTCATTTTTATATTTAAACCTCATTTTCTTTTCTTGTCCAGATGAAGCTCCTTACAAAAGTGGGCGAAACGTCGACTTAGTTTAAAAATGATACAGTCTCAACCTGGAACCATAAATACTTTTTCAAACTTATTTACATTTTGATCACCTTCCTTTAATTTATCTTCAATCTTATCTTTTTAAATTTTTCCAAATTAACTTCGTAACTTATAGAAAATTCAAATTTTCATTTTTCAAAATACCATTTCCAACATATTCAAACAACGCTAATTCTAATTCTATTTTCTCTTGTACCTTCCCAGCATCCTCAATACTCTTCAACTCTTCTTCATTTACTTCTTGCTGTACCTCCTATACTTTTCTTCTATTTCATCAACTTCTTTCTTAACTTCACTTACTCCTTTATATCCTTCATTTACTTCTTCCACTATTTCAAATAAATTCAAACTAACAGTCTTTCTCGACTTCAATATTCACCTCATCATCCCATTTAAAATATTCTTCACTACATATAATCCTTTTCTTCTTCGCATCTATTACCAATTTTAATCTATCAATCAAATCCTTTCCAAAAATTGCCTCCATCCTCAGTACAACTATGAATTCGTGTTGAAATTTTGTTCCCTAGTTTACATCTTAGGATTACCGTGCTATTTATACTTGCAAATTTTCTGTTCGGTGCCAAGTTACGTTTCTTAATAGGTTTCTACTCATTATTTAATTTTTGTACGTTGCTTTTGATAAAATACTCTGAAATTAGCAATGCTTTAGCAGATATTGAAAAATTTCTACGAGCTATTAGTCATAATATAAGAATTCGAGTATAAGATTAGAAATTAATATTGATTATTGTATTAAAATTGTCGCTGTGTAGTACTTGAGTGCCTACAATTTAATTCTGTACAATATATTGTAAATAAAGTTTGAAAATATGAAATTATATGAAAATATCGAATATTAATTACTACCCCTTTTAATATAACGCATGACAAGAAAGAAATGAAGTACTTTTAAATGGTAAGAAAACATCCACATCAGTTTCATAATTTTTTTAATTGATTTCTGTTACTAAACGTGAGCTGCATACTCATCGAATTCTTCATTCAGTTTTTTTATTCGCGGTAGTTTTCCGCCGGCTTTTTTCTAGGCCTTTTCCCACGGCGTTTTCTTCAACCGCCGGATATGGTATGACTTTGGTATAGGATTTATGTTATTGATAATGTTTTAAGTGGAGACGCTTATTTTACGCATAACCCGTTAGTTACATTAAAACAAAGAAGGGACAATGAAATTTTAAATAAATAAAATAGAGTACCAAAGTATCAAGAGTGAACGATGGTTATAAGATTAAGAGAATGTTTTAAAACTATATACACTTTGATCGTTGCATTTTCATTTCTACTATTTCTGCATAACACCGTGAACTTCTAATTGCAATAACCTGATTATCAATTTACGTAGTTTCATCATCTTGAACATGAATACGTAATTCTTTGATTCCACGGGGTTATCATAGGGTGGAATATAGAGGAAGATAATTTTTAATTATCTAACATTTCGAAATCGTTCATAATTATTTCATAACCGTTTAACAAGTATATATTGCCACAGTTATTCACTTAGACTTTAGTGTAAATTTATTTTTATACAGAAGTTCGAATAATAGTCTAAACGATCGGAATATGTTGACTACATTTATTTTACTTCTGTGTATGGTATATATTATCATATACCTATTACTTAAATATACTGTTTTTAATTATTGGGAAAAAAGAAATGTTCCATTTATAAAACCGAATTTTTTTCTTGGAAATATATGGAAAGTCATCAATTTACAAAAAACATGGTACCAATTTGTGTACGATATTCAGAAGTAAGTATTTAAGCTATGTTTATTGTGATGTTATTGAAAGTCAAAAATAATTCCGAAAAATAAATTGGTAATAAGTGATTTTTGAGTTCATACCTTTTCGTGATGGTCTAAATGTATGGATGTAATAAACTTGGAGTCTAAGAGGTTGTAGCAGTTGACTACATTTTTCTATTCTAATTAAATGCTATTCGGGATTTGTATATCAAAAGTTGTTAAGCACGGTACTCATATACGAAATCAGGGTTCGGCACCAATAAATAAAAAACATAAAATGGAACACGATGTTATTGGAAAACTTCACTGTAGTTTGCAATATAACGAAAAGTAAGAACAACGACAGTCAAAACAAGTACTATCATAATAGTCGCAACATTTGCATTCACCCATTGAATTTCGACAAAGAAATTCAAAGATATACACAATAATTGACTTCTACTATCAATCAATACTGAAATCTGCAGACATTCGACCACGCTTTCTGCAATACATTACATTTTCCTATTTTTTCACGCTCGCGCTTTCCTCTTCAAAGATTATCTCATTACGTCTCTCAAACATCATATTTATAAGTTCTCCTTCAATCATAAACTGTTCGACTTCTGCCTGTACTTCTACATGTACCCCTCCGTGTATATAATTTTTTTTATATCTGAGTACAATTAATATTTCTTTCTTCTTAATCTTCTTTGGGAATTAAACCACTCATAGTTTTTAAAATCATCTTTATTTACGTTTCAATCCATGACTCGTGATCGTTGTCAAAATAATAAAAACTTCGGTTTGACATTTATGACATAAAATGACAATAAATCAAAGTCACCTTCAATTTATGTCATAAATGTCAAACTTGAAGTTTTTATTATTTAGACAACGATCGTAGGTCATGGATCGAAACGTAAATAAAGACGATTTTAAAAAATATGAGTGGTTTAATTCCCAAAGAAGATTAAGAAGAATGCTAAACAAACCACAACAAACATACAGGGAGTGTTTAATAATTCGTTTTTGTGCACCCATATTCAAATTTCTGTCTTTCCCTCAAGCACCGATTCGTGTTTTCATTTTGACGATTTCTCCTTTCCCACCCATTCTGATTAGTCTGAAACTCATTTCCAAAAGACCTTTGAAGGATGCGATTTTCCTGTACGTACATTTTCTCTTTCAAAGTCAAATCTAAGTTTCTCAAATAAAACTTAACCGTCAAAAATACGAGAACCTCTACCACACAATCCTCTTCTTATTTCAAAATCAAAATACTATGAAACAAATTTAATTATTTTATTATCCAAATACATAGTTTCTTTAATAATCTTCAAAAAATAATCCGCTCTAGTTAAGATTTATGTTCACCAAATTTCAAACTATCGAACGCTTTATGACGCTTATCCGGTCCCCAGTATTTCTCCAAAAAAACGACTAAAAATCTTCGAATGTATAAAATATTTCCTTCCTTATAAAAACCTAATCTGAAAATTCAGCTTTAAGAGCTTTAACTCTTTTATCCTCTGGAACACAAGCTTGTACCATGATTTCCTCTAATCGATTTATAAATGTCCTGGGTATTTTGAATCTTCCGGTCTAAATGACAAAATTGACCCCTTCTCTCCCATTTCTAAAGATTAAACTATTCATGGGACTAACTTTTGCTCTCAAGTTCGTTTCAACAGGATTATTTACAATCGACATATTTCTAACCTTGATTTAATTTTTCTTGTAACACTATTACGTGCGGACAAAAAAGAAAAGTAAAGTACGCAAAAAAATAGTTCGCACCGAATATCGCAACATAAAAGAAATCCAAAGAATGTCGTGCTGACTACAAAGTCACAGAGTGGAGTGGCGTCACAAAAAAGAAAAGAAAAACCTCAAGAGAGGAAATTTTTTACTCACCTCTAATTATTACTTCTCAAAGTTCGTAATAGACATATGTAGCCTTCTAGACCAATCATAACTTAGCAAAGATTGTGTGAACAAGTGTTGGAAGCGCGCCATAATAGTATATTGTACAACGAGCATGGAATGATGCCCATTTCTCACAAGTATGATAAATTGCAGCACGAGCTGAAAGCGAGTGCTGCAAATCTTACGAGTGAGAAATGGGCATTCCATGCGTGTTGTACACTATACTTTTTCTACGACTGTAGTACGTACTTTTTAAATATGATACCTCTTTTGTTAATATTATAAAATACATGGTAAGTATAGGAGTATACATTTTATTAATATCATAAGTTTATTATCGTTTGTGTATATACATAAATTCAAAGAAAAGTACAAACTTATCATAATAAAAGTAAATAAATTGATTTAAGTTTAGTTTTTAGATTCATTATTATTAACAATATTAAAGGTTACATTGCAATTATTAAACGTCATTGTAGAAGGTGTTTTCCCAAAAACTAAATTTTCTTGACGTTGGAAATTCTTGTCTTTGGACGTTGATGGAACATTTGATGTGCTATAAATTGAATTTTATATTATGTTGCCTACATTCAACTTATTTGTTAAAGAATCGGCTATATAGTTTTCGGCGACTGATGTTGATTTCCAGCCACCGTGCCTTTTTAAAGATGTTATATCTTCTCCAGCATCTACAAGAATAGTGGCGGAAGATCTCCGGAAGCAATGACCAGTATATAATTCCGGATTGGGTAGTTTTAAATACGTTGCAATTTGCTTTCCCATAGCACCAAATTTATTGATACCCACTTTCTGTGTAGTGCATTTTCCTTTCTGATAATTTAAGAAAAAACTAGGATCGCAAACATTTGATGGACGTAGATTCCAGTATTTTTTTTGTGATTTCATAAAGATTACTCGTTATCGTAAAGCTGCGTATAATTTTTGTTTTTGTGTCGGGAACTGTAACTAATATCGCAGAACCCAATTCCGTGAAATGAGTAATCTTCATCTGATGTAATTCCTGTCTGCGGCAAGCACCCATAATTCCCATAATTAATGCAGTCTGTAACAATATAAAAATAGCTATAAACACGCATTATTCTCCTAAGTTAATATTACATACTTTTGTCAGAAGAAACTGTTGATCCGGAGCCTCAGTAATAAATTTATTTATTTCCTCTGTTGTAAAAATTTTTGATTTTTTCGATTTATAACCGCTTGACTTCCATTTGAGAAACGCTCTTAATTTTCCATACTTTGATATATCTACATTATGATGGATGGTGAGACTTGTTCTCAAAATAGAATAATGCGTCCACAATGTCGGAGATTTATACTTATTAGATAATTCATTAAAGTACGCAATTAAAACATTTTCAGAATAAGATGTTGTCTTTTGATCTCTTCGCCAATCCATAAACAATTTATAAGCACTCATATTTTTTTTTGGAAATTTCCGGTCATAAATTTAATGTAGTTGCATTTGCAGCTCCCACAATATTTGGGGGCGTCGGTTCTAGTTCGCTTTCACTATCACTGGCCATTTTTTAAAGACTTTGCAAATACTTTAAGATTTTAAACGCTTTCACAGTATGAAATTATTTATTTGACATTTGTTGGTTTATTATTTGTTTCATAGCCCACCTTTAAAAACTCGGCCGTCATTGGAAATAAGATGCAAGTGCAGGGCTACTTGATTGATAGAAATATAAGCGCAACCGTGCAAATTGAACATTCCCGCACTGGTTGCTTAACAACTTGCCTAGCAACGAGTGCGGGAATAAAAACCTGTATAGAATGTAGTAGATTTCTCTATCAAAAACACACCTAAAATAGGCTCGTTCCAAAACAGTCGTAGAAAATATTCATTTTTAACATGACTCTCTGATAGTTAGTTATTTGTGCGGAAAGTGCATAATAGAATGTGATGATGTTTTATCCGCATATTCTCCTTTTTAATTTCATTCTATTTTACACTGTCTTGTTCTTGTTTACGTTGTAGGTAAATCACAACTAACTTTCCTATCGAATAGGTACGAGTAAAAGATTGAAAACACTTTCTGTGAAACCCTGAAATTAAAGACAATTATTAGCTAACCAGTTTGCTACAATGCATTAATTTAGAGGTAAGAGAAATATTAATTAATTTACATAAAAACTTGGAAAGTGAATTACTTCCTTTTGTAAGCAAATTCTGATAACATAGTAAGCCCTCTATGCGAGCACGCCATCAACTAAAACTACACTCCTCGTATCTGCAACTTAACGTCCAGATTGAAAACAATAATATGGTTTAGGACATTTTTTATCATCCTAAATTAGGAGTCCCGCTAAAAATGACGTTGTCGACTCCAATAATAGTGGCTTTAGTTCACAACAAAGTATCTAATTAGTTTAGCGCACTCAACTATGCGAAAATCGACTTTATTGGACAAACGCAACATCCGACCATTTCAAATTACTATATGCCCAAATGTTTCTTCATAAATAGAATATATACTTTGATGTATAGGCTTATTATTGCAAATACTAATGATCTAGTAAATAAAATTAGATGCCTTCATACATGTAGCAATTTAGACTTATAATAAATGCAATTTTCGATTGACAATTCTTCTTTTTTCAAAAAGTTTTACTTAATAAGCGAATAATACCAGTAAAATATCCACCCATTCAAATAATTTAAAACGTTGTTCTGTATACCGAGTGTTTTCAAAAAAAACTCAAATTTTTATTATAATTTATTATAAATTAGAATTATGCCATAACTTACAAGATGGCGTTAATTTTCTCAGCAACATATATATATATATATATATATATGTATATATGTATATATATACATGTATATAGATATATATAGAGAGAGAGGGAGAGAGGGAGAGTGTCTCATACAAAAAAGGATAACATCGCTGCATCAGTCACTATAAAAGCCCAACGAAGCGTTGCAATGAAAATTTTAAGACACCGTGTTATTTAAAATTTTATATAAAGAACATTAATTTTCTTTTTTCGTTCATTGATACTTTTTGAAATAAAATCGATAACCCCCCCAACAAAAAACTACACTTTTGGTTTTCCTTGTATTAGTTGAAAGCGACGTGAATCAATTCTTTAAAACCATTTTAATATACTCCAAAGTAGGCAACTTTTTTCCATTTAACTCACTATGTATATCTTACCATTTCTGATATACAAAAGCTATCCCTTTCTATATGTGACACTTTGTGTGCGTGTATATATATATATATATATATATATATATATATATATATATAATATATATATATATATATATATATATATATATATATTGACGTAAGGTCATTGAACGCCAAATTGTATAGGAAAAAACTCCCAAAAAGAGGAAAATCGGAGAAAAGTAAAATTTTCCTATATTTAATTTTCCGACCCTGTATAAACTTAGATTCCCAATTTTAAATTAATTCGTTTCATCCGTGAATAAATAATTATTCTGTATATACTAAAAGCAACTTTGATTTTAAGCTATTTCCTTTAAGATATGCGAAGCTGAAATCCACACTTTGCTAGAATCAAAAATCAATAACACAATAAGGGTTATTTATTAAAAACGTATTACGCTGCATTTACCTAAAGGTAAATTGCTTAAAACAATATCATTTTGACGCATTTATAAAGGAAAGCATAAACTCCATGTGTAGATATATCATTTAATACAAAAAATATTCATTTTCGTTAAAAACATCACTCTATGAGTTTGTAATAAAGAATAGCTTCCGCTCAAAGAAGCTCATTTCGGGTTAATTCTAGAACAAATTATATCATTTAATCCAAATCGAAGATACTATATTTATTTACTTATATAAACCACGAGTTCGAAAGAATCCGATAAAATCATAAATCATCTCTAAATACGCTAAAAGTAGCTAATTACTTCCCATAAATGAAAAAATGCCCCAATACAAAGAACCTGCCGCTATCAGACAAAACCATAAAATAGGAAACAAGTTTTAATAGCTCTAAGATAGATAGAGAAAGAGAGAAAGAAAGATAGAAAGAGAGAGAGAGAGAGAGAGAAAGAGAGGGAGAGCGAGAGAGAGAGTGGGACACAAAGAAAGAATTTTAGTGTATAAACCGGAATTGCATTAGATTCGGTGGTTCGTTCATTCCAAAGCCAAACAACATGTAGATTCGAGCAAAGTTTTACTCTTTAATTTATTTTACGACATGAAACAAATACGTTTCGAATAATTTGTAATCTATTTCATCGGCGTTCCACAAGTAGGATAAAAGTTACCAAACGTATTTATTTGAAGAAGTATATTGTGAAGGTTTATCACAATAATATGATTAATCTTGGTATAAGATCAGCACTGCTGATTTTAATCGATTGAGAGTAAATACACTGTGCAAACTGATATCTTAACGTCAAATTGAGATTTGAAATGGAACCAGGAAGTATATAATGCCATTAGTTATGCTGTAGCAAGTATAATTTGTTTTTAATAACTTAGAAGCATATTTGAATATTAGTAACATAAGCTAGAATTAGTCCTTAAAATTATTTGTGAATGGGATAATTTCCAGCAAATTTTGACCATTACTCAATTATTTGCGCAGCGTCATTGGCCAATTACACTGACAAAAGGGATAATAAAAGAATGGTAAATTATTTACCTAAAAATTATAGAGGATTTTGTACTTCACATAGGAGATATTTGGGTTTTGTACTTGTAAACAAGGATTAGGTGAGGATTATTTTAATAATTAAGCAATTAATTGATAGGATCTTCTGTCTAAACTTAAGCTGTAAATTGTTTTTATAATCATTATTTATTTGTTGAATGTAAGGTATTCTTTAGATAATGTGTATAAAAGAAAAATGTCTTTGAATGCTTATGTTTCTTGAGATTTCTGTCTTTTATTTCATTTTCGTAAATTTCGCAGCATAATTTCTGTTGAGATAGCCAGATAAAGAATAGACACGGTAAGATAGCAATTTCATAATTGCATCCTCATTAATACAATTTGCTGTACCCAAGTCACAGCATCAATTTGTGGCTACGACCCAATGGCGGGTCACAGCTAATTAGCGACGGATATATAATTATATATATATATATATATATATATATATATATATATATATATAAAAATATATATATGTGTGTGCAATCTGCATTTTTTGGACATTTGCTTCTGTGTACTCTAAGTTTACAGCAGAACTCTTCTAAGCACAAACAGATGCAGATGTTTAAAAAAACCTTAATGTGACGAATGCATATCCACAGAATTATTCACAATTATCAAAGGGTTATAAGAATTTGGAAAACATTTCAGATTTAACTTTACTGTTGAAAATATGTAAATTAATGGTTCTTATTGTACGTTTCAGAACTTATGCCAAGGAGCGCTATGTTGGAATTTATAAAATGTTCCAGCCAGTACTTGTAATATGTGACCTAGAAATAATCAAAAATATTTTGATAAAAGATTTTGATAGCTTTCAAGATAATTGGTACGAAATAGATCACGAAGTAGATCCAACCCTTTCACGAAACCCATTTGTACTTAAAGGCGGAAAATGGAAAGAAGTAAGAAATCATCTTACCTCACAATTTACAACGTCAAAGGTAAGTCTTAAACATGTCAACCTTATCACTACTTTTCCATTTGTATAAAATATAATCTTCGGCTTCTAGCGATGAAATCTATTATGAATTTCAATAAGTCGTTTTAAAGGTTTCATCAGTCCGCCTGGTCAGCGGTACAAAACATCTACAATTTTAGTATCCCTCATTTATTGATGAAACAAATATTTAGATGTATAAGACATATCATGATCAACTTTTGCCAATAAAACTAAAAAATAGAATTTAGACACGTAAGAGAGAGATTTTCCTTTGATGTAATATCACTAAGTAAGTTAGTACTGCTTGTTTGAATATAAGCGAAATCTATTTTAAGATATAACACAATTTAATGCTAACATTTGATTTTTTTATAAATTGATTATAGGTGCGACAGTATTGTTAAGAAAGTCATTAACTTGCTAGATATGAGTAATTGCTTTTAACAAAGATAAGTTAAACAGGTACCAAGCAGGCACTTATTTAATGAACTTTTGAAATTGTAGATTGTGTTCTGCCATTAATTTTCTTCTTGACACTAATTGATTACAACGATATTTCACGCAATACCGATAGTCTGCGTTATTCGTTTCGATCTCAACACATTTTTTATGGATACTTTTGCAAGTATGTAGTTTTGGAGTATCAATCCCATGGTAAAGTAGTCCTTGAACTCGTGTGAATTTGTACAGATAACTTTAAAACAGACGGTTATTTTCAGTTTTTTATTAATAATTTGTTTTAATTGAATACTAAGGGATGTAAAATGTCGATATTTACCAACGTTTATATTTAATACATAGTGTGCCCCTACTGTTGATTTCTTAATTTTAATTTAATATTGCATTGAAATAGCAACGTTATT
Organism: Platerodrilus igneus; assembly: GCA_036346225.1. Taxonomy (NCBI): domain Eukaryota; kingdom Metazoa; phylum Arthropoda; class Insecta; order Coleoptera; family Lycidae; genus Platerodrilus; species Platerodrilus igneus. The sequence continues at coordinate 560,139 of JARFIW010001332.1, read as the reverse complement.
AATTGTAATCTAAAAAGCTTATAAATTTTTTAGAGTTTGTTCTTGCTAAAAGCTACTCTATCTAACTAAAATTAATAAACTCATTTCTACTACCTAAGATTTACTTAAGTAACGCACAAGCGTTATAATGTTTAAGAGGGTAATGTACGAAACTGAAAAAGTACTTTGTCACGATTTCAAAAATAAAAAAGAAATGCTTTTATCAATTAATTTTACTTTCAAGAAACACTAATGCGCCACACTGAAGTCGTGGGAGAAAATTTTAAAAAATTACTCAATTATGTCTTGTAAAAATGTAGTTTTGCGGTCATGTTAAAATATATGTTAACAGAAAAACGGTTTAACAAACCTGTTAGACCAATTAACAGCATTTTGGTATACAAATTAGCATGAATCATCTGTCAAAAAGTTTGTAATGAACGAGATGGCTCTTTCTTTTTGACAACTGATGAATAATATTTTATATATTCAATTTAGAAGTGTCTTGTCCAAACAAGGGTTTTTTGTAAGGTTTTCATGTTTGATTAATACAAGGTTTGTATACCACTACAAATGAATTTAATAAAACGTAATATCGGTTATGGGTTCAGGTAGAGAGTGGCAAGTGTGGAACCGGTTTTAAATTAAATATGTTCGTGTTCATACTTATTTACACATACCCGGGAAGAAAGTACTAATTTTTTCCCGGGAAAAAAAGTAAAATCATAAAAAGTAACATTCTGTTACCTGACAAGAAACATTAAATGTCAAATTTTTTTCCCGTCACAGAAAAATACATATTTAACATAAATTGTATTATGATAGAATTAAATAAATATCCTTCAACGCCAAAAGAGGTAAATTAAACATGGTGTCAGGTGCAAAATATTAAAATCATAATATTATATAGAAACATTGAAGGCCTTGACACGTGTGAATACATTGATACAGTTCGGTGCAGAATCAATAAGAAAGAATTGTCACAATTTTAAGCAGGTGGGTGATAAACAATTTTTCCTTGCAAGATGTTTAAAGAAAATAAAGTTAGTGGTCATCAAATACCAATAGTCAACTTAAATTTTATTAGTGAAATAAAGTTGGACAGAGGAAACAATGCGTTGGACAGAGGAAACAATGCGTTGGAATGGAAAAAATGGTATTAAAAATTTGATTTCTTTTTAACTGCAGGCGACTTGGAAGATGTCTCCGATAAGCGTAAAATTGCATTCTTGCTACATAGTATTGGTGACAAAGGCCTAAAAATGAATAATTCGTTTGATTTACCGCAAGAAAAGCCAACTTTTCAAGTTATTAAGAAACTGTTTGACGAATACTTTATTCCTAGAGAAAGTATTACGTTAGAACGACATAAATTTTTTACTCATGTTCAAGATTTTAATGAACCTTTTGATGATTACTTAACAAACCTACACAACAAAAGTCTTACATCATCATCATTTTGCTTTCGACCTTACTTAAGGTCGGTTTGACGCAGCCCTAACTTCTGTTCTATTCTGTGCTAATCTGAAAAGTTCTACATACCCTTCACAACCCAAATTTCTAATAATTTGACTAATAATATAGCTTGCTCTAGGTTTTTCTATACTTTTCTATCTTATTCGTATCTACTTGGTTCTACATAGATATTAGCAACCTGATGATTCTTACAGAACTCCAACATGTTTACATGACTCCCCATTTATCATCATTTTGGTTTCGACCTTACTTAAGGTCGGTTTGACGCAACTCTAACTTCTTTTCTATTTTGTGCTAATCTAAAAAGTTCTACCTACTCTTCACAACCTAAATTTCTAATAATTTGACTAATATTGCTTGGTCTAGGTCTTCCTATACTTTTCTATCTTTTATCTACCTGGCCCTACATAGATATTAGCAACCTTATGGTTGTTAAGAAACTCCAACATGTTTACATAATTCCCATTTATAACGAAATGAAATATTACCTGATTATTCCTTCCAAAAAAGGAAAGTGTTAAATTATATGTTATGGTAAGGCTTAAGCAACGAATCGCTGCCAACATGCCAGACCGCTATCTAATTGTGAGTTATGTCATGGAGACGTTAATTAAGTTATATGTTATGGTAAGGCCTAAGCGACGAATCCCTGCCAACATACCAGGTCGCTAACTAATTGTTAGTTATGTGATGAAGATATTTATTAAAGTTATATGTTATGGTAAGGCTTAAGCAGCGAATCGCTGCCAACATGTTAGGCAGCTAACTAATTGTGAGTTATGTCATGGAGACGTTAATAAGTTATATGTTATGGTAAGGCTTAAGCAGCGAGTCGCTGCCAACATGCCAGACCGCTAACTAATTGTGAGTTGTGTCATGGTGACGTTAATTAAGTTATATGTTATGGCAAGGCCTAAGCAGACAATCGCTGCCAACATGCCAGACCACTAACTAATTGTGAGTTATGTCATACAGACGTTTCTTAAGTTATATGTTATGGCAAGGCCTAAGCAGTGAATCGCTGCCAACATGCCATACCACTAACTAATTGTGAGTTACGTCATGCAGACGTTTATTAAGTTATATGTTATGGCAAGGCCTAACCAGCGAATCGCTGCTAACATGCCAGACCGCTAATCAATTGTGAGTTATCTCATGGTAACGGTTATTAAATTATATGTTGTGATAAGGCTTAAGCAACGAATCGCTACCAACGTGCCAGACAGCTAACTAATTGTGAGTTATGTCATGGTGACATTTAGTTAACTGATTTTTACTTATTTATTTTTTTGTGTTGGTTTCGAACTTACTTAAGGTCGGTTTGCGCAGCTCTAAATTCTTTTCTATTCTGAGCTGGTCTAAAAAAGTCTCCATATCCTTCACAACCTAAATCTCTAATAATTTGACTAATATGCTTTTGTGTAGGTCTCCCTCCTCGATTTTTATTTTGTAATCTATAATCTAAAACCTTACTAAATAGCCCCTCATGTTTTAATTGGTGCCCTATCATTCTATTTCTCCTGACCTTTAATTGTTTCCAACTAATCTTTAACATACTCCTATAATACCAAGTTTCAAAAGCTTCTATGTTTTTCTTATCTATCTCTTTAATTGTCCAAGTCTCGCTACTGTATAATAGAGCGTTCCATACATACGACTTCAAGAAACTTTTTCCATTATCTAAACTAATACTATTAGCTATTAGTAAGTCTTTCTTTTTTTAAAACATTTTTCCAGCTTGAGCTATTGTAGCTACTATATCCTTTCTGCTACGTCCGTTCTTTGTAATCATACTACCTAAATAGCAAAATTCATCTACCTCCTCTACCTCGGTGTGACCTATTTTTAATTTTGGTTTAGAACTAGGCTGTAACTCACTAGTCATTATCTTTGTCTCTCCCGAGTTATTTCTCAAACTATAGTTACTCTGTAGTATCTCATCTAAAATATTTAAAAACTCTCCTAACTCTTTTCTAGACTCTGCTCTAATGACTATATCATCTGCAAAACGTAACATGTCTAATTTCTGTCCATGTACACTAATACCTAACTCTTTTTCCTCTCCTACTAAGTTTAAAGCTTCATCAATATAAACATTAAAAATCAAGGGAGAGAGTATACAGTTCTTTCTAGCACCAGTTCTAATCTTAGCTTCCTTCTCTATTTCATCAAATCTAATTACTACGCTTTGACTTTTATATAGACTGTAAATAATTTTCCTATCACTATTTTTCGAAAACCCCTGAACATAACAATCCAATTAACCCTATCAAATGCTTTTTCTAAATCTACAAACGCGAAATGAGTCTTTTTATTTTTTGTAACCTTTTTTCGATAATTACCCTAATCATTAGTATCGGTTCTCTAGTCCCTCTGTCTTTACGAAAACCATATTGATCTTCACCTAAATAATTCTCAGTCAAAGCTTCCAGTCTATTTTTAATTATTATTGTTGGTATTTTGGAAGCGTAGGAAGTTAAACTAACCGTTCTAGAATTCTCACACCTATCAGCTTCTGACTTTTTTGGGATTGGGATAATATTTTTTTCGAAATCTGTTGGGACCTCACCTGTGTCATATATTACTTTTACTAGTTCATATAATATGTCTAAAGTTTACTGACTTGCATATGTTATTAATTGTGCGGGAATATCGTCTATCCCCGGCCATTTATTTAGTTTAAGACCCCTAACAGCTCTATCAGATTTCCCTCTTAATATTGAGCACCCTATTTCTACATCCTCTTCTTGGTCGTTTTCTAACCCATCCATATCGTCTCCCTTATATAAATCTTTTAAATATTTTTTCCATCTCTCTGATACCTCAACTTCATTTATTAGAAGTTCATTATTCTCATCTTTAATACCATTATATGTTTTCCTATGTTCCCGGAAAAACTTTTTAACTGCTCTGTAAGCCCTGCATGTTTTACCTACTCAAATATCATCTTGTATTCCCATACAATTCTCCTCCATCCATTTATATATAGCTTTTCTACACTCATGTACTTATTTCTAACCCTATTATATTTTTGCTTACTTTCACTATCCAATTCTCTGAAAGGTTAAAACTTTTTTCTATTCTCTATTAAATATAATATCGCTTTTGTTACCCAGGGTTTTCTCGCTTCTACTTTTTTTAGCCATAGATTGTGTTGCTATATTATATACAGCCCTTTTTATTTCTTTCCATCTATTTTCTACGTTCCCTCCTATAGCTATCTCTTTGATCTTATTATCTAATACTTGTTTATATTCCTCTTTTACCTCACTATCATTATTAAGCTTACCTAGATCTCATTCCTCTCTTTTAACCTTTCTCAATTTTTTGAATTTAAGATTACAGTTCATTTTAACTAAGTTATGATTGCTATCTACGCCAGCCCCTGGGTAACTACGACAATTTTTAACTTGGTTTCTAAATCTTTGTTTAACTAAAATACAACCTATTTGGTATCTAGCCCTATTACCTGGCGCTTTCCAGGTATATCTTATTCTAATATGTTGTTTGAATAGGGTGTTTACAGTTACTAATCTATGTTCCTGGCAAAACTCAACTAATCTTTCTCCTCTATCATTTCGTCTACCATACCCAAATTTTCCAACCATTTCTCCCCCGCTATCTTCTCCCACTGACGCATTAAAATCGCCCATAACTATTAAATTATCATCTCCCTTTACTTTTCTCACTATACTATTTATATCCTGGTATACCTTTTCTACTGCCTCATCCTCGTACTGTAAATCTGACATGTGAATTTAATTATATGCGCGAAGAATTGGTTCGCGATATTTTAATTGTTGGAATAAGTTCAAGAAATAACAGTACCCGATAAAAATGGAACAATGTTTTCCGTGACGAGAAAACCAAATCAAATGGTAATAAGAATCAGATATAAACTTTGTCGAAATTTACCCATTGTTTTAAATGTGGTGACAGATGGTTTACCCTTCATTATTGTCCTGCAATTAGAGCAAGATGCCGTAAATGCAAAGGAAAGAACCAATACGCTCAGGTATACCACCGCTCCATTCATTCAACTGAACGGGATGACGGGTCAAAACAAGAAAAGTTTTTGTAGGTAATATTAATTCAAATTCTGACAATCAGAATGAATGGTTTGAATATTTATTGATTAATAATCAGAAAGTTAAGGTAAAATTAGACAGGGGTGCACAACTAATTGCCAATCTAGTAACCCTTGTAAAAATTAGATTTGAATCCTAAATTTATTGTTGAAAACCATAATATGCAATTAACTACATTAGATAACATTCATATTGAATTTGTTATTGTAAACTCAAAATGTATAACAATTTTATGTCTTCATACCTGTACCTATTTGAAATTAATGAGTAGAAATATTCTAGTAGTTAAAAAAGACACTATTACCGAACTATTAAAAAATCATGCAGATAGTTTTCAAGGAATTGGTTGTTTTGATAAAGCATATCACATTAATTCAAAACCAAGTGCTGTTCCAAGGGTTGAACAACCTACAAGAGTACCATTAGCTATTCAGAAACAGCTTAAAGTGGAATTAAATGGAATGCTTTCTGAAAATATATTAGAAGAAGGAAATGGACCTTCTACTTGGGTGAATTCTATTGTTATTGTAAAAAAGAAAAAATACCCTTTAAGGATATGTTTAAATTCTCGTTATTTAAACAAATTTATTGTTGGGGATAGTAGGCAATTACCAACTGTTGATATAATTGACAAATTAGGTCATGCTCGATACTTTACAACATTAGATTCTAATAGTGGTTTTTGGACCATGAAACTTGATGAAATGAGTTTAAATTTATGTACATTTTCAACGCCCTTTTGGCAAATTTAGGTACAAAAGGCTATGTTATGGGTTAAGTGTCTCTGCAACATTCCAATAAAGGATAGAAAAAATTTTTAATAATATTAACGGAGTTGCCTTGTACGTAGACGATTTGGTTGTGTTTGGTGAAACCTTTTCTGAACACATTCAGCGTCTTGAAAAAGTACTAAAAATTGCAAAAAACAATAATATTAAGTATAATAAACAAAAATCAATAATTTGCAAAGAACAAATTAAATTTTTGGGTGTAGTTATTGACAAGGTGGGTGTTCATTCTTATCCCGCTAAAATTGCTACGATTAGAAAAATGCCTCTAGTCAAAAATAAAAGAGATTTAGAGAGATTTGTTGGTTTAACGAATTACTTGTCTAAATTTATACAAAATTATTCAACTATCACTGCCCCATTAAGAGATCTTTTAAAAAAGAATACTATTTATACCTGGGAACTTGTTCGTAAAAATGCTTTTAAGATATTATGATTGTTAACTAATTCTCTTACTTAAAATTTTTAATACTAATTAAGATATCACAGTATCTGTTGACTGTAGTTCAGAACGAGTAGGTGCCTGCTTAATGCAAGATGGTATTCCAGTTATTTAGGCTTCAAAAACACTGTCGGATTGTCAAAAACACTATGCGCCAGTAGATAACTAAATGTTTAGTATTGTTTTTGGGTACAATAAATTTTATAAAATACTTTAGGAAAGAGAAACTGATCATTCAGCTCTAAAAACTTTGTTCAACAAGCCCTTAAATAAAATTCCTACACGAATTCAAAGAATGATGCTGAAAGTTCAAGGGTATGATATTGATGTTAAATATGCCATACATGTGATTTTCCAAGGCTCCACCCGAAAGTACTACATTGGCCAGGAAGCGAGTTTTTTTCTACCTGAAAAATTTTAAATTTTGCCGAACCCTTGCTATTCCAAGCAAGGTAGGGGTCTTTAACGTGTGTGACAACACTCACACACGGGACCTCCTTTTACCTCTCATCCGAACGAGGGCGTGTTATTGTGAAAAATGCTCGCTTATCATTTTTCAAGCGGACCGTGTCGGGATTCGAACCCGGGACCTTAGGCGTAGTAGTCACACGCATACCAACTACGCCACGGAGCCGCCTGTTAAATATGCCGTGCATTTATATTTCCAATGCTCCACCAGAAGGTACTACATTGGTCAGTAGGCGAGTTTTTTGTTGACAGGAAATTTAGAATTTTGCCGAACCCTTGCCGTTCCAGGCAAGGTAGGGATCTTTAACGTGCGTGACAAGACTCACACACGGGACCTCCATTTAACCTCTCATCCGAACGAGGGCGTAATTTTTGTGAAAAATGCTTACCTGTCATTTTTCAAGCAGTCGGCCGTGTCGGGATTTGAACCCAGGACCTTGGGATCCGTAGTCTTACGTTTACTACATTGATCTACGGCGACGCCCTGTTAAATATACCGCAGAAAAATTACAAACATATACAAACATACAATACAAAAATACAAACATATGCCGGGGCTCCTGTGATGAGTGGTCACTTAAACGGACTTCAGGCTAAAGTTATAGAAACGTACTCTAAAGCTCTATTTAGACTTTGTTATGCGCATGTGTTAAACTTAGTTCCACAACAAGACTTGTATAACATCAAGAAGTGCAGAATTTGTTTTCAAACCCTTAGTGAACTATCGGCATTTCTCTCACACTCTTCTAAAAGGAAAATTAAACTTCAAGATTTCATTCAGTAAAAATTCCCTTAGTGGCCCCTACAAGATGAAACTTTGCATATCAGTTAGTTGATACAATCAACGAGTATTATAAGCAATTCGTTGAGTTTTTTGAGAAGCTAATTAATAACTAAAGTAAATGAGATGCGGATGCTACTGTAAAAGCAAGGTGATTTTTATCATTTTTGCCAGACTTTGAAACAATTTTTTTGTTAGAAATCTTTACAAAATTGTTTTCCTTCACAAGTGTATTATATAATGTTTTGCAGACAACAGTGGATATGCTTTATTGAAGTACAAAAATAAATGATATCGTTTTTCAAGTAGAAAGATACAGAGATGATGTGAATTTTGAGGCACTTTGAAAATCGGCAACATATCAAAAAGAAGACAACCATTCAGAACCAATAACTAAAAGGCATCGAAGTGATTATGGTAACTTGACTTGTCGTCGACCATACTATGAAATTATTGACAAGATTGTAGAGCAAATAAGAACAAGGTATAGCTCGTTTTCCAAACTGGCAAAACTCGACAAAAGCGGTTAGTATATTGCATACAGCACACCCGGTACATATTTCCAGGATACGCCACTGCACTCCAACTATGATAAAACAGTTTTGTGAAGCTGTTTATAGAAAGAATCGGTTGTGTGTTCGCCAAAATGGAGGGTTATTTGAACAATTGTTTTGAAATAATTAATGGGCTTAGTATGTCTGTTTATTGCTGTTTTTTAATTGTTGTTAATTTTTAGTTATCTAAGTATGAAAGACAATTATAAATTGCGTAAATAATACCTTGGATTGATAAGATCTTAGTTGTTGCTAGCCCTATAATGCATAACTTAGTTTTGATTGATAGAAATTTGTTTTAAATTTTTTACATGTGCTATCGTTTTCATTACCCCTGCAAATGAATTCTACCTGTTTTAAAGTACATGTTCCTATTTGTCATAATAGAAATTAATGCTTACTACGACCAAAACATAGTTTCGTGATTTTTAATGTTTTGAATCAATCAAACATACCGTTGTTATACCTTTTTGGAAAAGATTTTTGTCAGTGTTTCAAAAATGTAAAAATCCAATATGACGGCTATTAGAAAATAAGAAGTTGAACATCGTCACGCAAAATCTAAAAAAGTAAAAATTTTTAATCAGTCAATTTTTAATTTTTAATGTATAATTTTAATTGCGTCGACTAGCTCAGTTTTTAAATTGCGCACGGAGCTTGCGACAATACGACAAACAAAGAATTTAAATTTATGTTCTACCTCTCTTTCCTGTTTTCAATTTTTAAACCAAAACACCTTTAAGCACAAATTATTATAATCTTCTCAAAAATATTTACAGCGTATGAAAAGTTTAAAGAATTCTCTAACTAGAATTTTCTTCAAATAATTGAATAAAAAAAATGCAGGTTAGCAATGTACAATGAAATATTCGCAAATAAAATAATAAAATATTAAAATTGGCTAACCTGTTGTTTTCAGCTTGAATCAGTCCCTGGTCCAACTGTTTCCGATATTGTCTGCATCCCTTATAGCATCGCCTTAAATCACGCTAGCGTCCTCCATTGAACCCCCTAGTAATTCACAGTTGACGTAAATGCCTGTTACATTTCCTCTTTTGTCCAGTGATCATTTATAAACGCTTCCAGTATTTATTTAAACTTGTTTCCCAGTAATCATTTAGACTTGTCTTCCAGTATTTTTTCAAACTTGTTTCCCAGTATTTATTTATATTTGTTTTCCAGTAATTGTTTAGAGTTGTTCCCCAGTAATTGTTTAGATTTGTTCCCCAGTGATTGTTTAGAGTCCTTTTTATTAAGGTTAATATTAGAATTTAAATTAAAACAACTTTTAGTTACTTACGCCTTTTAAGGATAAAACGAGAAACCTTTCAATTTTCCATAATTACAATGGTATTATTTCGCACTTCACAATTAATCACTTTACGTAAATATCTGTATTTTAAGAGACGTGAACTATGCCTTACTTCATAGCGAAATGTTTTGTTTACAAATCCGGTCATATTTAAATGCACCGTCTATCTATTGACAAGCACAAAGTTTGTTGTTGTGTATAAAACTTCCATACCAGGTTTTCGGATATTCCATGGTATTATTATTGTATATTAACATCAACGCGTTACTTTTTCACGTACCATTTCGAGCTAGTAGCATGGATTCGCTTGGATTTTCATACTTCTAGATAATTATACCATTGTTTGTTCAAATAAATTTGGTGATTTTTGATTTAAATTACCATTCCTTGTTGGTTTCCAATAAATCAGGTGTCGATTTTAATTTTCTAGTCACGTAGACTTAATACAATGTATGCATTAAATTATATGCGTTTGCTACCTGACGCATTTTTAAACCTGCTTGTTTTCATTAGGATCCTTGACGTAATGATGATGCGTTATCCATGCATGTCGCGTTTCAGTTTGCAATTATGTTGTTTTACGACTTGCAAATTTGTTTATTCAAATAAATCTTCCAAATATTTTTCTTTAACTAAATCAATTATGATTATGATTTATATACAGGGCGTTGTCATTTACTTTCCAGTCTAATCCTCGTATTTCTTGTTTTCTTCAGAAAACTAACTCGCTTTCTGAGCCCTCATGAATTTTATATGATGTGCGTTATACTATTGGTCCTAACTACCCCTAAATGACCTTATTAACACAGCTATATATATATATATATATATATATATATATATATATATATATATTGTAGTGGTTTTAAAGGGCTAAATTTAAGTATAAACAAGGCAGTTTCAAACACCCTGTATAGAGGAAACAACCAGAATTTACGTGCGAAATTTATTTCATTTAGTTAATTTAAAAGAACAAGTATTAACAAAAATTTACAAATAGTGATTAAAATTTAGATAAGTTTGTAAAGAAAATAAATTGGAGAAGCCAATGCAAAGTATTAATTAATTTGAGTTTAATTGAACGGATAATTACGTTTAATACGCATAGAAGCATGAAAAATCGATAATACCAAGGTGAAACGCTGTGCTAACACATAAACAGCCGTTGAATATAAAATACCTTAAAAAGCCAACTCTTAGAAATGTTGTGTTAAAACGTTCGTTATTGAACACCTGCAGGTTTTGGAAAGTTCATGTTCCCCTTATTTGTGTAGATAAAAGACAGAATTCAAAGTATATCAGGTAAACGGACAGCTGGTTTGCGTAAATGTTAACTAGAAGTTTCCTTAAAGCGCAGAAAGGATAGATGATCAATGAAATACGTCGGAATGAGACAGGCATAATAGCAGTGCATTTCAAAACGCACGTATTCAGTTCACATGGGTTAGTTTGAAACGCGGACAGTAATATCGATTTCTACCACTCAAACAAGGTTAGAAGGAAACATAGAATGTGCATAAAAGAGGAATAGCGTTAATACAGGCGGGGCTTCAAGACATCATTGGATATCTTATTGGTCGATATAGTTAGTTGTACAACAGACAAACACGGGAATATTGAATGTTAACTATTCGGAAAATATCGTAACGACGCGCTAAATTTCGAAGATTTCGAAAACGGTTAAACCAAAATTTTAAGAAGTATCAGTTTAAATTAAATGTTTTGCATTAGGAGGGTATGGAGAGGTTACATTGGAATTATATAAATACTCTAAAAGATTTAGCATCGCTCTCTTTTAACTTCGTTCTCTTAGTACTTTCATCGCTTGAGACGACGAACAGAAATTTACCACGAGCTTGTAAGTATAAAAATTTTTTAATTTAAATAGTACTGTGTCGGCCTCATAATTTGATACGCGGATTGTGTCGAGTCTAAAATTTTATAGAGGTGCAACATTTATTTTAAACAAGCTCGTGAAGTGAAGTAATGAAACGTAAATTAAATTATATTAAACTAAAGTACGCAATTATGAAAGAAGTGTAATAAATTTGGATTTGGATGCATTGTGAAGGCAGAGCATGCAGCACAACTTAGATGGTGTTCATCTACAAATAACTAGAAGCGGCCAGCAGAGCAGAACCACGAAACCGAGAGCAAAACAACTTAACGGCTTCGTCAAAGGAGTAGAAATCTTCAAGAAATTTCAGCTACTTTAGAATTTGTTGTTTTTATAAATTATGAAAATTGTGGTGAAGTGTGAGAGTGAATTATGAAGGTATTTTGCATTATTTTGCGTATTGAAAATAATACGTATAACTAACTTTTATTATGGTATTTTAATAGAAATCTAAAAGTGTATAAAGCTTATTAACGATCCATCAGGAATTTAAATTTTTATTGTTACGAGTACATGGGTTTTTTTATGCAAAGTAAAAAGCATACATTATTCATAATTAACTGGGTTATCATGAACTCACTATACTCCAGAGTGTCCTAATTAAAATTAATTATAAATAAAGAACGAAAAATAAGGTATTATTCAGGGCCCATTTACTCCGGTTATATTCAATGTGTTTAATATTTCTAGTTAAAATACTGGACTTTACAAAATAGAATTTATTGAGGTGTAACTTGAGCACTGAAATGTAGATGATATTGGATTTTTATTTGTAAGTAGTGGTAAATAAATATTGTATGATTGTTGTATTATTTTGTGGTTTTATTGAGTGTGTGCGTGAACGATAAAGAGTATGATAGTGAATCTAGGTATCCAAGGGGAGGTCTAACTGAGCTAGCCAGGGAAGCGGTTGAAGAATTAAGGTGATGAAGAGAGGAATATGGGTAAGAAATTATTTTTTTTTTAAATTTTTTCTATTGTATGCAATTTTTGATTTTTAGAAAATTAATAAATTTTCGAATGTATTTTTGTTACTGGGGCTCGATTTAGGGAGGTTACACGGCAATATATATATATATATATATATATATATATATATATATATGTATATGTTTGCGTTTGTGTCGTGTTCATATTCATGTAAATCTTGATAGTGCAATTTTGAACTAAAATTGACCATCTGCATATTTTAAATAAAAATGTATTGGGTAACAGCTAGCTGGACAAGAATATTAAAAGCTGCAGTCGCGAATTCTTACAAACCATAAAGTGTAAGAGAATAAATAACTGTTTGCAATGCACTATATCATATAAATTAAATGGCTCTAGTGTCCTTGGTTTGGGAAGTTCGTACCATATCAATTTATACATATACCATTCATCACGTGACTGCTTTCTTTCGTTGTCTCGATTATACTTAGCTGGTATTTAGGTTAACTTTAAGATAATGACACAAATTCGGCGTTCGTCTTTTTATTAATACATTGCAATCTTCTTCAGATAAAATCCATGATTCCACTTCTGGAACGGGTGTGCAATAATATGACCAAATTTATTGAGAGTAAATTGATCACTAATAAATCTTGCTTTGAGCTCACTGATTTGTGTTCACGATTTACCGGTGATGCTGTATTGAGCTGTGGTTATAGTCTAGACGCAAAATCGTTTAATAAAGAAATTCCTGACACGCATTATATGGTTGATCCCGACTTTCCTGGTTCGCCAAATAAACTAACCAAGTTTAAACGGACTTTAGGATTTCTGTTTGGATCTTTTGCCAAATTGTTTAAGATTACGTAAGTATACAATGGTCTTATCCTTTATATAATATAAAATTTTCAGTTTTTTTGGAGATCCTGTACCTTCAAGGTTTGCTGAACTTATGGCTAATACTACTAAGGATAGGACAATAAACAGCATAGTGCGCAACGATTATTTGAATCACATTATGGAATTAAGAGAGAACAATAAAATCGGTAAGATTATAATTGCTCAATGCCTACACTAGTTTCAAACGTTTGCAGCTGATTCCGACCTAGCAAGCTTCGCCTTTGTAATGTTCCTAGAGGGATTTGAGACCACATTTGCTCTAATGTGTTATTGTTTATTGGAACTGAGCTTGAACCCAAATGTCCAAAAAACGGCACAAAGCGAAATCGATAGGGTTTTACAACAAAGTGATGGCAAAATGACATATGAAACATATAAAAAATTTAATTATCTTGAACGCGTTCTTTTTGGTAGGCACCTTGTCTATTTTTTAATCACTGGAATAATTTTTTATTATAGAATCGTTACGTAAAAACGCCGTACTTCAAGTAATGTCAAAGGTTTGCAATAAAGATTATGTAATACAGGATGAGCATAACAAAGAAGACTTAGTTATAGAAAAAGGAACTCTGGTGTTTTGGACAACTAAGGGAATTCATCTAAATTCTAAGTACTATCCCGAACCCGAAAAATTTGACCCTGATCGCTTTACTGAAGAAGCCAAACAAACACGGCCGAAATATAGTTTCCTAGGCTTTGGGGATGGGCCAAGGATTTGTTTAGGTAAGTTTCCACCAAATATCTTTTATATCGATTTGCATATTTCTAAAGTTCTAGTATCTTGAATAATTCTTACAGCGTCTAATTGCTTTCCTAAAATTCTGAAACAAAACTATGATTATATGAAAATGTCACGCTTGGGGAGGTGGTTAGGTTTAGAATGCATTCGCAAGTGTAATCATACCATTATAATTTTTGACATGCCTGTAATTAGAATAAAACTGAATATATGTTTTATTATAACAAAATTATCTTTTAGGAATATGATTTTGACAGTTGTTTATATCTTCAACAATCAAACGAATCGATTTTAATTACAATACAGATTTCATCACGTTCTTCCAGTCTTTAATTTCTTGTTTAACTAACGTAGTCTTCGAGGTACTTTTATGAACGGATCATTCTGGAAGATTTTTTGGTTTCTTGAAATCCAAACTTCTCACAAGCTGACTTTTGAATAAGGGCAGCAGCTGTTTCGATACTTAGAGTGACAGAGACTATAGGGGCCGGTGTAACATTCTAAGACACACTACTGCGTTGTAGAAGGCAACGGAAAACCACCATATTTCCTCTCAGGTACACAGCGTACTCAAATTGTAATTAACATGATGGCATCCTCTAGGGTAAAAGATTTTGGAGTTAAAATAGTCTCCCATTCGGATCTTCGGTAGGGCATTACTTCGGACGATGTGATCGGAAAGTCTAAATGAAGAGCGGGGAACATCTTGAGAGTCGGAGCATGGAATGTTAGAAGTATGAATCAAGTAGGTAAGTTACAGAACTTGGTTGATTTTCTTGATTAATTTATCTCTTCAATGCTCAGATGTTTATGTAGACCAATATTTAGATGTTTGTTTAGACGAAAATTTATACTGCTTAATTAGATCTCTGGTAAAATACTTAGATAATTTAGTTAGATTACGTTGTTAGATCTTATTTAGATCACTTTGTTACAGTACTTCATTAGATTACTTCGTAAGATTACTTCGTAAAAGTTTAGAGCTCTATGTTATTAAATATTAAAATTAGGTTAAATAAAAAAATGTTAACTTACGTTTCAAAGTCAACGGCTAACTTCTATCGTACACTTGCACCAGGATTATTATTTTAAAACTTTTCTATCACGACTTCCACAAAATATGATTATTTTATTTTATTATATTCACTTCGCATGATTTTCTGACTTACTGATATTGGGCATGCCTTGGTCAAAGTAAGACTGATTGTTTATCAAGTTCGTGTCCTATATAAAAGATCCTCCTCGTCACCTGTATCATTGGTTTTCCGAGTCTACGTTGTTGATTGAGGCGTTGCACTTTGCCTTATCATGCAGGCCTTTGGACTTTCTATAAAGTTACCATCCAAATCCTTGTCGAAATGATTGATATATCACGTAGACAACGAGAGGCTATTTTAGCTCAGGGGGTGATAATGGAGAAATCAATAGAAGAAGGGGAAAGCGTGTATATGGGGGTTTGTAGATCTGAAAAGGCATTCGACAAAGTAAAATGGAAGAAAATGTTCGAAATACTCAAAAAGATTGGAATGAGTTTTAGGAAAAGACGAATAGTACATAGCTTATACAAAGAGCAAACAACGGTAATAGAATTATAGCAGAAACGTAGATAAGTCAATATTAAAAAAGGAATGAGACAGGGATGTGCACTATGCCCATTAATTTTTAACTTGTACAACGAAGAGGCAATGAATACTGTCAAATGCAGGAACACATTTAGAATTACTATGCAGGGACAAAAGATTAATATGCTTAGATTTGCAGATGATATAGCGGTATTAGCATCTAGCAAGGAAAAATTAGAAGCTATTCTTAATCAGTTCCAACAGACAGATACAGTATGAAAATTAACAAAACTAAAACTAAAGTACTTGTATGCAAAGAGGAGAAAATAAATCAAAAACAAGATTACAAATAGGTAACGAGAACGTATAAGAGTCTAAGGATTTCTGCTACCTAGGAAGCCAAATAACGCAAGATGAGAAAAGCGTAAAGGATATAAAATAAAGATTAGCACAAGGCCGTGCTACATTTAACAAGAAAAAGCAATTACTGTGTTCAAAAACAACAAACACAAAAATAAGGAAAAGATTGCTTAAAGCATATGTGGAGCACAGCACTGTACGGCTGTGAAACCTGGACAGTAAGAGAAGCAGACAGGAAAAAGATAGAAGCCTTTGAAATGTGGTGGTACAGACGTATGATGAAAATATCATTGACAGACAAAGTTAAGAACAAAGAGGTACTAGAAATGGTAGGGGAAGAAAGAAGTATGTAGAAAACAGTAAAAACTAGAAGAGATAGGTTGGAAGGCCACATACTAAGGCATGAGGAAAATGTGCGCAGTATATTAGAAGCAAAGATATGAAAAAGAGAAGTAGAGGTAGACCTAGGTTAGACTATTGCACACAGATAGCGAAAGATGTAGGCTGTGGGAATTTCAGGGAAATGTTCAGGCTAGCTCAGAATAAAATCAATGGAGGTACACGTGCAATCAGTTCCAAGATGGATACCTATTGACGAAAGAAATAACTGTACTTAAACCTGATGATGATTATAAGCAACTACAGTTATTGGTTGTGCAATACTCTCAACTTATGTTAATTGTACAAAAGAATTTACTGGAAAACTATTAATGTCTAGGTGTTGGGAAATCCTTGGCAGCCACATACTACTTAACCCCGTTCACAGACCACTAAATCTCGGTGAAATAGGGCATATAATTAGGAAACAGCAGAAGGAGAACCGATCTGTATCTAAGCGGTAGGAATTTCAAGGAACGGTGTCGGCTAACTAGAATAGAAATAAGTGAAGGTACGCGTCTAGCCAGTTTCAAGACGGAAAATCTAATGACGAAAAAATTATTGCACTTCAATCTGTTGATTATTATAAACAACTAAAAGTGTTGGTTTTGAAATATTTTCAACTAATGTTGATTGTGCGAAAGGATGTATTGGAAAACTATTCATTCAGCAAATGTTCAAGTCATGGGGGATCTTGATAGCTGTAGGCTGCTTACCCTTCACATACCACTGAATATCGGGAAATAGGGTGTATATTTATAAACAATAGAAGGGGGATCGTGCATTTATATTTTCAATGCTCCACCAGAAGGTACTACTTTGGCCAGGAGGCGAGTTTTTTGTTGACTGGAAATTTAGAATTTTGCCGAACCCTTGCCGTTCCAGGCAAGGTAGGGATCTTTAACGTGCGTGACAACACTCACACACGGGACCTCCATTTAACCTCTCATCCGAACGAGGGCGTAATTTTTGTGAAAAATGCTCACCTGTCATTTTTCAAGCAGTCGGCCGTGTCGGGATTTGAACCCAGGACCTTAAATACTCCCTGTATGTTTGTTGTGGTTTGTTTAGCATTCTTCTTAATCTTCTTTGGGAAATAAAATAGATTTTAAAAACTATGAGTAATTTCATTCCCAAAGAAGATTAAGAAGAATCAGGACCTTAAGATCCGTAGTCTTACGCTTACTACATTGATCCACGGCGACGCCAGTAGAAGGGGGACCACTGCATCTAACAAGAAAGATCAGCGGATATGTTCGAAGACACAAACATAGGAACAAGAAGAAAACTGTTGAAAGCATGTATGTGGAGCACAGCACAGCACGTCTACAAGCTAAGGGCAGTAGGAAAAGCAGGCAGAAACACGGTAGAAGCCTCTTGAAATGTTGTGTTTTAGATGTATGAGGATGATAGCATGAATAGACAAAGTTAATAACAAAGAGGATATAAAAATTGTAGGGGAATAAAACCATCAGTGGAAAAGAAAAAAAAGGAGAAATAGAAGAGCAGGTTACGTTCTAAAACAATTCTTGGAAATAGTGCGGGATATATTGTAAGCAGAGATAGAAAAAAAAAGGTTAGAGGTAGACCTAGATTAGACTATTGCACGCAAAAGATGCAGATGGTGAAAATTTCAGGGAAATGTGTAGGTTAGCTCAGAATATGAAACAGTGAGGGTACGCGTCTAACCAGTTCCAAGACTGAAGACATAATGATGATGAAAACGTAGTCTTCGAGGTACTTTTATGGACGTGTCATTCTGGAAGATTTTCTTGACACCCAAACTTCTCACAAGCTAACTTTTGAATTAAATATTTATTTGTAGTGCGAGAATTAGGTAAGGATTCTAAAGCAGTATGATTATTAACCACAAACGGTTCCAACAGGTTTCTCAAAAGGTACGTTTGATCTTTGACATATTACATTTGCAACACTATAAATTTGTTAGCAGAATTTTTGTGACATTTCGTGTCAGTGCATTTTTCCATTCCATCATGAATTTATACAAAACTATTTCCCTATTAAACTATTAAAATTTATTATAAAGATAAGGAATCTGTACGAGAAACGTAAATTTTATGGTCAAACTAATCGTCCTACAAAAAGTATAATTATTCGCCTCGTAAATAAATCAAATGAATGAATCAAATGGTATTGCTATTGAGACACAAAGCCAGTGCGACAGCGAAATTCACGTAGTAAAGACAATGCTGCTATTGCTGGGGAAAGTGCAGGTGAAAACCAAAATTTGTCAATTCCTGGACTATCACAGGAATTAGACATTTCGCAAACATCAACATGGCGTATTTTGGGTAAAGAGTTGGGTCTTAATCCATAGAAAATTTAGTTGACTCAAGATGTAAAACCCAGTGATCATGAATTGTGTTGCAGATCTGAATTTAGAACAGCTTTAAATTGGTCTTCATTTTGGAAAAGAAATAGATCATTTTCAATGACAAAACACATCTCTGGTTAAATGGCAAAACTGCAAAATTTGGGGGAACAAGTAACCTACAATAAATTTTACAATTGGCAATACATTAAACAAATTCACTGTTTGGTATAGTTTATGCATAGTGGCATTATTGGCCCGCTTTTCTTCAAAAATAATTAAGGGGCCACAGTTACTGTCAATGAGCAAAGCTCAAACAATTTTTTTTTCCAAAAATTACTAATATACATATATGTGGGCGACATATGGTTTCAATAAGATGATGCCACATGCCATACAACTTATATAACAATCAATTTACTAAAGAAAACGTTAGGTGCATCTACTATTTCGATAATCGTATGTCTCAACACTACTGGACTTTTCTCTATGGAATTATGTAAAGTCATGGTGTTATGCCAACAACCCACGAACACTTAATATGCTGCAAGGTAACATTTTATTTCAAGTTAAAGTTCGGGCGTATTTAATAAAAAACTTTTTATGTCCGAAACACCATTTATCTCCATCAGCAAAGGTTCCCTGCCATGTTCATGAAGTATAGTCATTCATTTTACCTAAAGAAGCTAGATGACGATTGTTAAGTAGTGACTTCTCTCTTGTTTCATAATTTAACAAAAAATAAAGAGGGATCGTATTTAGATGAGTGAATATACTTTTGAACAAGTAGAAGGGCTGATGTAAGCCAAGGAAGAATAAATAATCTATTAATGGATTTTCTGTAATATGTAAACATTCCTTTATATGGAGTCGAGTTTATTTCTGTACTCAATAGAGATCTGACAGAATGGAGACTCAGGTTAAGCACTAGCTCCCATTTTATAGGAGCACCACTTGTTAGAAGGGCTAACTGATAGTTTACTCAATAATACCTATTAGTTTGCTCGTTTACGCGAGGATTATAAGCAGCTGTACAACTGTTCTGAGTACCTTTTGTTTGTAAGAAACTTTTATCAGATACAAAATACCCCGCCCCTCAGAGTCGTACTTCAAAGATGAAAATAATCCCACTAGACAGTGAATTGCAGTTGTAGGTAATATATTTTTCAAATATACGCAAATGGTACCTTCAATAT
Organism: Platerodrilus igneus; assembly: GCA_036346225.1. Taxonomy (NCBI): domain Eukaryota; kingdom Metazoa; phylum Arthropoda; class Insecta; order Coleoptera; family Lycidae; genus Platerodrilus; species Platerodrilus igneus. The sequence goes on along the minus strand of JARFIW010001332.1, from coordinate 539,957 downwards.
TTGTTCCTCAAACTATAATTGGAACGTACATGTTGTTTGTCTCGCCAACCAATCGTCCGATTATATTTATAGAGATTCTTTCGAAAGATTCAATCACTTTTATAAGAATGCCTTCGGGTTTAGGAAAACTCGGTTTAACTTCAAAATAGACTCCGCATGTAGAGATAATGCTTTTGATGTCGTCAATAGGATATGGCAAATTTTTGCTTCTAACCCAGAGCGTCGTCTGAGCAATACTCGGGTGACATAGCGATTCGTGCATTTCGCACAGTTTATTAAAATCAGTCATTATTGCAATTCGATGATGAATTTCGGACAATCATCTGCCAGGAGGTTTTCCTTGCCTATGTGATAAATAATATCAAATTTTTAGCTAGAAAGTTATTATCTCTCTTTCAATATCTCTTCTTTAATTTTGGTTGCGTGCTTCAACTTTAACTTGATGATACAGATTTGTGGTCCGTGATTAATATTAATTGTCTTCCAGTTAACTATTGTTTCTAGTCTCTAATAGAATCCTTGATAGAACATGATTCTTTCTCAAAAAGAAATGGCGACCCTTACTCCTTGAGAAAATGGGACAGACCTTTACTTCCTGGCTTAGTGGCGCAGCAATAATAAATTCGCTAGCATAACTTTTGACCGTAGAAGATACAAGTTCTATGATATTTATGACAAATTTAGCTATTTTTGTTTTAAATTTCTAAAGCTATTAATATTTCTTCAATCAGGGCTGTCTATTATAGCACGCATTTAATCTGAAAACTTTTAAATTCATTATGCAAACATACTGTTACGTTCCATACCGTACTTTGATATCTTCTGCATTTTACATTCGATACCCTATTTTCTTAAATGTTTGCTTCCACGTTTGAAAAATTGCTTAATTATACGGGTCGTCTATGGTACGATAGCACTCGATATTTATTGTAGTTACATGACCTAGTTTAATTGTTATTACCTAAAGCGAAGTATGTTATCTTGAAGTGCCAGAAATATGTTAAAAAGTTGTTGCTGGAAAGAAATTGGTTTTTTACCAATCCATTTTCGAATTTCTTGTTCTCAATTACTGAGTAGTGATTTCAACAGTTAAATTTATTTGTTAATTTTTTCTTCGATAGATAAGAACCAGGTGCCTGATACGCGTCCGAAAGCTGGAAAATAGAATGAACGACAACGTTTTGTACACGCACTATTTAATCAATTCGTAATAATTATAAACAGGTGACAGGAAAATCGGCGTAAATGTTTTTATATTATTTCTGTGTTCTAACAAGATAAATAAGGTTGATTGAGTCCACACGGCAACAGTTTAATTTTTACATTTACGATACCTGTTACCTGCATTTAACAATTGCATGTAAATTTCTGCTCACACACTATACAATTTATACTTGGATAAAATACAATAATTATTGCATTTTAGGAATTGAATTTAAGTATTTCAATTTTGAATTTAAGGATTGAAACATTGGAAGTTCTATCTTGAACCACACACACGAACGGACAACTTGTACTATTTTAACTATAACGCCCGTGTTATCGAAAAACGAGCAACTCTTAAGTGGGGCGCGTTCAAAGGACACATCGAACAGAATTTGAATTAATATTAAGCCAAGGACGGCTTGAGAAATATTATAATAATGAAAAAGTCAAATGAATTCTCAACAGTTGCTATCTAAATTAATTAAAACTACTCTTTGGATACTTGTCATTTTCTTTTTGTTCTGAGCTCCGGCATTTGTACAAGCAGTTTGCTATATTTCGAGTGTTGGTTTCCGATGTTTCTGTTGTGGTAAATATTATAAAACAAAGCAGAAAATTACAGAAATTTTAATGGTGAAAATTTGATTTCTTTTTATGCGACTGCCCGGATGGTAATTTATATTCTCCGGATATTTTACCCCAAATTTTTAGCCCAGATTTAATCCACATTCTTAGGTGCTTTGAATCAACGATTGCCTGGCCTTAACACAGAATCTTCGCTTTGTCGCTACAACATACTTCGTCATTCCGTCATCGAAAGCAACAGGGTAATGAATAACCTTCGTTTATGGTATGTGGATTTTTGCTTGCATTATATAATTACTAAGAAGAGTAGATCGTTTTACCTATTCAGTACTGTTAACTATGAGAATAAGGATATTAGTGTAGGTGTTGTGTGATGTTTGTGTATTGATGGATGACTAAGTTAATTGGCTTTGAAAGTATATATTAAAAACTTGATAATTATACCTCAGTTGCGCTATTTGATTAATTATTAGCGTTGATTGCTCCTAAAGCCACTATTGTAAATAGACACCTTTTTTATTCTGTTTTAGTAGATTTTGTTTGGGACAAACTACTTATAACCAACATAGTAGTTAATTAGATAAGATTCTAGTCCTATTTATATTTACAGGCATATGAGATATTTCTATCTACATTTAGATGTGATACTTTTAATTTCTCTGTGTTCCTGGGTATTAAAATGTATAAAAATGCTGTAATAAACCTCATCACTATTTTGTTTATTTGTCTATATTATTAGTTGCGTGTTGCGTGTTTTTGAATTGCACATAATAATGTTCTGTCCTCATATATATGTTGTATATGCAATAATCACTTTTTTCAGAGCGAATTAAGTTGTGTGTTTTTTTGTTTCGTTTTTTGCTCCTTCCTCCCACATTTCTGACTTTCACTTCCATTGTTACTGTAATTCGAGCGAGTTCGTTCTTTATTGTTGTCGTTCTATTACACCATATGAAGTAACATAACCCGTCAACTTAATTTCGTTTATTAAAAAATAATTTGCTCTTTTCTGCATTAATGCTCAACTTGTACTTTCAAAAACCATTTAAGTAATACCATCTTTTGGACTTTTACCTTGACAAAAATTTTCCTGTAAAATAAACGGTGGTTTGTACGTTTTGAAGAACTTGAACACCTACAACTCGTCCGATTATATAAAAAAAATTTTTAGTGACGCCAAATATTGGCCGCAAAGTGACCAGTTTCTTTTTCTACAGAGAATGCGCGAGCCGTTACAGTACTCTGAAACATACGAGTATTGCTACGACAAACGCGTTATGTCCCTAGTAGCTTCAAGGATTAAAATTATAGAGTCAGTGTATTTGAGACCACCAATCTTCGAGTAGGCTTTAAACAAAAGGTTTTCATTATAATGTTTACAAACACTTAATCGACAGGAATCCTGTGGTGTGACATCTTCAGATGGACTTGATTGGCAACTTATAAGAGGTTGCATTTAAGAACTTTATTAACCTTACAATAGGAACCTTCTATATGTTATATGGATAATTCTAGTATGTTTTAGAAGAGTCCAGAATTGATTATGTATATAAATTGCTGTTCACAGCAATTTAATGTTAGTTCTAATTCAAGCTTTCATTATAATACTCGTTTTCTTTCAAGTCTTGAGCTATAAAATCGTGATGGGAAATAAATTAGTTTAATACAGCGTTAAAATAAATAACCCTACGTGATATAAATTTTTGCAGTGATTGATATATATATATATATATATATATATATATATATATATATATATTGCTGTGATAGTGCCCTACTGATTCAAGCCTCTACGTTGGTGTTATTTTTGTTGCTGTGATATAACTCCTTTATGACTGACGTATCTATTTATTTTTATAGTTGTAAATATCAACCCCTTTTAATATCCTATAATTTCTTGAATTTGTTTTTCCACGGCTAGCTCACTGAATGCTACTTCACAACAATAAAGATTGTTTAACCCCTTTTCTTTCTATCTGTTGAAATAATTTAAATAAAGCAATCCAAAATTACACAGTATAATGATTGATAATATGTACAGTTTTGCGTCAATTCAAAAATTAGCCCCTGAATAAATTATTCACATTTGCCAAATTTATTTTTCCTGAAAGCCAGCAAAAATGTCTTTGTAATTACTCTTAAGTACCTTTGGAACGTTCAAAGATGCTTTCTCTATTATTCAAATTCTCAATTGACCTTTTTGTTGACCCTTACAGATATATAATATATAGCAAATATTAAAATTGAAAGTCTTTAACTAATGAAAAATTTTAAGATCTCTAACCTGCGTTTTCCTTGCTTGTCCCTGGAATTGCCTCAGAGTATATGTGGTCAGCACCCCTTGATTGCTACAGCTCGACTTGCTTCAGAATGATGGATTAATGTTTGCTTGTATTTTTTTTTCGAATTTCTGGAGTAATTTTTACTATCTTTACCTTTATTTCCTTGTAAGTATTTTCAAAGTATCTTTTGATCTACATCTAGATCTTTATTGGAATCTTTATTCGGAGCCCTAAATTTTTTAAATATTAAAATAAAATTCAATTAATGGTTTATCTTACGTTTACACGTTGCACATATTGGCACTTTCAATTTTTCACTTTTAATAAATTATTTACTTTTCACTAATTGTCAGTGATACGTAATTTTCACTTTAAAAACGACGTGGTTCGTGCCTTGTTGAGGATATACTGTCTATTTCTTTCAAATTTTCTATCGTATTTATAAGCTCCACCTTCCAACGTTTTAATTGGCGTGTTCGTTGATCAAGGCTTGTACTTTGCGCCTATCTCTTGAAGAACCCGATATTTCTCAAAATTCCCTGGCTTAATTCTCGATAAAATGCTCTGCCGATCACTTAAGTGTTCTGTATATCACAGTAGATTCTTAGAAATTCCAAATATCCATTGCAATTTTGTCACGTCTTTTATATTGGTGTCGTTTATAGTCCAAAGCTTATTGTATAATCGCCTGTTGCTTGTTGCTTGTTATTTCAAAAATATTGGATTTTCATGTAAATTTAATATTCCAGTCACGTACTCGTCTTTCTAATAATTATGTATTTGAATGCGTTTTCTTATTTATGCGTTGACTTTTTAATAACATTCTTAAATAGCTAGAATGCCAGGTCGTTTATCTTTCCCGATTACGTGTTTATTTTGATAAAACTTGATGTGTTTAAAATATTATCTTGGTTTGTTTCTTTAACTTAAAACGTACACATTATTACTTAGCTAAATATTATCTAATTATTGCAAAATGAGCTTCTTTCTTATGCATTAAATTAAATATAATTTACATACAGTGTGCTGGCTATTGATCTTTTGTGAAATATTCGATTTACTCCTATTTAATGGCGGAATTATTTGGTTTTCTTAATGTTAATTATATTTACAGTTATCTTACGACCCCTATGACTTCATCTACGCTTAAACTACCTTCTTCTTATCATAGCAATATATATGTACATATATATATATATATATATATATATATATATATTAAAATGTATTGCTTTCATAGTTAATTATTGTGCTTCAATAATAATTAAGAAGAAAGCATTGTAGCTTAAAAAACGTTGGTATTTGTACTGTTAGCGATTAGCTGGAAATAAATCATCATGAGTACTTTAAAATTTCATTGCAGATAAAAGGGTTTATTGAATCAGTTAATAATAAAAAAACTGTTGTTTAAAGAGTTTTTTCGATACAATATCAATCTTGGAAATTATTGTGAAGTACAATGACTAAAAGCCAGGATGTGACGGGTGAAACTGGGAAGAAAAGTAAAGGCTTTTTGTCGGGGAAATGCTGTCCCAAAAAAAAACCGGTAAGATGCTCAGGATTTTCAAGTTTATACGTCCATTCGTAATTATACCGGGTGCTTATAACGTTATAACGCCCAGTCCGTTTTAAGTATAAATGCACTTTATTGAACTTTATGTATTCGTATAACATTGTACGTGTAAGCAGAACATAAAATTACTTTTTAGTAACGTGAAATGTACAGGTTTTTCAGTAACTCAAAATTTGCTCGCCAGCGTGTGTACCTTAATTTCTATTGCAGCTGTGTAAATGCTATTTTCCAATTGTTCCAAGTTGTTTATATTTATAAAGTACACTACGGTCTTTATAATTTTTCTAATTAAAACTTGGATTTAAATCGGGTAATTACGTCTTAGAAATGGCCGACCATCCACAACTAAATAAAAAATGTCATGATGTACTAATTAAGTCTAAAAATTTTGTGCTGTGCCAGTATTAATAGTATCATTTATTGTGCGCTCTACAAGAATGAATGACATACAGACTTTTGATTTGAATATTCGCTTTCACACATTGACCAAGAAGAAGCGACTGTCCTATTTCATTACTAAATTCTGCTCTTCTAAACCCAAATTCAGTAGTTGTCCGTTGATAATGCCGCATATATAAAACGTAGTTATGTCTTTGAACAAAATAAAGTTCCCATACTATAAAAATACGTTACTAAAATCCAATGATTTGATTGCACATCGTAAGCGATGCAAGAAGTTATGTCAAAGTATTGACCACATTGTTTCCCACAATGCTTGACTTTGAAGTCTTTTAAAAAGTAAAGAATGTCATTATTTTTTTCTGTTGATAGATATGCAAAAGTAAATTGTTTAAATGTCTTTTTGTATTAGCATCCCACACACTTGACACCAGTGTAGCAATTTTTCTAATTGCCCCTTATGTCTTTACTTCCAAGAAAAATCAGTTTAAAAATATTTTTTTGTTGTTTCCATTTACACTAGCTTAATCGCTATTTGTATGCATTAATTTAATCTTCTACATACGACAAATTAAACCCTATCATAACACTAATCTTACTGGTGGTTTATTTATTTAACACATTTATATTACATAATCATTAGGTCTTCAGTCCTCTAACTGGTTAGACGCGTATTCTCGTTGTTTCCTATTCTGAGCCAACCTACTGATTTTTCTGAAATTTCCACAGTCTGTATCTTTCACTATCTGCGTGCATTAATCTGATCTAGGCCTACCTCTACCTCTTTTTTCTTATCTCTGCTTGCAATATATCCCGGACTATTCCCCAAAAAAAGCCTTACAACGTATCCAGCCCTCCTAGTTCTCCTTTATTTCGTTTTCGATATGATTTCAACAGTTTTCTCCTTGTTTCTATGTTCATTGTCTTCGAACATAACCCAATATTCAGTGGTATGTGAAGAGGTATACGCAGTCTACGACTATCAAGATCCCCCAACACTCGGACATTTGCCGAATTAATACTTTTCCAATATATCCTTTCGAACAATCGACATTAGTTGAAAATATTTCAAAACCAACACTTGTAGTTGTTTATAATAAACATCAGATTTAAATGCAATTACTTTTTTCGTCGTTAGTTTTTCGTCTTGAAAGTGGTTGAACGCCTACCTCCACTTATTTCTATTCTAAGCTAGTTTACACAGCTCTCTGAAATTGCCACAGCCTTGATACAGTTCGGTTTCCCTTTTATTGTTTTCTAGTTATATGTCCTATTTTACCAAGATTCAGTGGAATGTGAAGCGGGTTAAACAGCCTGTAGCTGCTAAGATCCCCAACACTTAAACATTTGCCGAATTAATAGTTTTTCAGTAAATCCCTTCGTACAATTAACATTAGTTGAGAATATTGCAAAACTAATACCTGTAGTTGCTTATAATAATCGTAAGATTTAAGTACAGTTATTTTTTTCATCATTAGGATTTCCATTTTGAAACTTGTTTGGACGCGGACCTCTACTGATTTCTATTGTGAGCTAGCCTGCACATTTTCCTGAAAGTTCCACAACATAAATCTTTCACTATCTGTATTCAATAGTCTAACCTAGGTCTACCTCTACTTCTATTTTTGCCTATCCCTGCTTCTAATATATTTCGCACTATTCTCTCATGCGTATGTGGCCTATCATCCCATCTCTCCTATTTTTTACTGTTTTCCACATACTTCTTTCTTCCACTACCATTTCTAGTACGTCTTTGTTCTTAACTCTGTCTGTCCATGATATCTTCATCACACATCTGTAGCATCACATTTCAAAGGCTTATACCTTTTTCATGTCCGCTTCTCCTACTGTCTGGGTTTCACACCCGTACAATGCTGTGCTTCACACATATGTTTTGAGCAATCTTTTCCTTGTATTTATGTTTGTTGTTTTTAAACACAGTAGTTGCTTTTTCTTGTTGAACACAGCACGACCTGGTACACAGATGAGGCTGCTGTAGTATAAACTGAATAATGTCCTATCGAGAATGTTCTATATATTTCTTAATTACTGGTATATTTTTTATTCATAACTATTAATATTAATTGTAAAAAAACTCTTTACTTGTAACGAACAGTATTTATACTTTAACATGCAATATTACCTAAGGTTCGTTATTGCCGAAACAGTAAATAATTATTTCGTAAATAATATCGCAATAAATATCAAATAAGTTTCTAAAAACTTAACGGGGGATATCTTCTGCCACTGACGTTGTTCTTATATTTAAGCTATTGTAGCAATTATAAGCGCAATGGAAACTACCTCTAAGATATCTCTATTATCACTTGATTAAACAGTGATTATTTTTTGCAGGAAGAAAATTTGCAATTGCTCAAATAATTTTAGCCACAGCAACAATATTATCGAAATATGATGTACGTTTTAACGATAAAACAGTTCTTCCTGTCAAACACCACCCCAATCACATAGTTGGTGTGCCGGACGCTGGAATCTACGTTGATCTTATACCGAGACGTAAAGAAGATATGTAAATTAGAATATAGGGTAACGATTCTAACTACATAGTAGCGTTAATAAAATAAAATATGCTTATTGACTTATTTTTTATTTATGTTATTTAAATTAAATAAGTACTGTGTACCACCATTTCTCTGCTGCACTGAAGTTAGCCACTCAAGTAGCTAGGCTTTATAAAATTACTGCAAAAATATATGAAATCTAAGAGTAAATGTACCTACTTGCTAGCTTTTGTATCTCTGTTACACTATTCGATTAGTATATATTTTGATTGATTTTTATTGATAAGTCTATAAAATGCTTTCTATAAATGTTCAGAACACGGCATGTCAATCAATTTTTCAAAACGAAATAACTTACTAAGTTACTAGGTTTTAAGAAACTAAAAGACATGTTTCTTTTTTACACAGTAAAGATCATTTTAACAAATATAAGTGGTTTTATTCCCAAGAAAGATTAAAAAGAATAGTTAACAAACAACAACAAACATACAGGTAGTATTTAAAAGACATGTTGCAACGCGTTCATTAAGCCATTGTATCCTAATGTACGGATATTTCCAATAAGAATTAATGTTCTTTACAGGTATAATTGCATCAGTAGAATGTCCTATTTATAAGTACCGTAGTACTGGTAGGTTTATCTAGGACGACGGTTACCGATAAATGCAGGTAAATTGTACTGTTAATGGTTAACTGAAAGGGAGCGTTATTCGTTAAGATTTGTCGGTGCAAGGAGAGAGGGTGAAGTACTGCCCGTGTGAGGAACTGTATCACTTCTTGCACATACCGTATTTTTACGTCGGGTGTAGCAAGAATGATTTGATAATGATTGTATTATTATAATTGTGGAGTGCTAAGGCAATGTTATTTCTACGTAGCAATAGTAGTATTAGTTTGCGACGTTGTAATTTTAAGTCAAATCATAGTGAAGATGCAGTGGCGGGCTTGTGTACATAATGGTGCCTCGTGCGCGTGCATCGAAATTACTTAGAGTTCCTGTATTCCAAGGATCGTAGGATAGGTCTTAATCTTGTGTCTTGTGTCCAGCGTCTCTGGAGTAGTGATGTAAAAATAGAAAAAATACAGTCCACACTTCTCGCTTTTTGAGTTATAGAAATTTCACCGCATGTTACATTTTTTAGCACATTGTTATTACAGTTTCGAGTTTACGTCACGCCTTACTGTCCGAATTCAGTTGTCATCAAATGTATACTGCTATCTGAACAAAAACGTTTATATAGTAGTTATTGAATGTGTAGTCGTTATTTCAATGCACTCTCAACCCACCACCATAAACGAGGTAGTAAAGGTTTGTTAATGATTGACGCCCAACGAAATAACTGTTGCTTGGGTACAATTGAAACATTTGCGTAATTGGTGATTAATTAAGGCGTAAGTGTAATAAAGACACTATAAACAATGATCAAAGTGTGTTTAAGGGTGACAGTGAATTATATGAAATTAACAAACATTTATTTAGTCAAAAAAAACAAGAACCCCACCTGTATAGCCACAAAATAACAGGTTTTGGGAGGGGGGCTACCGTCTTAAACGCGAATAGCGAACGACCGCGCAGCGGAATAATAATAAATAATGGGACGTGCGCCGGAATAATTTTAAATAATTTATCGAATGAGTTCATAACCACCGCAGAAATAAAAACGGGGTTAAATACGTTTTACGTGATTAGCGCGTATCTTCTGCCGGTCGATTCCCAACGGGAAAATCCTCAAACTGAGGACTTAATAAATTAATCGAAGGCATCTTTCGTAAACTTGGAACGCATAAAAACTGATAATCGGGACAGACTTTAATGCCAAGTCGCCTTTATGGGCTAGCCCTTTCGAAGACGATAGGGGCTCACAGGTTGTCGATCTTTTGACTGAATGGAATCTTAGTGTGATAAACACTAATGATTCACCTACGTTTGAGGGGCATAGAGGCAGCAGTTTTATAGATATTACTGCAACCTCACACAAAATGTCAGAAATCATTCGTAATTGGAAATTAAGGTCGGACGAGGAAACTCTCTCTGACCATAAATTAATCACATAGGACGTTGAAACCAAAACAAGCGCAAACGAGCAGCTAATTATATTTCCGCGGTTCTGTAATAAAAAAACAAATTGGGAGCGGTTTAAACAAAAATTTGGCGAAAGTATCCCTGCGGTCGAAAACGAACTATTTAACTGCCGAAAGGCATACGAAATAGAAACACTCGCGGAAAATTTAAACGATGCGGTGGTATACGCGTCGTCGTACTCCATGCCGCGAAAGAAAACATTTAAAGACAGCTTACCCTGGTGGACCTGGGAACTATCCACCAAGCGGTCAGAAACGCCTAACCTAAGGCGCCGCTGTCAAAGCGCCTCGGGAGATATAAGAGAATAACGGAGAATAGAATATAATCAAAGTTATGGCAAATATAAGATATTAATAGAAGAAACGCGAACAAATAAATTCAAAGAATTCTGCACGCGAAACTCAGGAAAGAACCTTGAGAACCGCATATGGCATAATACGGGGTAAACAACAGAAAATCGCGCTCGGCAATATAAGAAAGAGAAATGTCGAATATACGGAAGGTTTTAAAACTACGGGGAATATTTATTAGAGAAATTCTTCCTTTCGCATAATCCCGAGGAGGATGAGGGGTCGCACGATTTAGTACGTCGGGAAGCTGCAGATGCATAAGGAACTGGTGCCGATAAGGCAATCCTCATTCACGAGGTCGTCAGGGCTCTTAGGAGGATGAACCCTAAGAAGGCGCCGGGGTATAACGGAATCACTTTAGACGCAGATCTGGAGGCGTGTCTGTTAGCCCCGTGTGTCTTTGCCGGGTTGTTTAATCTTTGTCTAGATAGAGGCGTCTTTCCGCGTTGCTGGAAAGTCTAGAACATGAAATTCATACCTAAACCTAAAAAGGTGGATGCGTGAGACCCGGGCAGCTATCGTCCAATTAACTTGCTACCGGTGCTGGGGAAAGCTTTAGATCGCGTTATGACTACCCGAGTTGAACACTTAGTGCGTAACAGCGGCGGTTTAAATAACCGTCAGTTTGGTTTATGGAGGAAAAGTCGACTATCGACGCATTAGAGGTCGTTGTCGGGGAAATAAAGCAGGCGAGAGGTGCATGGGAGTATTGTGTCGTTGTTGCCTTGGACATTTTAGGAGGATTTGATGCTACCTGGTGGTCATTGATAGTTTGCGAATTGGAAAATAGGGGTTGTCCGCGCAACTTGATGTCTTTGGTCAAAAGTTATTTCTCGGGGCGATTGGCACAGGTTGAAACTCTGGGTGAAGTTTTGTTGGGCGAGGTGGGCAGGGGATGTCCGCAGAGATCATGCTCTGTTCCCACATTTTGGAAGTTGTTGTATGAGAGCATCTTTAGCGTCAAGTTGCCCACAGGATGCTCAATCGTTGGGTTTGCGGATGATACGCTTTTCATTGTCAGATCGCGATTGTTAATATATATGCGCACAAAACCGAACGAGGCGCTTAATAAGCTACACGAATAGTCGCAGACGGTAGAACTAAAATTTAACACGGCGAAGTCAGAGTCGCTCTATTTCGGAAACAATCCGGGACAGCGACCCCGTAGGCTAGAGCTAGGAGGAGAAAAAATACCGTTTAAGGAAGCAATTACCTCGGGGTAAAGATTGACGATAAGTTAAATTGGAAAGCTCACATGCAGTACGTTAAAAGCAAAGGTAGCGAAATATCAAACAAAATGATGGCGGCGGCGAAAATAAACTGCAGTTTCAGGAGTGAATCGCTGAGGACGATTTATGTCTGAGCAATTGAGCCGGCAATGCTGTATGCAGCTTCTGTATGGGCGGAAGGTTGTAAAGTCCGGAAGATGCGTCAATTGACGAGTGTACAACGCATAATCGCGGTGAAAGCGGCCAGGGCGAATCTCTAATCTCCCTATCGAATATGTCGTTAGGGAGATTAGAGATAGGAGATTAATAAATATAGACAGAGGGCGCGAAATTACCGAAGATATTAATCTTGGCGATAGGGAGGTGGAGAGAAAGATCGTTGTATCAGAGTTGGGGCACCCGGCCGATATTAGAGGAATCGAGTTTGTCGAAGGTGATGAAGACGCGACGGGTGTCAGAATTTACACGGATGGTTCACGATTACGTAATAAACCATACGGGCAAAGACAAGTATTATTTAATCAATAATAGTAAATCGGCGCTGACGACTGTAACAAACATGAACACCTCGACAGAACTCCAAGCGGACGTCTGGAGGATAACGTATACGGCGCTCAAGTTTCGACGTTTAAAGTTCTGTTGGGTTAGGTTGCACGGTGGTACCGTATGAAACAATGAATTAGCTAAAGAGGCCGCGACAAGCGACTTTCGGATATCACATTGGTCGATACCGAGGTCTATAATTAAAAGAAAGCTGCGCAAAAAGTCAATCCGACAATGGGAAGAGGTGGAATAACGCTGCCACGGGCAGGTTGACCCACAAATTCATACCGAGCATAGAAGCTAGAGGTCAGATCGAGGTGAAACTCGGTCATAAAATGGTGCAACTGATAACAGGTCACGGCGCCCTGAAAGCGTATTTACAAAGGTTCGGTTTAACCGACAACGACCGCTGCGAATGCGGTAAAGGTGCAGAAGGCGCAAAACACGTGCTATTCAACTGTCCACTCGAGGTAGCAAATCGAGGGTTAGCTGATCGAGGCTTAGCTCTCGTAGGACTAGCATGGCCGAAGAGCCTAGAGGAAGTCGGAAAGTAGCTAACCAGAAGGCGTTCTGGACAGCCTTTAGAGAATTCGCGGGAAGGGTCGCAAGATTTGACAGTGATAACCGCGCATATATCGGAGGGGGATGGCGGGAGGATTTTTTAGATTTTGACTTGGCGTGAGAAATGATGAGTATGAAATAACCAAAACCTGAGGGAAAAAATTATAATAATATAATAATTATAACCACAAGTCTAATATGCACGACCAGCCCCACACCACCAAAACAATCACTGCCCCACATTCTACGCACGGAAAATCGGGAATAAGCCAAAACAAATAAATAATAACAAATAAATCAGAAAATCTTCATGAATTTAAATCAGTAAATAAATAAAGAACATAAAATAGAGCAAAACCGCGCATCCCTCCAGAACTTTAAAGTGATAGTGATTGTGACTCCCTTCCTCCCCCTGCCGAACGTTTAATGCATGCCCCCCAGGACTATAACAGTGCATAACCATCCCCTAGAAATAAGAAACAAATAAATGTAGGCAGACGACCAGGTCCTCGGATGCTGGGAAAATTTATAATGAAGGTAAGAATAAAATTGTGGCAGCTGTCCTCGCATAAGCATTGATTTGTATTAATAAGAATTTTTTTTTTTAAATAATTTAACGAGCACGTTTTTGTGTGTAATGGCGCTAGCTGACATATTGCTTATGCGAGCGCATCTGATAATTTGCTTATGCTTTTAGATGTTTATTTGTTTATATATATATATATATATATATATATATATATTATGTATATATATATATATATATATATATATGTAACAGGCCGGGGCTCTGCCCCACCTCCGAGCTATAAGACTTCTTTCTTTATACTGGATTAATGAGAAACATTAACCAATCTAAGTAATCCCAGGGCGCCAAATATTTAGTTCATAAATATTAAATAATATTCTACTTATTGGGTTCTTCTACAACACTAATAATTGATACAAAACACGAATTACAGTCAAAGACAACTGCCAAATTTAATAAACTCTTCGTTGATAACACAAGAAATAATCTTATATCCAATAATAATCTAATACTAGCCGCGTATTACAATAAACCATGAACCCTAAATAATGTTATGATAATATTTCGTTTAAATCAAACGCAATAAATCACAAGTTCATTTCACTCACCCTTTGGCGTGATGAACGTTCACAAATCCCACGATGAGCCGGTTTACTTCAGCTCCACGCGCCGAAGTTAACAGTGCAGCACTCGTGTAATCCTTATGCAATCATAAAGCACGCATGATTTGCATTACTGTTGCAAATCTACCTCGACCGAAACTCCACTAAAATCGTCCGACGTCTTTCCCGGGTGAACGTTTAACTTCCACTCCCCCTTCGTTTGCAACTGTCGATCCGCGCAACCGCACAATAACCTGCCGTGTCCACCTGATGCGAACGTCTTCATGTACGTAAAACGCTACTACCCGACACAATTAAACTTAGCATATAACAGGAATAACATACTTCAAATTAATAACTACGATTTATTACAGGGCGGCCTGTCACAATACATATATATATATATATATATATATATATATATATATATACAGGGTGTCCACATTTTAATTGCACACTATAGGAATATCCTGAACTATAAGAGATACAGTGGTGGTTAAATTAGACAAAAGTTACTTACTTATGAGGGTATTTTATAGCTGATCTTGAACTACAAATGTTATCCATAGATTGCTTGATATTGGCTAAAATACAAATTTTTGCGATTTTCAACTTTTTTTAATAACTTCGTTGTTATTATAGTTAGAAGAATAAAATTTGGTATGGTAACATAAGACATTATTCTGCATTTAATGACGGTTTACAAAATGTTCTTACTCTATTACATTTTTTGTCGCGATAGTCAACGTTCTTTTTGTTATGGCCGCCTTATTGGTTTTTTACATCAACGTATAGAAAACAATTACAATTACAACAATGTAAAACACTTATCATTAATTTTTTTAAATAACATTATTAAGACACAAAAACGGTTTTTGTAAAAAAATATCCAGTGTGTTGCTGTCAAATACAATTAATTCTAAGCGGTTCCATTGTTTGCAATAATCAGTTTTGCTGTTAATAGTTTTAAATTAAAATTTGGTTAAAATATGGTGCGGTACTCGATAAACGAAAAAATGACATGTACGACTTGTATATCAAAAGCTGCATAAATTCTACAGAAGCTGCCCGCAAGTATCATAATCTGTACCCTGAACGAAGCCAACCAAATCGTACATTGTTTTATAGAATATGTAAAAACATGTCCGACTGTGGTTCTATTAACAAATCAAGAGGTAAATATCTTAAAAAGGTAGAAGCGAATGCCGACATTAATGTATTAGCACATTTACATGTTAACCCTACTGGATCGTGCAGATCTTTTGCACGTGACTGCAATGTCTCCAAAAGTACAGTAAATAATATTATTAAGAGACATAAATACCATGACTACAAATACTTGCCAGTACAAAAACTCCATATAGGAGATTCGGAAAGAAGATTAGCATTTTGTGAGTGGTGTATTACTCAATTAGACAATGATCCACAGTTTGCGAATAAAATTCTGTGGACCACCGACTCTACATTTTCAAATTGTGGAATGTTTAATCGTAGAAATACGCACTACTATTCTACAGAAAATCCACATTTGGTGCAGGAAGTAAAGAATCAAGTTCGTTTTTCTGTGAATGTTTGATGTGGAATCTTCGATGGCCGAATAATAGGCCTTTATTTCATACAAGGGAATTTAGACGGAGAGAAATATTTAGATTTTTTAATTAATGCTCTTGAAGAATTTTTAGATGAACTACCGTTAGAAACAATTAGAAACTTACGCTGGTTTCAACATGATGGCGCACCACCTCATAATTTCAGGTTAGTAACGCAGTATTTAATTGAGCGATTTCCTCAAAGTTGGATTGGAAAGAATGGTGCTATTTCGTGGCCACCCCGTTTGCCTGGTATGAACCCTCTGGATTTTTTTCAATGGGGAGATGTAAAAAATAAAGTTTATGATACTCCGTCTAATAGTGTCCAACACTTGCAGCAAAAAATAAAAAGTGCGTTAGAATCGGTTAAACAAGATTCCATATCAAATGCTATTGCGCAGATGAATAAAAGGGTTTGCTTGTGTCTGGAACAGCATGGTTAACATTTTGAACATTTACTGTAACTTCAAGTTGTGGTAGTTAACTTTCCATTATTATTTATAGGTTAGATCTTTTACAAAAACCGTTTTTGTGTCTTAATAATGTTATTTTAAAAAATTAATGATATGTGTTTTACATTGTTAAAATTGTAAATTTTTTTTCTATACGCTAATGTAATAATTCAATATGGTGGCCATAACAAAAACAAAGTTGACTATCGCGACAAAAAATATAATAAATCTAGAACATTTTGTATATCGTCATTAAATGCAAAATTATGTCTTATGTTACCATACCAAATTTCATCCTTCTAACTATAATAACAACGAAGTTATTAAGAAAAGTTGAAAATCGCAAAATTTGTATTTTAGTCAATATCTAGCAATCTATGGATAACATTTATAGTTTAAGATCAACTATAAAATACCCTCATAGGTATGTAACTTTTGTCTAATTTAAACACCACTGTATCTCTTATAGTTCAGGATATTCCTATAGTGTGCAATTAAAATCTGGACACCCTATATATATATATATATATATATATATATATATATATATATATATATATTTATCAATAATGGACTGGATAGCATAAATATTTTAATGATAAGTTGTTTGTATATTGGGTATGAAGTCCAAGTAATAAAAGTTGGTGTAAAATTTAAAAGTTTAGTTTTATTATTCTTAACGTTTCGGCGACTCTTTTCGCCTTTATCAAAAGTATCATATAGAATTAATAATTGTCAAATTTTTTTTGTTTTTTTTTTTTTTTTTTTTTTTTTTTTTGTTTTTTGACAATTATTAATTCTATATGATACTTTTGATAAAGGCGAAAAGAGTCGCCGAAACGTTAAGAATAATAAAACTAAACTTTTAAATTTTACACCAACTTTTATTACTTGGACTTCATACCCAATATACAAACAACTTATCATTAAAATATATATATATATATATATATATATATATATATAATATTTATTTATATTTATATTTTATATTTATTTGCATGTATTATATTATTTTGGGGCTTGAACTGTTTTTTTTCTGACGTTCTGCCGCCATTTTTGGTGGCAGCATTTTATAGGAAGGAAGAATGTAATAGAGAAGATTGCACTTATAATATAAATCAGTTAGGGCATGATAGAGAAAGCTAGGAACGGATTTAGGCTAAATTACTTAGATCAAGGAGGACAAATTTGTAAATATATATTGAGCAGGCAAAATAGCTGGATTCAATATTAAAATATGTGGCGAATGCTTAGAAATCCATTTTTAATTAGTTAGTTAGCTTTGGATAGTTTTAAATCAACCCTTCAGGTCGCACCGGTAAGCAGAGTTGGCGACTGCTATCCGGTATTACGGATCCCTCCTCTTTTACTTTTGCGTGTGTCTTGTTGGTCGGACACACTCCAAAATCAACGCTAGGGATACCTTTATTCAAACCTTATTTTTAGTTTTTGCTTCAGGTTGTTAGATTTTTATTTAGGATGGATTAATTTTGAAGTTAGATTTAATTTGAAGCACATTTAATTTTCGCGTTTAAACCCAATGTAGTACCTACGGGTGGAGGGGACGTGGCCGCAAGTATAGCGGCCCTTATTCACATTATAATGTCAGAAAAAACACATTCAATGTCCCGAGTTCGAATTCCGACGTGTCGCTTGCAAAATGTTAGGCGAGCCTTTTTTTTACAAAAATATGCCCTCGTTCGGATGAACGATTAAATGGAGATCCCGTGTGTGAGTGTTGTCACGCACGTTAAAGATCCCTACATTGCTTGGAACAGCAAGAGTTCGGCAAAATTCAAAATTTTTCAGGTAAAAAGAACTCGCTTCCTGGCCAATGTAGTACCTGCTGGTGGAGCATAGGAAAAATCACGTCAGAAAAGACACCCAATGTAGTACCTTCGGGTGGAGTATTGGGAACGTGGTCGCAAGCAGAACGGCCCTTATTCAAATTATAATGTCAGATACAACGCGTTTTCCTCACGTACGAAGCATATAGACATACGCCACCACTTTCTACGATAAAATGTTAACGAAAAGTCAGTAAAATTTGTCTATATTAGCACAAACGACATGATAGCTGATAGTCTGACGAAACCGGACCAGTAGAAAAACAGAAATTTGTTCAAGGAGATTTAACCTAGTCTACAGCTCAAGTGGAGGTGTTGAGAAGTAAACCGTGGCGAGAGGGGTCGTCATGGTGATATAATAGGTTGTGGATATATAGTTGTCACTTTTATGTTTATTATGAAATACGTTTGTGTACAATAAAAATAGAGCTTTTATATTAAGAGACGTTCCGTAATTTACCGCGCATCCTCCCATCAGAATTACAATAATTGTTTTTATTAAAATTTATTTATTACAAGGTCCTCAAAATACTGAAACTATTTTGTTAAATGCATTTTTAATAACGACTAGATTTTTCTTAAAATAAGTAACAATAAAACAATTGGAAAAATTTCTTAATACAGAAATTATTAAATGGAATTAAGCTTTGATTGTAAATAATTTAATACTTTAGTTAATTGTTGTAGATTATTATAATACTTTAGATTAAATTTGTCATAAAACATTATAAATAAAAAAATATATATACAGCTTTGATTATAACATTTCTAATAGAATGTCGCATGTATTAAGGTCAAGTTTCTTGTAAGATTGTTAAATATTTAAGTATCAGATCACTATTAGTTTACGGATGTTTGCACTAAGATTTAAATATTTTTTTAAGTAAAATCCATCTGTCTGTAACGCTTAGTACCGATTTGTATTTACGTTTAAAACATACAAATAAAAATTGCTGATCTGTTCTCATGTGTGCTTGTTCTCGAAATTATTTTGCCGTTTCCCTCAACCTCACTTCCCTGCAGGAACAAAATGTCTAATTACGAAATAATTTTTTTATGGTGGTTGTTCTGTACAACCAAACGGTACAGTCGGACTCAATCAGACGATCCTTTCGCTTTTGCTGTCTAATTTATCTACATTTCGTTCGTTGACATTTTTAAAAGTACTGTACGGTATAAAAATAAGTCTCTTGAATAACTAACAAATAATAGTTTTTAGTTAGTGCGTACATGTTTCCTTAGGGCAGTTTTGCCCTTTTAGTAATTACAGACTGCGTTGTATAACGCTCGCATATGATATTATTTACGTAACGCTATTTACCTTTCGTGGATACAACTTGCAGTATAATTCGAAGTATGAAACCACTAGTTGCTTTGATTTTAAATATAAAGTATAATACATTCAGTAAATATTACAAAACTGGGCAGGTATGTTAAATAGTTCGTATAATTTTAATTGTACGATTGACATACAAATTTAATATTATGTAATTTAATAGTGTTTTGCACTCTTGTCACGTGCCAAATAAAGTGAAAATAGACTTCTGCTTAAGTAGCAGTTCGGACGGTTGCATCCTAAAGGTTCACTTTCTATCTAGATTGGTTAGTAGCAGTGTAGTTTACGTTGTGATTTTTTCGGGAAGTATAAAGAAAACATGATAGATACTTAAAACCGCCAAAACGTAAGTACATTGATAATAATTTAAGTTGCAAGAAACAAACAGAAAAATGTGAATCCTGAATAGCTAATATTCATTATTCAGAACACAATTAAGTAACTTGGAGGGAGGCATTTGTATTTTGTGTAAATAAATCCATCTGAACCTTCTAAACACTTGAATAGGTTGTAGTTTCTTAAATTAACATTATCAATTGGTTTATATATAAATCATCTTTTATGCTAATTAAATAGCTATAGTACGTAAAGAATCAGCTTTAAATCGTACCTCCTATTACATAAAAAATTCTTCTACGAGTTTTAAAAATTGCTAAAGGTTGGATGTGATATTAATAAAACGGATTATTGTAATGGTATCAGAATTTCGAAATTTTTGCAGTAGAATACAAATTAGAATTTAACTTTGCAAACCAGGCTAGGCGGTGACGCCTGCATGATGCGTGTTGGTCTGCAAACACATGTACGGCATAAAAGGCATTATTACAGAAAAAGATTTGGTATTAAGGGCACTCATTTTATTTTCTTACTATAAGTTCTTTAGCTCCGTACAAAGGCTATTTGGCGCCCCGCGCAGATAATATCTCAGCACTCCTTACACTAATATTTCAGTAGCGGTTCGTGGATTTTAAAATAAGTGAGGCACGCTGCTACTATGAAATTGAA
This sequence comes from Platerodrilus igneus, assembly GCA_036346225.1. Lineage (NCBI taxonomy): Eukaryota > Metazoa > Arthropoda > Insecta > Coleoptera > Lycidae > Platerodrilus > Platerodrilus igneus. The sequence continues at coordinate 519,261 of JARFIW010001332.1, read as the reverse complement.
AATAAGATCGATATACTGGTTGCGACAGACGGACGTGCTTTTCAAACAAGGCCTGTATAATGTTCATTTTTCTACGGCTGTTTTGGAACGAGCCTATTTTAGGTGTGTTTTTGATAGAGAAATCTACTACATTCTATACAGGTTTTTATTCCCGCACTCGTTGCTAGGCAAGTTGCTAAGCAACCAGTGCGGGAATGTTCAATTTGCACGATTGCGCTTATATTTCTATTAATCAAGTAGCCCTGCACTTGCATCTTATTTCCAATGACGGCCGAGTTTTCAAAGGTGGGCTATGAAACAAATAATAAACCAACAAATGTCAAATAAATAATTTCATACTGTGAAAGCGTTTAAAATCTTAAAGTATTTGCAAAGTCTTTAAAAAATGGCTAGTGATAGTGAAATCGAACTAGAACCGACGCCTCCAAATATTGTGGAAGCTGCAAATGCAACTACATTAAATTTATTACCGGAAATTTCAAAAAAAAAAATGAGATTGCTTATAAATCGTTTATGGATTGGCGAAGAGATCAAAAGACGACATCTTATTCTGAAAATGTTTTAATTGCGGACTTTAATGAATTATCTAATAAGTATAAATCTCCGACATTGTGGACGCATTATCTATGTTGAGAACAAGTCTCACCATCCATCATAATGTAGATATATCAAAGTATGGAAAATTAAGAGCGTTTCTCAAACGGAAATCAAGCGGTTATAAATCGAAAAAAACAAAAAATTTTACAACAGAGGAAATAAATAAATTTATTACTGAGGCTCCGGATCAACAGTTTCTTCTGACAAAAGTATGTAATATTAACTTAGGAGAATAATGCGTGTTTATAGCTATTTTTATATTGTTACAGACTGCATTAATTATGGGAATTATGGGTGCTTGCCGCAGACAGGAATTACATCAGATGAAGATTACTCATTTCACGGAATTGGGTTCTGCGATATTAGTTACAGTTCCCGACACGAAAACAAAATTACACGCAGCTTTACGATAACTAGTAATTTTATGAAATCACAAAAAATACTGGAATCTACGTCCATCAAATGTTTGCGATCCTAGTTTTTTCTTAAATTATCAGAAAGGAAAATGCACCACACAGAAAGTGGGTATCAATAAATTTAGTGCTATGGGAAAGCAAATTGCAACGTATTTAAAACTACCCAATCCGGAATTATATACTGGTCATTGCTTCCGGAGATCTTCCGCCACTATTCTTGTAGATGCTGGAGAAGATATAACATCTTTAAAAAGGCACGGTGGCTGGAAATCAACATCAGTCGCCGAAAACTATATAGCCGATTCTTTAACAAATAAGTTGAATGTAGGCAACATAATACAAAATTCAATTGATAGCACATCAAATGTTCCATCAACGTCCAACGTCAAGAAAATTTAGTTTTTGGAAAACACCTTCTACAATGACGTTTAATAATTGCAATGTAACCTTTAATATTGTTAATAATAATGAATCTAAAAACTAAACTTAAATCAATTTATTTACTTTTATTATGATAAATTTGTACTTTTCTTCGAATTTATGTATATTCACAAACGATAATAAACTTATGATATTAATAAAATGTATACTCCTATACTTACCATGTATTTTATAATATTAACAAAAGAGGTATCACATTTAAAAAGTACGTACTACAATCGTAGAAAAAGTATAGTGTACAACACGCATGGAATGCCCATTCCATGCTCGTTGTACAATATACTATTATCTATAATTTTTAGCTATATAATTATATCGTCCTATTTCGAATGAACCTGCACCTTGCCGAAGTTCTAGATTACTAGAACAGGTGAGATGGCTTGAGTGTTCTACTGAGCTGAAGAACCAAACTACAGGTCCAACCAAAGTAGTAGGGTCGTTAGTGAGGAACCAGACTAAGACAGGTCCCCGAAAGAGGGCAGCGGCTCTTTCGGTACTTAGATTAGCAGAGACTATAGGGGTCGGTATGGCAGTCTAAGACACGCTACCGCGATGTAAAAGGCAAGGAAAACCACCAGATTACCTCCAAGTCCACAACGTACCTAAATTATAATAAAATGATGACATTCTCTGGGGTAAAAGATTCCGGAGTTAAAATGGTCCGTGCATTTACATTTCCATTGCTCCACCCAAAGGTACTACATTGGCCAGTAGGCGAGTTTTGTGTCCTGGAAATTTAGAATTTTGCCGAACCATTGCCGTTCCAGGCAAGGTAAGGATTTTTAGCGTGCGTAACAACACTCACACACAGGACCTCCATTTAACCTCTCATCTGAACGAGGGCGTAATTTTTGTTAAAAATGCTCACCTGCCATTTTTCAAACAGTCGGCCGTGTCGGGATTCGAACCCAGGACCTTGGGATCCGTAGTCTTACGCTTACTACATTGATCCACGGCGACACCTAGTTAAAATAGTCCCCTATTCGGATCTTCGGGAGGGGATTACTTCGGAGGATGCGATCGGAAAGTTAAGAATAAGGATTGGGAGCATTATGCGAGTCGGAGCGTGGAAATGTTAGAAGTATGAAGCAAGTAGGTAAGCTAGGGAACCTGAAAATCGAAATGAATAGGTTATCACTAGACATAGTAGGGATCAGCGAAGTTCGATGGCCAGGGTAATTCATACAGGAGCAGAGAAAGGAAATTTGGGTGTGGGGATAGTTACGCGGAAAAAGATAAGATACTGTGTAAAAAATTACTTACAAAAGAACGAAAGAGTACTCATGGTTAGATTAGAATCTAAACCGGTAAACACAGTAATAATACAAGTACACATGCCCACCTCTAGCTACAGTGACGAAGAGGTAGAAACCATTTACAAAGATCTCGAAGACATATTAAGATACGTAAAAGGACATAAAAATTTTTAATAATTACGGGGGATTTGAAGGAGCGGTAGTAGGTTTATTTGATTTAGGCACGAAAAACGATAAGGGAAATAGGCTGGTAGAATTTTGTGACAAGAACAATTTAATCATCACAATCACATTATTTCAACATCATGCTAGAAGACAATATACGTGGAAGATGCCAGGAAATATAGAAAGATATCAAATAGATTACATTCTTGTTAGACAACGGTATAGGAATCAAATAAAAGACTGTAAGAGCTACCCAGAAGCAGATATAGACACTGACCACAACATCGTAATTATGAAGGCCGCACTTAAATTTATAAATTTGCAAAAAAAGAAACGGAAAAAGGCACTTGAACTTTAGAGAAACTAAAAGATAAAGATATTCGAGAAAGATTCGAAAAATAGTCAAATGAATTGCTCAAAGATATCGAGAAAATATCTGATACTAATGAAGTAGAAACAGAATAGAATAACATTAAATCCTAGACATGGCGGTCAGAGATATTCTGGGGTATACACAAAAAGAAAATAAGAAACCATGGATAACAAAGGATATCCTGAATTTAATAGAAAAAAGACGAAAATACAAAAATAAATCAAACGAAACAGGAAAACAAAGATACAAAGCCATAAAATGGGAAATTATTCGCAAATGCAAGAAAGTTAAAGAACAATGGATTGATGAACAGTGCAAAGAGGTATAAACTAGGATGGAAGTAGGAAAGACAGATGAAGCATACACATTAATTAGAATCAATTTTAGGGATATCAAACCGTATAGCAAAATATAAAGGACGCGGGAGGAAACGTAATTATAGAAAATGCAGAGAAAGTGGGTAGATGGTAGGAATAGATAGGGAATTTATATGCAGGAGAGAAACTAATAGCATTAGAACATGAATCAGACATTGAAAAGGTAAGGCGTCGGGTACAGAAAAGGTGCAAGGAGAAACTCTAAAAGCCGCTGGGCAAGCAGTAACAGAACGTCTTTTCCAACTTGTAAGCTATATGTATGAAACAGGCGAGATATCCAAAGATTTCAAACGTAACATCATAGTAACTATACCAAAAAGGAAAAGCGCGGATAGATGTGAAAATTTTCGAACAATAAGTCTGACAGCACACGTGTCAAAAATATTAACTAGAATTGTACAAAGACGAATGGAAAAACGGGCTGAAGAAATACTAGGAGAAGACCAATTTTGGTTTAGGCGAAACAGGGGGACACGGGAGACTATTTAATCTCTGAGAGTGATAATGGAGAAAACAATAGAAAAAGGGAAAAGCGTGTATATAGGGTTTGTAGATCTGAAAAAAGCATTCGACAATGTAAAATGAAAAAAAATGTTCGAAATACTCAAAAAGATTGGAATGAGTTATAGGGATAAACGAATAGTACATAGCTTATACAAAGAGCAAACAGCAGTAATAGAATTAGAGCAGGAATGTAGAGAAGTAAACGTAAGGAAAGGGGTGAGACAGGGATGTGCCCTATCCCCATTAATTTTTAACTTGTACATTGAAGGAGCAATGAATACTGTCAAATGCAGGAAGACATTTGGAATCACTATGCAGGACAAAAAATTGATGTGCTTAGATTTGCAGATGATATAGCGGTATTAGCATCTAGCAAAAAAGAGTTAGAAACTGCTCTTAATGAAATAAAAACGGTTCTAACAGAAATATACGGTATGAAAATTAACAAAACTGAAACTAAAGTACTAGTATGCAAAGGTGGGGAAAACAAATCAAAAACAAGAATCCAAATATGTAACACGAACTTACAAGAAGTTAAGGGTTTTTGCTACCTAGGAAGCGAAATAACGCAAAGTGGGAAAAGTACAAAAGATATAAAACAAAGATTAGCATAAGGTTGTGCTACACTTAACAAGAAAAAGCAACTACTGTGTTCAAAAACAACAAACATAGAAACAAGGGAAAGATTGTTTAAAACATGTATGTGGAGCCCAGGACTGTACGGCTTCGAAGCCTTTACAGTAGGAGAAGCGGACAAGGAAAAGGTAAAAACCTTTGAAAGGTGGTGCTACAGACGTATGATGAAGATATCATGGACAGACAAAGTTAAGAACGAAGAGGTACTAAAAATGGTAGGGGAAGAAAGAAATATGTGGAAAACGGTAAAAAATATAGGAGAGTTAAGATGATAGGCCACATACTACGGCATGAGGCAATAGTGCGGAATATATTAGGAGCAGGCATAGGAAGAAAGAGAAGTAGAGGTAGACCTAGGTTAGACTACTGCACACAGATAGTGAGAGATGTAGGCTGTAGGAGATTCAGGAAAATGTGTAGGCTAGCTCAAAATAGAAATCAATGAAGGTACGCATCTAACCAGTCCCAAGATGGATAAATTAATGACGAAGAAAGTAACTGTACTTAAACATGATTATTATTATAAGCAACTACAAGTGTTGGTTGGGCAATATTCTCAAATAATGTTAATAGTGCGAAAGGATTTACTGGAAAACTATTATTTCGGCAAATGTCTAAGTGTTGGAAAATCTTGGCAGCCACAGGCTGCTTAATCCCCTTTACTGAATCTCGGTGAAATATTGCATAAAATTAGAAAACAATAGAAGGGAACCGAGTGATGTATGAACACAAATTAAGATAACTTGGAGGCAAGGTAAAAGTAAAGTATAGTGCTTTGTTTTGTGATGTTCAGTGAATAAATGGTGTTTTGCAGTGGTAATACATAAACAAAAATTTTGAAAATTGGAGAACTATAGTAACAAAGGTGGTGTTTATTCTGGATATATTTTAATGAGTCATTTATTGAAAAAAAACAAGGAATTTATCAACTAAAGTAATAGTAAATTGGTATAGAAATAAATTATTATCACTAACTTTTACAACAGCTGGGAAGATATCACCAAACTAGATAGCAGCTGTTTGTATTTAAAATAATCATTCTTACTATTAGATAGGCCAGGATCAAGGATTTCTGCATTGATTGGAATGGTTTAAAGAAAATTCAGTATAATGGCATGCTATAAGTGTGGCTTTAAAGAGATTGATGTTAAATGTACTGGTGAGAAATGCTTTGCTTGTGATGTTTGTCAAAGGTTAATATGTGAGAAATGTTCCAGTAAAAAATTTACGTCCTCTGAATTAAGAGTACTGCAACTGAATAAGGAACGAGCTTTAAATTTTTTTTGTAATAAATATTTAAACTTATTGGGTGCTGATAAAAGCGAGAACAGTATAATTGAGATGGCAATAAATAAAGCAGTAAAGCAGTGTGAAAAACAAATTTTATCTCCAAGAATGGAAGTTTTGCAGTCTGAATTAAAAGAGGTGTTAGCGTTAAAAACGGCAGTGCGTGAATTAGTAGAAGATGTAAAGGATATGAAAGTTAGTACTTCTTCAAAACAGTATTCTGATGTACTAAAAAATACACCAGTATTGATAGTGGAATCCAAAGCGGGTGACAAAAGTGTTGATATAGTTCGCAAAGAAGTAAAAAAAGCTATTGATCCAGTATCATTGGATGCGCATGTTACAATAGGACACTACGAAAAAAGGTATTTTGATTAAATGTGATGATCATAAATCGTTGGAAATAGTAAAAAATGATATTGAACAGAAGATGGGTGATAATTATTGGTCCTAGGTGTTTTGGCTGAAGATGATAGTGAAGACCTCGTTCAGAGAATTATTCACCATAATAGACTGAATGATGTCGTACCAACATTTGAGATAGAATAAGTACATAAAACCAAGCAAGTTAAAGGTAGATTTAACCTAATAATATCAGTTAATCCAAATACTTTCAATTACATACTGAAAGAAGAGGTTTTAAGAATAGGATGGTCTAGATGTAAAGTTACCGAGTTGGTTACAGTAATTAGGTGTTTTAATTGCTTTAGATATGGTCATATGGCACAGCATTGTAGAAATAAAATAGTATGTCCAAAATGTACAGGTGAACATAAGCAGTCTATGTGTAGTAGCTCAATGTATTAACTGTACGGAGGCCAAACAAAGATATGGAGTTGATATTGACATTAATCATACAGTGTGGTCGTTAGATTGCGCGTGTTTTAAGAGAAGAAAAAATGTCGAAGTTAAAGAGTAAATTATATAAAGCAACTAGATACAAATTTAATATTATGTAATTTAATAGTGTTCTGCACTCTTATCACATGCCAAATAAAGTGAAAATAGACTTCTGCTTAAGTAGCAGTTCGGACGGTAGCATCCTAAAGGTTCACTTTCTATCTTGATTGTTTACTAGCAGTGAAGTTTACTTTGTGATTTTTTCGGGAAGTTTAAAGGAAACATGATAGATACTTAAAACCGTTGAAACGTAAGTACATTGATAATAATTTAAGTTGTAAGAAACAAACAGAAAAAAGGTGAATCCTGAATAGCTAATATTTATTATTCAGAACACAATTAAGCAACTTGGAGGGAGGCATTTGCATTTTGTGTAAATAAATCCATTTGAACCACCCACAAACACTTGAATAGGTTATAATTTTATAAATTAACATTATCAATTGTTTTATAAATCACCTCAATGTCATAATTTTTTTATGCTAATTAAATAGCTGTAGAACGTATAGAATCGGCTTTAAACCGTACCTCCTATTACGTAAAAAAATTTTCTACGAGTTTAAAAATTGCTAAAGGTCGGATGTAATATTAATAAAACGAATTATTGTAATGGTGTCAGAATTTTTAAATTTTTGCAGTAGAATACAAATTAGAATTTAACTTTGCAAACTAGGCTAGGCGGTGACGCCTGCAGGCGTGTTGGTCTGCAAACACATGTACGGCATGAAAGGCATTATTACAGAAAAAGATTTGGTATTAAGGGCACTCATTTTATTTTCTTACTATAAAAAGTGCAATAACACTTCATCAACTTCAAATTGAAAAGATAATAAACCATGATAAATAGTTAATATAAAATGTTGTTATTTATGTGATGGATCTACTACTTAACGAACTACAAACTGTATTTTATTTTATGTAATCCCTGTATAATCTTCAATAGAATGGACTGTCAAAAAAATCGTAATTGATAAATCACGCTGGTACATTGATTAAAATAACACATAACATTTATAAACTTTTAAATTAGACAAAACTGTCAAAAAATTCTTTTCTGGTTCTTCAGCTCCGTCCAAAGGCTGCTTGGCGCCCCGCGCAGATAATATTTCAGCACCCCTTACACTACTATTTCAGTAGCGGTTCGTAGATTTTAAAATAAGTGAGGAACGCTGCTACTACGAAACTGAAAATATGATCGATATACTGGTTACGACAGGCGGACGTGCTTTTCAAACAAGACCTGTATAATGTTCATTTACAGTACTGTACCTTTACATGCGTACGTACGTACGAACTACGAAGTCTACGTAATAAATAGACTGCACCGTAGCATTTTCAAATTATGTACAATATAGTTTATCTATAAATTTTGGCTATATAATTATATCGTCCCATTTCGAATGGACCTGCACCTTGCTGAAGTTCTAGATTACTAGAACAGGTGAAATGCCTTGCGTGTTCTAATGAGCTAAAGAGCCAAACTACAGGTCCAACCAAAGTAGTAGAGTCGTTAGTGAGGAACCAGATTAAGACAGGTCCCCGAAAGAGAGCAGCGGCTCTTTCGGTACTTAGATTGGCAGAGACTATAGGGGTCGGTATGCAGTCTAAGACACGCTACCGCGATGTGAAAGGCAAGGGAAACCACCACATTACCTCCCAAGTCCACAGCGTAGCTAAATTATAATAAAATGATGACATTCTCTGGGGTAAAAGATTCCGGAGTTAAAATAGTCCGTGCATTTACATTTTCAATGCTCCATCCGAACGTACTACATTCGCCAGGAGGCGAGTTTTTTGTTGCTTGGAAATTTGGAATTTTGCTGAACACTTGCCGTTCCAAACAAGGTAGGGATCTTTAACGTGCGTGATAACACTCATACACAAGACCTCCATTTAACCTCTCATCTGAACGAAGGTTTAATTTATGTGAAGAATGCTCACCTGCCATTTTTCAAGCAGTCGACCCTGTCGGGATTCGAACGCTTACTACATTGATCCACGGCGACGCCTAGTTAAAATAGTCCTTACATGTGATTTTCCAATGCTCCACCCGAAGGTACAACATTGGCCAGGAAGCGAGTTTTTTTACCAGGAAAATTTAGAATTATGCCGAATCCTTGCTGTTGCACACAACGTAGAAATCTTTAACGTGCGTGACAACACTCACACACGGGACCTCCATTTTACCTTTCATCCGAACGAAGGTGTATTTTTGTGAAAAATGCTTGCCTAACATTTTTAAAGCGGACTGTGTCGGGATTCAAACCCAGGACCTAGAGCGTAATAGTAACACACATACCACTACGCCACGGAGCCGCCAGTTAAAATAGTCCCCCATTCGGATCTCCGGAAGGGGACTACTTCGGAGGATGCGATCGGAAAGTTAAGAATAAGAATCGGGAACATTTTACGAGTCGGAGCGTGGAATGTTCGAAGTATGAAGCAAGTAGGTAAGCTAGTGAACCTGAAAATCGAAACGAATAGGTTATCACTAGACATTGTAGAGATCAGCGAAGTTCGATGGTCAACGTAATGCATATAGGAACAAAGAAAGGAAATTTTGGTGTGGGGATAGTTATACGAAAAAAAATAGGATACTGTGTAAAAATTACTTACAAAAGAACCAAAGAGTACTCATGGTTAGATTAGAATCTAAACCGGTAAACACAGTAATAATACAAGTATACATGCCCACCTCTAGCAACAGTCACGAAAAGGTAGAAGCGATCTACAAAGATATCGAAGACATTAAGATACATAAAAGGACATGAAAATTTAATCATTACAAGAGATTTTAATGCAGTGGTAGGTGAGGGTAGGGAAGGAGCGGTAGTAGATTTGTTTGGTTTAGGTACGAAAAACGACAGGGGAAATAAGCTGGTAGAATTTTGCGACACAAACATTTAATCATCGCAAGTACATTATTTCAACATCATGCTAGAAGACGATATACGTGGAAGATACCAGGAGATATAGGAAGATATCAAATAGATTACATTCTTGTTAGACAACGGTTTAGGAATCTTGTAAAAGACTGTAGAAGCTACCCAGAAGCAAATATAGACACTGACCACAACATCGTAATTACGAACAGTGGCGGCGTCGGCGACGTCGGCGACTGTCGGCGACCGCCGACGGCCTCGCGCCCAAGAGGGCCTTGCAAAAAAATGGCAGAAGTTGATTAGTTGACCAAAAATATTTATTATCGTAGAACGATCGCCAGCATTCTGCAATGTTTTAAATGTAGGATTAAACCCTTATTTAAAAGCAAGTATTTCTTATTGCAAAGGCAAGCAATGCATCACACTAACAGACCCTGTCGACTACCTGTCCCGGCAGGGAGAAGAATTCAATGCATCCAGTGGTTACGATAAGACTATTGTTAAAAGGTCTTTCATTTCAAAGAGCATTTGAAAGTAGATGTTCAATTTACATTTATTATATGCTATAACTATTAGTAACTTCTGTGAGATATAATTGTAAATAAACCCCACTTTGTGGTTTTGCGATTGAAGCTTTTGTAGAAAATGAATCTTCAAAATGTTTTCTTGGCCAAAATGAATAAAGTTTAGGCTAAAAGCTACTTAGATATTGTTTGATATCTTCTCAGGTTAACAAGCTCAGTCATTGTAAGCCAAATGTTTCTCAGAAGTTCCTAATAGAACTCTATTTAGTTGAGTACGTACTTTGTAATAATAGTCTAAGGTTTAACATTTAATAATGCAGTCAAGATGACTTAAACAAGTTTAATAATACAAATATGGTATAGTGTTTAAAGTACAGGTACGTATTAGGTCGATAACCCCTCCCTTTGTATACAATTACAGGCAAAACTAAACCACCCTCCTTTGTCCGCCTTAAACTGTATGCGTAAATTGTTACGGACGTTCAGTTGTTGTTTATACGGGAAGTGTATAGTTAAATTACTCTGAGTATGAAGTTATAACCAACGACTAAAGTAACGCGTAGTTAAAATATAGATAAACAATCTATAATTGTTGGTATTATTTATTATAAATACTAAAAGCTTCTGTGCTAATATTGTTTGGATTACATGCATACATTTTACATTGGGTATGATGTTAATTATATGTGTTAGTTTAATTTTTTGTATAATTAATTATTAAGTTACTTCCCCTATTTTAAGTCAGTTATATATAATATTCACAGCTTTCTGCATTTAATCTGCGTTGGTATAAGCGTGTTTGCTTTTTATATTTGATATCGTCATTATAATATCAGGAGGGCCTTCTAGAAACAGAGATATAGGTAGGAAATGGGAATCTGGTGCGTCAAAAAAAAAGAAAAGTTGAAAAGGCTCTGTCCAACCAAACCATGAATTCCAGTATGATGAAATTTCTTAAGAAACCTTCATCAGAACCGGTCGGTACTACAATAACATTAAAGTTTGACGACTCTCTTGTACAAGTTTCTGAACCAACTGCAGATCCAGAGTTGGCAGAATCTACAGTTATTCAAGTCTCTGAACCCAGTAACAGTAAAAAGTTAAACTGTGACGACAACATTCGTGACTCAATGATTCAAAAACAAGCAGCCCATTTCACAGCGTTGTTTATGGATTCTGATCCGGGGAAGTGGGTATTTCCAATAACGGACTCGCAGCGTCATGACTTAATTTAAAACGGTCCTCACCAAAACCTAGAAACGTCTGACGAAGGTTATCCCAGAGACGATAATAATAGACATTTTTCTAAATTCCACTTTAATCGAAAATTGAGTAATGGGGAAAACCAACATCGCAGGTGGTTATTTACTCTATATCTGAAGATAAAGTTTATTGCTTTCCATGTAAACTTTTTTCCCATTTGCAAACACAGATGGTAAGAGAAGGATGTTGCGACTGGAAAGATTTGAGTCGAATATTGCAAAGACATGAACAAAGTCATGGACACATGGTGTGCATGATTAAATGGATTTTGAATTTTATAAAGGAATTAAACACGGAAAAACAATAGATGCAGAAAACGAGAGACTGGTTAAAGAATCGCAAAAGTATTGGTACAACTTGTTTGAAAGGTTGATTGATATAATTAACTACTTAGCTTCACATAATCTGGCATTTAAAGCTTCGAGAATCCTTTAATTTAAATTTAAATAATAGCGATAATAGTGGCAATTTTATAGACCTATTTAAATTGTTATCCAAATATGATCTGACACTACGGGAACACCTGCAACGCATTAATAAAAAACAGCTTAATCAACATTATTTGAGTCACGATATTCAAAACGAATTAATCACATTAATGTCTAAATCAGTTGTTGATGAGATTATACAAAGAGTCAAACAAGCAAAATACTACGCGTTTATGCTTGATTGCACCAGGGATGTCAGCCGTGTTGAACAAATGTCGATAACATTAAGATTTTGTAATTCTTCAACTGGGGCGATAGAGGAGCACTTTGTTGGGTTTATTGCCGTCGCACAGACAATAGGAGAATATTTATCAAATTCAATATTACAAGAACTAGAAAGAAATGGTTTAAATATCCAAAATTGTCGAGGGCAGGGATACGATAATGGCGCTAATATGGTCGGCATTAAGAAATGAGTTAAAACTAGAATCCTTAATATTAATCCAAGAGCGTTTTTCACATCTTGTGGAATTTACTGTTGATAGATGCAAGTAATTCTTCTATAATTGCCAAAACGTTTTCGGCTGTATCAATAAAATATACCTTCTATTTACGAGATCAAGCAAGCGTTGGGGTCTCCTTAAAACCAAATTAAAATTAACATTAAAATCCCTATCTGAAACAAGATGGGAGAGTGTAATAGAAGCCGTTAAAGCGATATTGTTGCAACTTGATAATGTTGTCGATTGTGTAAATGACAAAACTGAAGATTTCGAAACTCTAAGTGATTGTGAAGCTGTACTCAACGAAATGTTAACTTTTGAGTTTATTGTTGCAATACACGTTTGGTAGGAGATTTTACTGCGGGTGAACAATTTAAGTAAATTGAAGTAAATTGAAGATCGCTGTTGATACTTTACGTTTGCTATGTAACTGGATTCAAGAATATCGTGATACAGGATTTGAAAAAAGCGTTGCAGAAGCCAGATTGTTTGTGAAAAAAAGTAGTTATGAGATTTCGTCTCAATTTAAAGAAAAAAGATTGGCCAAAAAGAAAAGAATGTTCTCGTATGAAAATATTGATGAACCAATACAATCTGCTGAAATGCAGTACAAAATTGACTTTTTTAATAAGATGTTAGATGCTATCATAGTCGACACCGAATGCCGATTCAAATCGCTCCATAATTATTTTGAACAATGTGGCTTTATTTTTGACATAAATTATTTAAAGTCTATACCAAAAGAAGACCTTCTTAAACATTGTTATGATTTAGCTGCAATACTTCGGGATGGCGAAAACAGCGACATTCAGCCTTTCGAACTATGTGAAGAACTTCTGCTTTTACAATCGAATTCACTAATAGACTCTATCAAAGATGTCTTATCCAGTACATTTTAGAAAATAATTTGCAAGAAGTATACCCAAATATTTACATAACATTCAGAATTCTGCTTACAGTTCCGGTCACTACAGCTTCTGCTGAGATAAGCTTTTCAAAGTTAAAATTAACTAAGACCTACTTACGAAGTACCATGGGCCAAAAGAGACTATCTGCGTTGTCAATTTTATCGATTGAAGCAAAAATAGCGGCTGATCTAAATTATGATACAATATTGAAAAAATTCAGTGAAACTAAAAGCACAAAAGTTCATATATTGTAATTTGTGTTTGAGTGTGAAATTCTTCTATTTGTGTTCAGTCGTCTTAAAACTATTTAATGTTAAATTTGCGTTTAGAATAATAGTCAGGTGCTTCATCACTTCGAGCTTTACGCCGCTTCAGAAGTGTTAGCTTCACTATCCATATAACAATTATACATGCTTCGATAATAATATGATCCACTAGACTAGAGCTCTGAACGTTACGAGTTATTTGTTTCGTGTCAATTAATCTCAACGGATAAAAATGTCGCAGTGAAATTTGCATGTTAAATACCATGAGTGTAATTGGAATTTCATCAGAGACCATTTTTGTGCAACTAGCCGCCTATGGATAATGGATATTTCCTCACCTCGTTATTTCCAAGTAAGTCCTTAATCATAATTTATAATTTTTAAAAGAAATTGTTTGGTTGTACTTCTTTGACAAATAACATGTGAACCCAAGTGTTATATATTATAAACACTCAAATTGTCTATTCACCTTCATTCATGTATCTTAGCTTCTACTACGTACAGTTAATTTGCTCCTTGAGTTCTAATTAATCGCCACAGTTTGATTAGCTTAGCAACAAAATACTTATAATTACCTAGTATGTATTGGTATAATTCAGGTCATTAAACGTTTTGTTTGGGGTTCTGAGAAATATTAGGGGCCTTGAAAAACTGATGTCGCCGACACCCACGTTTGGTCTAGCGCCGCCACTGATTATGAAGGCCGCACTTAAATTTATAAATTTGAAAATAAAGAAACGGAAAACGCACTTGGACTTAGAGAAACTAAAAGATAAACATATTCAAGAAAAATTCGGAAAAAAGTCAAATGAATTGCTCAAAGACATCAGGAAAATATCTGATACTAAGGAAGTAGAAACAGAATGGAATAACATTAAATCCAGCCTAGACATGGCGGCCAGAGATATTCTGGGGTATACACAAAAAGAAAATAAGAAACCATGGATAACAAAGGATATCCTGAATTTAATAGGAGAAAGACGAAAATACAAAAATAAATCCCATAAAATGGGAAATTATTCGCAAATGCAAGAAAGCTAAAGAACAATGGATTGATAAAAAGTGCAAAGAGGTACAGACTAAGATGGAAGTAGGAAAGACAGATAAAGCATATAAACTAATTATAATCAATTTTAGGGATATATAACCGTATAGCAAAAATATAAGGAACGCGGGAGTAAACGTCATTATAGAAAATGTAGAGAAAGTGAGTAGATGGCAAGAATATATAGGGAATTTATATACAGGAGAGGAACTAACTAACTGCATTAGAACAGGAATCAGACAAAGAAAAGGTAAGGCGTCGGGTACAGATAAGCTGCAAGCAGAAACTCTAAAAGCTGCTGGACAAGCAGTAACAGAACATCTCTTCCAACTTATAAGCTATATGTATGAGCAGGCGAATACCCACAGATTTCAAACGTAACATCATAGTAACTATATCAAACAAGAAAAGCGGGGATAGATGTGAAAATTTTCGAACAATAAGTTTGACAGCACACGTGTTAAAAATATTAACTAAAATTGTACAAAGACGAATGGAGAAACGGGCTGAAGAAATACTAGGAGAAGACCAATTTGGGTTTAGGCGAAACAGGGGAACACGGGAAGCTATTTTAGCTCTGAGAGTGATAATGGAGAAAACAATAGAAAAAGGGGAAAGCGTGTATATAGGGTTTGTAAATCTGGAAAAAGCATTCGACAATGTAAAATGGGAAAAAATGTTTGAAATACTCAAAAAGATTGGAATGAGTCATAGGGATAGACGAATAGTACATAGCTTATACAAAGAGCAAACAGCAGTAATAGAATTAAAGCATAAACGTAGAGAAGTAAACGTAAGGAGAGGGGTGAGACAGGGACGTGCCCTATCCCCATTAATTTTTAACTTGTACATTGAACAGGCAATAAATACTGTCAAATTCAGGAAGACATTTGGAATTACTATGCAGGGGTAAAAAATTGATATGCTTAAATTTGCAGATGATATAGCGGTATTAGCATCTAGCAAGGAAGAGTTAAAAGTTGCTCTTATCGAAATAGAAACGGTTCTAACAGAGAGACACGTCCGTCGAAATTGTAAATTTGATTTAGCATGATCAACATTTAATTCTTCAATCGCTGTACGTCTCAATACATAGCTTCTGTTTTCATCCGATTTCTTGAAAAATTTAACATCGAAGAAATCGAAGCGATGGCACAGTCGACACATTTACGTCTCTCGGACTTTATATGCTATTCAATATTACCGGTATCGCTATGAAACACACTGAATTCTGTACGTCTACGCATATGACATCTTAGGGAGTTTTCGTTTGCTTAATAAACAGTTTGCTTGTAAAGTAATATTAAATATGGACTTGCATTTCGGCATAGTTAAAATGCGAGTTTTAATGTTCCAGACCAATGTTTAGATGGTTGTTTAGACGAATATTTATACTGCTTAATTAGATCTGATCGAATACTTACATGGAGTACTCAGTTAGATTACTTTGTTAGAGTATTTATTTACATTACTTCGTTAGATCTCATTTAGAGTACTTTGTCAGATCTTATTCAGAGCCGTTTCAAAGTCAACAGCAAACTTCTATCGTATACTTGCACTTGGATTATTATTTTAAAACTTTTCTATCACGACTTCCACAAAATATAATTGTTTAATTTTACTTTGTTTACTTCGAGTGATTTTCTGACTTCAACTGTTATACAACGTGCCTTCGTCGCAGAAAAACTGATTGTTTATCAAGTTCGGGTCCTACATAAAGGATCCTCTTCTTCACCTGTCTCATTGGTTTCCTGAGTCTACTTTGGTGATTGAGGCGTTGCACTTTGCCTTATCAGGGCCTTTGGACTTTCTATAAAGTTACCGCCCAAATTCTTGTCGAAATGCTTGGTTCATCACGTAGACATCTAGTTTTGTATAGTGTATTCCTCTGAATATAAAACCTTTGAATTTTCTTTGTCGCGCCCGCTTGCTTGTATATGAATTTATTCAAACTATCCGTTTAATTCATCACGTAACCAAACATCTGTTTTCTTGTTTTGTATTCCAAATCTGTTGGAGTTTATTCGAATCTCTTGATGTTTACAATTAAAAAATCACGTAGTCGAAATTTTTATGATGACGTAAATTGGATGCGTTTATTCATTACATGCGAAAATAATCAAAAACGGGATCAGTTGCCACTTGTCTGTTTGTCGATCCATTTACCGATTGTTTTTGTGTCAGTCAATTACGAATAACCTTCTTGTAAATGAATAAACTTCGAGTTTACGTTAGTGGTACTTAACGGTTAAAATATTTGTCAAAAATAATGTATTTTAATGTTAAAAAGTATAATGATTGGCGTTCAAAATAAATTTTATTGAAATATAAACAACTTAGGTTGTAAGTAAGAAAATAAAATCAGTTTAATGTAGTTAATGAAGTACATTATGTATGATTAATTTAAATAGAAATGAAGGAACACGACCTGGATTTTCAAATGCATTTATTGCTAAATTACTTTTAAAAATGGGAGCATATAGATAATGTAATATATATATATATATATATATATATATATATATATATATATTGATATGATAACGCCGTACTTGGTGTCAATGGACGTTTTCTCTTAACTCCACCTCTTTATGATTTCTAATCAAATTTAATTTTCACTATCAATTTTATTATTATGCCACGGCAAGCATTTATTAATCTACACAGAGTGAACAACGTTACGATGATCAATTTTTTTCTTCACCCCCCTTTATAATTACCTATTTGTTTGAATTATAAAACCAAGTCAATTAATCTCATATAATGAAAAGAAATATTATTTACAAGTTTTGAAAAATATTAAATACACCCTTCAATCAATCAATATCACAAGTCTTATTTATCTTAAAATTTATATGCTTTGAAATCAATTTAAAGTCACCAAAAACTACCTCTTTTTACCAAAGAAACCTAGAACGTTCTAAACCCCTTTATAATATTACGTACTTTTAACGTATGCAATGTTTGTGCTGACTTCGTTACACTTTTATAAATTAAGTAAATTCAGTATTCAAATTTAAATAGAAAAAATGTCTTAAAACTAATTAGATCTGACCTGTTCCTGCTCTGCTTAATTGAACCCCTTGGTTTCCATAAATTGCTTCGTGCTTCTTTGTTTTATTTGCATTGAATCTCGCAACTCAAAATTGTACCAAAATCGTCGACGCCGATTTGAAATATTACATTAATCCATTTAAAATATCCCCATATTCGAATTATTATATCTATCCACACATTTGAAATATTATACCATCAATCAGAATAATTTTCACCAAGATTCGAAGTATTTATGCATTTAAATTATTGTCATCACATTCAAAATTATTATCAACCAACTAGGACTTGGATTATCCATACACTCGGAGTAAAAAAAAAGTTATACCATCAATTCGGACTAGGATTAGGATATCGTATACTCGAATTATCTATCCATTCGGACTAAGATTAGGAGCCCTATTATTATATTATTAGTTTAAATAAATTACCCCAAATTCTACTCACGTTAAACGGCAAAAGAAATTTTCATATTTGTAGCACTTATTTGTTACTATATCTTTTATTAAATATTTAAAATTACGCGCGACTTTTAGATTCAGAGTGGCGCAGCTTTGCCCTCTTGAGTTAAAACTGAGCTCTCTTATCATTGCTCGCTGTTAATATAGGCTCATTTCACTTGTATGTGGGTTGGGTTTTCAACAAGTCTGGTAGATATCTTAACCAATAAGGTCTTTGTATTTGCTGCATCTTGAAGTGGATTTCTAATGTAATATACTTGGCTTTCAGTGTAATGGTTGTTTGCTACAAATGCCTCGTTATCTAAACCATACGTTGTTTTGTTTAGATATCGCATTTTCCATATTATACAAAAATACATTATGTAATTTCAATTTTGATATTCGTGTATATTTATTTATTTTGAAACCTGCGTTTTCTTATCAAAATGTTTATTGTTTCTATGCACTTACACAAAGTTTCGTTAAGTTTTATCTCTTATCTTCGTATTATATTATCAGTAATTAGAACACTTCTTAATGCGTATTTAATTACCTGTACCATCCTTTCCTCTAAATACGCGTACTTTTACTGAAAGATATTGTTACTTGCATTGCTTAAAATTATTTAAGCTCTATATATCGAGTGTTAAATACTTGTTATTTACCTAATGTATGAATTACCTATTTCTATGCTAAATATGCGTCCTATTGTTGTAAGATGTGTTTATTTGCGTCGCTTAAAACTAATTATGCTCTATATACAGGGTGTTAAATGTTTACTATTTACATAATATCCAAATTACTTAATTTTCTGTTAAATAAATGCAGTTTTTTGCTTCCTATTGTAATTTATGGTTACTGCACGACCATTGCAATTCAATACACCCCTAAACAACCCCTTATCACAGCATTATATATATATATATATATATATATGATGATATATTATTAATGGGTTTGAAGTCAGCTGTAAGAAAGTAAACTCTTTTTTAAGGCCTAAATTTTCGAATTTTATTTAAATTCTTGATCACAGGCTTTAAGACAAGGTTAAACATTAAATTAACATGAAAAAGAAATCGAAATCTTATTTTAACTGTATAAAAATAAAAAGATTTTTATTTTTATACAAGTTATACAATTTTCTTATAACAAATTAAAGCAAAAATCAGTTAAAATAAGATTTCGATTTCTTTTTCATGTTAATTTAATGTTTAACCTTGTCTTAAAGCCTGTGATCAAGAATTTAAATAAAATTCGAAAATTTAGGCCTTAAAAAAGAGTTTACTTTCCTACAGCTGACCTCAAACCCATTAATAATATATCATCATATTTATACAAGGTCATTATCTCTAAACTATATTATATATATATATATATATATATATATATATATATATAAGGAATATAAAAGTAAAACCTTGACATATAAGAATTTATTTTAAGTAAATGGAAATATATAATGGAACAATGGATTTTTCATAATAATTTTATGGGTAAAATTATTTTCTAAATGGAACGGTTCAGAAATAAATATTTATTCAACCCAGTATCGATCCTACAAGTTAGGGGTTCAGAAGCGCAAATATAATTTATTCGGATCCTTATAGAGACAGTTTATGCTATTATTTTGTTAAGATAGCATAAGATTTTAGCATATTATTCGTAAGTGTATAATTTTATTTTATACAATTTAGAGATCAAATTTTGAGGTGGTTTGGCTCTTACAAAAGGTTTTCTCATAGTCACTGATTAGCTACACTGGGATGGTTTAATAGCAGTGTAACATTCGGGGAAATTTCGAAAGCTCAATTTAGTAGAGATAAGAGGACTGTATATTTTAATAGGTGTGAACAACAAACAAATAATTAAATGTCTTTTACACAAAAATCAATCAATCAAAGCAGTTACGATAGCACTCACCTGTGGTTGATTACGATGTGACTCCAATGCGAAGAAACGATGCAGCATCTAATTAATTCCACGTAAAATGTGTGAAGTCAAGCGGCGTAGTGGAAACTCAGCATGTAGAATGTTGAAAAAAGTTATAAGCGGGTTAATCCATTGCGGTTCCAACACACATAAATCACGAACAGTTTTCACAACGAAACAAGAAGCTTCTTGCTGGACGTGCACGATCGATCAATGTTATCAATTCAAGCGACGAAAACTAACTTGTGTAGAACGTGGATTTTCCAAATCGATATCCGGTTGTTGGATGCGCGCTAGCAAGAACTCCAACACTCACGGAACTGGCTGTATGCTATTGAAAACTCAAGAATTTTCCACTCTAAACTAATTTAAATGCGCGCATCGGATTGAACAATAAGCAACAACTCAATGCGATAAAATTTAGGTTTTAATTAATTTACATAAAGACGGGGAACGAATCCAGGAAAGGACTACTATGGAATCAGACCAACAACAAATTTTATGAAAAGTAAGGTTTGAATCAAAAGTTTTGAGGACAAAGATTAATAATTTTGATGCCAAAGTGGCGGCCAACAATTCGAGACGATGCAAAGAAATTGTACGAAGGGGTGCGACTTTAGATTAACGCACACTAAGCGAACCTCAACTGCGGAAGGAGTAACAAAGCGAAAATAAACGACAACACAGTAACCACGTTCGGAAGCGTCAGCAAAGCAATGAACTTCGCACGTAGCAAACCTAGGCGGGATAAGCAAGCGGGGTAAAGCGAAATCCGAAAGAAGCGGTAACTCACACAAGTATCTTTCCCACAAACGGAGAAGGTGAGGGGGAATCAAGTGTTTTACCAAAAAAGTAAGAGGGGATAAGAGTCCCATGGAGTCAAAAATACGGGCTAAGTTCGAAAGTAGGTTGCGTTTGGTACAGGAGGTACTTAGTGGCTGAACTAGAAAACAAAAATTATCTGAAGTGGGATTCCATTGAAGACCTAAAACTTTCAAGGGTTGAGTATCAGGATCCTCAAAGGAGCGGGGTTGCGCGAATTGCTGCGTAGCGGAAAGATCTTTTAATAATGCGGGGTGGTTACTTGACCATTTATGAAGTTCGCCTAGTTTTAAAAGAGCAATTAGTTGGTAACGAAGAGCGAGGGTTGATTCAATAGAATCTCCACCAGTAGCGATGTCATCAATATAAGTATGGTGGCGAAGTGCGAAAGCGGCTAACGGATAAGAATTTCCTTCGTCCACGGCCAACTGCTGAAGCGTTCGTATGGCAAGAAAGGGAGCACAATTGATTCCATACGTAACGGTATTTAACTTAAAATCCTGAATGGGCTTCTCAGGGGAGAAGCGCCAAACAATTCGTTGATAGTCACTCTGAGCGGGATTGACAAGAATTTGTCTGTACATCTGACGAATATCGGCAGTGACGACATAAGGATGTAAACGAAATTGTAACCAAATGGCGGTAATATCGGGTTGCAACTTCGGCCCAACAAATAAGTGATCGTTCAAGGACGATTGAGAAAGAGTTTTAGCGGATGCGTTGAAAACCACTCGTAATTTTGTACTTACGCTTTCGGGTTTCACAACGCAATGATGCGGGATGTAATAAGAAAAGTCTGAATGAGACCCAATAACAACAAATTGCATATGTTGAGACTCAAGATAATCACGCATAAACGAAACGTATTGTTCGTAAACACGAGGTTGCTTGAGTAAACGATTTTCTAAAGCGGCAAACTGTTGTAAGGCAAGATCACGACTACCTGGAAAAAATGGTTCTTGATCTCTAAACGGCAATGAGACGACATAGCGACCTTGTTCATTGCGGCGAAATGTATCGACAAAATGTTTTTCCACAAAAGTTTCTTCAGGTGTGAAAGGTTGAGCGGCGGGGACAGCTTCGACTTCCCAGAACTTAGCGACGATATCTTCCAATGGGGAAGTAGAATCTGTCATGCAAAACAAACTAATTATTTCAGAAGCGGGCGAGGAAGGTATGTTTCCCATTAAAACATAACCAAAGATGGTATTAATAGCAACAGGTTTATCACTATCACCCTGGATGCGACCGTCTAATAACACTTGGGGGAAAATATCCGCACCAAGCAAAAAATCAATGGGACCAGATTGAGCAAAAAGCGGATCAGCTAGTTTGAGGTTAGCCAGATGATTGAAATGTTCCAACGAAATATTAGAAGTAGGCAAATTTTCACAAATTTTGGGAACTACTACAGCTTGAAAATTAATAATCGGTGAAGAAACACCTATTGGTTTGATCGAAACGGCGACAGTGCCATGCTGAGCAGCAGAGCGCATGGAACCTAAACCACTAAGAGTAAGCGAATGTGGAGTAGTACGAAAACCTTAACGTTTCACACTACTTTGCGAAATAAAAGAAGTCATACTTCCCGAATAGAGTAAACCGCGAAATTGCTGGTAAGAACCTGAGCAATCAGCAATTTTCACTTGAACGGTGGAAAGTAAAACAACAGAAGGTTTAGCTAAAGAATTAAACAAAACGACGTTCGAAATTGACGGACCACTACAGCTGAACGAAGTCGATGATTCCTCAGAGGCCAGAGGGGCGGAAGGCTTGTAGTGGTCTTGAGTTGTGGGAATACTACGAGGTGATACCTTAGAGGCGGCGGTGTCCGGGCTCAAGCGAGCCTGGTTCTTAGCAGCGAAAACGAGTTTAGAGGAAACGCGATCGAAATGCAATAACGAATGATGACGTTGATTACATTGGCGGCATGAAAAAGTAGACTGAGATTTATTTAAAATGTGAGAATTACTAAGGCAATTAATGCACAGATGTTGGTTTTTTACAAAGTTGTAGCGTTCTTGCGAGGAAAGTTTAACGAAATCAGTACAACGATAAAGATTGTGGTTTTGTTTACAAAGCGGACATTTACTAGAGTTAGTTTTTGTTTGAACTAACATAGAAACTGCGGTTTGAGGTTTAGACGGATTGCTAAAATGAATAACTTTATTTAAATCAGTGTTATGATTTACCGACAAATTAGATAAGGATTTACAGGTATTTTCGAGATAAGCAATTAACTTTTTATAAGATGGGATTGCGGTAGGGTCTTGATGTAATTCGAAACTCCGAGCGGTGTGTATATCCAACCTGTTCAATATCATTTGTACCAGAATAAAATCCCAATGTTCGACGGAAACATCAAATTTTTTAAGTGCCTATAAGTTGTCAACAAAAGTATCCACTAATTTTTGTAAACCGGCGGGGTTATCAGAGTTTAGTTTAGGAAATTTATCAATATTATTCCAGAGAGTAGCGGTGATACGGCGAATATTACAATATTTATCACGAAGTCTTGTATATACAATAGTATAATTAGCTCCGGTTAAATCAAAATTTTTAATCGTTGCAAGTGCGGAATTTTTTAATGATGATTGAAAATACGAAAATTTATCTATGTCAGACAAGTCGGTGTTGAAGTGAACGAGGCTGTCAAACCGGTCGATAAAGATCTCAAACAACGTGGTTTCCCCATCAAATGTAGGCAACGACAGCGACGGTAATAATACCTTTGATCTTAAGGTATCTAACGGTGGCGAGGAAACCTCAACCTGAGAAGATTGAGTACTAAACAACTTATAATGTAGAGTTTTTATCTGAAAATAATTACTGTCAAAACGTTTTCGTGTAACGTCTTCGAGTAAAAATTGTTCCTCCGCGTCCCCAGCGGAAGAAATAGAACCCACGATCCAATTGTGATGCGTAAAAAAGTTGTCTCTAGCGGTTTCCAATGAGTCAAATTTCGCCCGGAATACATCTAAAAACCCAGGGTCTTGTGTACATTTCTGAGCAATATCATACATTTCATCAAGCGAATTAATAGCAATATTACGAAGAAAACAAGTGCGTTTTAATTTATCTGCCATGGTTTAATATGAATAAAACAAATGCGGATGATAAGAACGAAAAACCTGACAATATTAATTGCCTCGCGGCGATAACAAAGGTGAAGCTGATTGCACGGCAGAGATAAGAAATCTCGTAAACAACAAAACGATACAACTATACTAATTGGCGGTCCTTGCTTTGATGAGCGGTATAATTAATTAGGAGGTTGTCGTTTATTCTAAATCCGACGAGAAGGCAAACAAAAAATGTAACATGCGGGGAAATTTCGAAAGCTCAATTTAGTAGAGATAAGAGGACTGTATATTTTAATAGGTGTGAACAACAAACAAATAATTAAATGTTTTTTACACAAAAATCAATCAATCAAAGCAGTTACGATAGCACTCACCTGTGGTTGATTACGATGTGACTCCAATGCGAAGAAACGATGCAGCATCTAATTAATTACACGTAAAATGTGTGAAGTCAAGCGGCGTAGTGGAATCTCGGCATGTAGAATGTTGAAAAAAAGCTATAAGCGGGTTAATCCATTGCGGTTCCAACACACATAACATCAAGATCAGTTTTCACAACGAAACAAGAAGTTTTTTGCTGGACGTGCACGATCAATCAATGTTATCAATTCAAGCGACGAAAACTAACTTGTGTAGAACGTGGACTTTCCAAATCGATATCCAGTTGTTGGATGCGCGCTAGCAAGAACTCCGACACTCACGGCACTGGCTGTATGCTATCGGAAACTCAAGGATTTTCCACTCTCAACTAATTTACATGCGCGCATCGGATTGAACAATAAGCAACAACTCAATGCGATAAAATTTAGGTTTTAATTAATTTACATAAAAACGGAACAAGCATAGTATTTAAATTATCCATATTACTCTTAAAGAAACATTTGTGACTTACGTGTGAAAAGTTTGAAGGTTCCTAATAATTACCAAGTATTAGATAAGATTGTATATATATTTAGTTGTGATGAAATGTTGTTTTTTTCTAGACTAAAGTTGTAAATTGCATTTATAAGTTTTTCTTATACCTGTGTGTGTAAGTAAATTTCTTAGATAATGTGTGTAGAAGAGAGATGTTTTCGAATCTATGGAGTATCATAATTTGATGGATCTTTCATAAAAATTTTATGTAATCACAATTGTGATGTTGATATTTCATTGTTTCATTTCATTTTCGTAAAGTCCACAACGTATTAATATCTGAGCTAGCAAGATAATACGGGCATCCTCAGGTAAGAATCCACATCATTTCATTTTCGCATCATCCATGGCATATTTATTGATTTAGGCAACTGTACCCTAATATCCATAGCAATATTTATATATACATGTATATATATATATATATATATATACATATATATATATATATATATATATATATATGATATATATATATATATATATACATGTATATATAAATATTGCTATGGATGAACTGTACCTAATATCCATAGCAATATTTATATATACATGTATATATATATATATATATATATATATATATATATATATATATATATATACATATATATATATATATATATATATATATATATTATATATATATATATATATATATATATCATGTATATATAAATATTGCTATGGATATTAGTACAGTTGCCTAAATCAATAAATATGCCATGGATGATGCGAAATGAAATGATGTGATTCTTACCTGAGGATGCCGTATATCTGCTAGCTCAGATATTAACGTTGTGGACTTTACGAAAATGAAATGAAATGAATATCAACATAATATATATATATATATATATATATATATATATATATATATATATATATATATATATACAGGGTGAGTTTTTTTTCATTTTCACTATGGGCATCTTGGAAACCGTTAGAGATAGAGAGACGCTCAAATGGGAAAAGTAATGCGGTTTTGTCTGCTGATCTCGCATGTGCTTTTCTTTTTTAGAAAAAATCCACAGATATCTAGATATATTGAAAAAACTAAATATTGCAATTTTTTCAAGTCTGTCTGTCGGTTTTATTGTTGGCATTAGAGAAATAATGTAAATAGAAAACTTGTAGATATTTTTACGCCGAATAAGAAAGAGTGGTTGGAAAAATTTATTTTTTTTTGTTTCATAGTTATGTACATAACCTCAATTTTTTTAAATGAAAAGCATAGTTGGCTATGGGCTTGTTTAATAGCTTATATTGTGCAGATTTTATTCATATGGCACATAATGGTGTTACTCATGGAAATCACCAAAATATTGAGTTTTTTCTTGTTTTATTTAATAAAATGGCTATGTTTCAATATACAATCAGAAAAGGAGACTTTGCGGCTGCATTTCTTTATTATAACAATACTGGTTAGCTATTCTTAACAACAAACTGGTAACAAAAAAAATTAACTGATATCAAGATAATTCAAATAACAACAATAATGTACAATTTAAATTTATACGGATTGAAAATCACAAAAACCCTTAATGTATAATAAATGGAAACAAAACTAAAATACGAACGAACTCAAACTGAATAAATATTGTATGAATAAATTACAAATGCTCAAAAAGCCCACCACTTTGTGCAATACATAACCTACACCTCTTAGCAATGGAATGCATTGCTTTTTTATGAACGCTTAGTAATGCTCCCATGAGCGTTAATTACAGCTTCACGTAGTTGTGCTTCTGTATGAAATTTTTTAATATACACTTTATTTTTTACATGTCCATGTATAAAAAAGTCTAATATTGAAAATTCCTGGCTTCGGAGTGGCCACTGCACTGGACCATGTGTACCAATCTAAGAATCCGAATGTAACCGATTTAAATAGTCAGTAACACTACGGGTGTTGTGCGGAGGTGCACCATCTTGCTGGAACCATTTGAGTCTTCCGCGCACTCGTAAAGGAAGTTCATCTAAAAGATTCTCTACATTAGCTTCCAACATATTTAAATATTTCCCTCCTGTTAAACTTCCATTAAATATTATAGGTCTTATAATATTGGTGCCTAGAACACCACCCCATACATTAAAACCAATTTTTATTTGAGGTGTTTGTTGCTGAACTGCATGCGGTTTTTCTTGCATCCACAAATACTCATTGAACCTAATAAAAATACCACACATCTGTGTACCTTGTTTCATCTGAACATAAAACAGTAAATGGAATTCGTGATCCTACTGACACTCCTCCACAAACCATCTGCAAAATCTTATCCGCTTGTCTTCATCTCCTGGAGCAATTTATATTTTGTATAGATGTAACTTATGCTTTTTCAGGACCCGAACAATAGACCGTTGCGATTTTCCACTGGATAAAGCAATTTCTCTTGTAGAAGTAGAAGGATTGACCTGAACAGCTAATACATTTATTTGTATACTTTCATCAATATTTTGTACATTGTGTTCTTTTCCTTGTATAAAACTGCCATAGTCTCTTAAATCTATATACAAGTTACAAAATGTCGGAACAGATGGTTGACGGCAGTTAAAGTAGCTTTCAAAATATAAATCTGCTGCTCTAGTAGAATTTTTATTACACTCAATGTAACAAGTTAACATAACGAGCTTTCCCTCCTTACTATAATTCATTTTAGCATAAAAGAACCTAATTATTAGTAATAATGTGAACAATAACACCAATGACAGTTACTTCAAAATATAAAGTGCGATTCTATAAGCTTGTTTTATTATTTACATGGGTGGTCTGATAATTCTGAACAATAAAAACAAAAAATCTTAATATTTCGGTCATTTACAAGAATAACTCCATCATGTGCTATATCAGTAAAATTTGCACAACATAAGCTATTAAACAAGCACATAGACAACTATGCTTTCCATTAAAACAATTGAGGTTATGTTCATATCTATGAAACAAAAAAAAAATAAATTTTTCCAACCACTCATTCTAATTCAGCATAAAAATATCTACAAGTTTTCTATTTACATTATTTCTCTAATGCCAACAATAAAGCCGACAGACGGATTTGAAAAAAACTGCAATATTTAGTTTTTTCAATATATGTAGATATCCATGGATTTTTTTTAAAAAAAAAAAGCACATGCGAGATCAGCAGACAAAACCGCATTACTTTTTCCATTTGAGCGTCTCTCTATCTGTAACGGTTTCCAAGATGTCCATAGTGAAAATGAAAAAAAAACTCACCCTGTATATATATATATATATATATATATATATATATATATATATATATATATTGCTGTGATTTCGCCCGCTTTGATGCACTGTTGAAAGAATGATGTGATACAAATACAGCAATTTGTAAAATTGAAATTGTTCATACTTTCCTTTTTAACTTTGCCCGGCTAACTCAAGGGAATTGACGGAGTTTTCAAAATGAAATCAATCACAGCAATATCACAAAGCATTTATACAGTATGAAATATTTTCTCTCGTACAAAAGCATTTAGAACATTACAACATTGTTTCTTTCAAACATAAAATAATTTCTAACAAGTATTTATTACACAAAAAAATGTTTTACCTTTTAAATTTACAGAATTAAACTTTTTCTTCTGATGATAGTTTACCTGGTTATAATTATTTCCACGCTTGTAAGATTTGTTTTGGCCAAAAAAATACTAGACAGATAATCTATTAAAAGGTCTGAACACACACTCCTCTTAAACTAGATAAATATACTCTAATATCAGTTGAAAATAAATATCTAAAATTAATACTTGCAGAATCCACAAAAATGGTCCTCGTAATTAAAATTCTTTTATTTTTAAATTGATGTCCCAATCAGTTTAGAAGATTAAAGTCCTCGGTCCAAACAGCAGTTACCAAAGTACATTTTTGGTTAAATCTTTCTTACGATTATTTAAAATTTTTTTAAAAATATCGTTATATTGAAGAATTCATTGTAAATAATAATTCCATTTTTGTAAGTAATTTGCGTTTAAAAAACATCACTCCTACATTCATTTTATCAAAATAATTATTAAATTCCAACATACTGTATACTTCTAATATCATCTTTAAAACGCAACACCTCGCGCTTTAATTAAAATAAGATTTTTCGATCTCATTTAAGAATCGAATCAATTGAATCTAATGAGCGAACTTCTTGATATCTAATGAATGAATGTCTCTTGTTTAGAATAAATGCTTCTTTATATGCTGTAAATTATATATATTTAGATTGTTGTGGAATGTACTCGATTCCATTCTAAATAATCAAACGCATACCTTACGTAACTTTTGGAAATCCTTATTAGCATTCGAAATTGTCGAGTTTTATGACCCAATTATCTGGTTCCAGTTATCTATGACGCGTGCTGTTTATCCTTGTTTAATACCCAAGGTTAATGTATCGCAACGTTTCTCTCAAACAGTAAATGCTAAAGGTAATAAATAACTTTTATCGGTTATTCCAGGGATTTTATGGTTTATTTTCAATTTTCAAGCTGCTTCTTGGAACAAATGTTTATTTATTAATGATATTCATGTAGTTTTAAATCCCAATTACTCATTGTTTTATGTTCTAGAAAATTCTTTATTTAGAATAAATTGCTATCATCCACGGGGTAGTTAATTTAAACCTTAATGGTTTTTCTTTAATGCAAAAGGAGTTGCGTTTTATAAAAAACACTCGCTTTAGTGTTTTACAAAAATTGAGTTTTTTAAATAAACGTTGATTGTAGTTTCTTAAACTAAATGGGTAAATCTAGTTCAATGCTATTTACAGCAATCGTTTCAAAACTTCACGCCAATAAGATAACTCTTCTAGAAATTGAGCGGCGAGCTCGTGATCGGCACGACCGACAATATTAGATCTACGTTGCAGGGTCAAAACACATGTCTTATGTTCACATGGGTTTTCGTGGTTTTCTAATATAATCGATGTGTTCTTCCAATCATTAAAACCAACATCTTGATTTCCAGAAATAGTTCCACCACCGAATAACAAACAAGGTCCACAATAAACTTCTCCTGTGCTGGGAGAGTAAATAAGCCATTTTTGGACTTTTTCTCTATTTAATAACCTTCGTTCAAACATTGTTTATGTCAAAAAAACGTGAGATTTTATCTTCGTATATTCTCTTACTCAATGAAAAATCTGCGTTTATATTTTGACTAAAGCCATTCAGTGCAACATATTCTAGTGTTTCGTTATAGATATTACAATTGACTGGGTAACAATTCACAATAACCAGTCTATAGTGCCACCAAGCAAACATAAGTCCCAGAAAATATTGTAACAATTTTATTTTTGGTTATTAAATCCCTTCATCAAAGTGCGAGAATAATAAAACACTTTTATTAAAATAATGGTAAAATACAGTTAACAACTAAGATAATACGTTAGAGCGGCATCTTTATTTGGCATTCTATTTGTAGTTGAATATCTGTGTCTTCTACAGCTGTTCACAAGCGCGTTTTGGTTTGACAACCCCCTCCTCGGACGCTCCAGTCGCCGGAGCTAGTTGAGTGATCAGTCGGCCGTACGTGGAAGAAGAGATAAGATGTACGAAAGAACGCAGGCCGGCAATTTGTGTATCAATCTTGATGAGTTAGGATACATTTTTGAATAGCGGTTGGTAACGTATAAAAGTTATTATCTTGTTTAATTTGAAATAATTTGTTTAGCGCGACGAGACACATTGCTACAATTAACCATGCACTTTGAAATTAGAAAATTTAATCTATTTTAAGAAAACCACTTTGTTACACGAACGACATGAACAATGCAACTTATAAGATAAGAATTTTACAACGTGTAAAATGCAACTTTGATAATAGGAAGTTTCCACCAATTTTGTTGAGAAGATCGCTTTGTTATACAGCGTAAAGATGTTACTTTGGTAGAAGCTGTTTAGGATGAGCTGGATTCATACTACATGCAGTAAATTTCGCATGGTAGAACAAGTACCTCATCAAGGCTAAGAAAGCAGTTTTTTGGTTCGTAGTAGATTTAAGTAATTCTTTTGTGTTTCACTTTAGAAACGCGCTAATTTGTTCTTATGTGTAAAAGCACGAATTTGATATATGTTTCAACTATTGCTTAGCTGGAATTTCCAGTGTCGAAATTAAATTTCACTAATTTAATGTTTTAAGAAACAACACGCGTGGTTCAGTATGAAGCGTTAGTTACAACAACAGGTGTAACTGACGTCACTTATTTTTCTGTAGTATACTGCTGACAGATGTATCCTTGTAACATGTCATTTTACCTATGGTAAATGCCACGTTCCAGCTTCAGTTATTTCTCTCTTTAAACCTCACATTTTACCTAGAAAAGTCCATCGAGCCCTAATTCACACTTCACTTCCAATAGATAAGTTATAATCACAGAACATAGGAAGGTATGAGTATTTCATAAAGTACCGTGTTTGTTTCCAATATTTATACCTGTCAGTAAAGTTGCCTATAATCCAGTGTTCTTGATATTTATTTTCATAGTTTAACTTTGCTAAAGAATTCTGTGGTTTTTCCTTTCCTTATAACTTCAAATACCCCTCTCTGATAAATTAAAACAGATGTTGGCATGTCAAAGCGTACTGGCAAGAGTATTTATTTTCTTGTCTGGGTTCTGTGCACAACAGGTCGTCTTAAATTCAAGGTGACAAAAATTGACCATGAGGTCGAAACAAATACCTTGTTTAGCGTTTTCCTTACCTCAATAAACTACAAATCCCACCGGATTACTTTTCCGATGGGTCGTTCTCTACCCTCATGTCTTCATACCTATATTTAAGTTCCGCTCTGATGCAAATTTGCTTTGCTGTCGTTTTATAAAGGAGATGACAATGCCGTAGTATTTTTGATTTACATTACCTCAACATGCAAATTTTAGTTTGGTTAATTATTCTCGTAAAATAATGGATCTATGAAGTTACACACAAAATTCTACCTCATCATTTGTCGTTGATGCTACCTGGGACTCCTACAGTTTATACACATTCAATTTGGATTTCCACAGATGGTCAGTTCAAGGAATTTCACGGTAACAACACATGTTTTACAATGCACGAGTCAGGTATGACAAACTAAAGTAATATTTATCCACGCATAATTAAAGTGAACTGATTTCTACAAATATTAAATTTTCTTTTCATTTTTCATTTGTAAAACGTACTTATATTACAGACAAATTATCTACTATTTGCAATATTTAATTCCTAATTATACATAGTCGTACTGGACGCATACTGTCCATATGTAAGCCACATGTTTCATGAAACTTATGGTAGTCAAGTTCATTCATTAACTTATTTACGCTTTTTAAAAGCACAGTTACATTTTTAGTTACATAAGAACAAGTTTCAATTATCTTTACTGATCTATTTTATTTCAATAAGACTTCATAGAACTTTTATGATATTTTTGTTCAAAATTCAATATCTAACAAAATTTAATAAATACGCTAATTATTTTGTCTATAGTTTTCTCTCAGTTATTCATGTTACAGTTATTAGTTTACCAATTCTCTTCCCCTCGAGATTTTAAGTTTCATGCAGCCTACGCAACCACGACGGTCGATGCTAGCTGTGCCAGAGCATAATTTTTTATGCTCTGTCGTGCACCTATCCTTTAATAACGCCTGAAAAAAGGGTAGGGTGCATCCTTGAAAGCAAATGCTTGAACAGCGTTGGCACACTTATGTAAACAAGAATATTTTTGTGATCTGTTTTAATTAGAAACTAAAACTAGTACATTTAACTTAAAGAAAAGAAAACTTAAGTAGTAACATTTTTAAATGTAACCTGCCTGAACAGATCTGCACGGGTTGGAGTATTTTTGTGTAACAAGTTTACAATACACTGTAAAATGTTTGATTATGAATAACTTTGATAAACCTTAATTTAAAATTCACGAAGTAATTCAATTATTTATTAAATTTTGTTGCATTGCATTTTATTTTAAAAGAGATTCTTTTTAGTAAATTATTGGTTCAAGACTAAAGTTTTTTATTTTGATCAAATATGATCAAACCTAACCACAGAAAGCTAACATCTTTTAAAAGTAGAATTTTGATGCCAACTTTATATAGAAAATACTTTTTCACTATTTCGTTATGTATATTTGCGGGACAGAAAAAGTGTTCCACCTTTTTTTATTAACCTAACTATTATAATTTCTTACAGGAACAGCGTCTTATTTTATTAAGACAGGGTTTTTGTCATCGAAGGCGATCTTTCTTTCTTTGGGTCTCCACGTCCGCCCTTAGAAATATGCCATGCCATTATCGTGAATAAGTCCGGACTTGGTGGCGCCTATTTATCTGAGATTAAGTTTGACATACAAACAGATTTCGACTTACCCCCCCATTTCTCATAGCTCTACCCAAGGAATAGACCCCTAGTTATGTCGGAAGACTTCGTTTCACTAGCGCCCAACGTCTAGAGTCAGATATAGATTAGAAAAATACGTTTCACAGGCGCCCATGAGAAAAAATGCTTCACTAGCGCCCATGAGTGGGGCCGGTGCTTTTATTTAGAAAATTTGCTACACTGGCGCCGGCAACGTGTAGGGCTTCGAAATTTGGTTGTTCAAAATCTTTTTGCCTCGAAATTTGTTTGTTCAAAATTTTTTTGCTTCGAAATTTGTTTGTTCAAAAATTATTTTGCTTCGAAATTCGTTTGTTCAAAATTTTTTTGCTTCGAAATCTGTTTGTTCAAAAATTATTTTGCTTCGAAATTTGTTTGTTCAAAATTTTTTTGCTTCGAAATTTGTTTGTTCCAAATGTTTTTGCTTCGAAATTTGTTTGTTCAAAAATTGTTTTGCCTCGAAATTTGTTTGCTCAAAGTTTATTTGATATTAAGATTTGTTTGTTTAAAAGTTTGGTTGAAACGTTAACCCCCATACAGTCAATTCATTAACTTAGTCAAATTTATTTTTAACTTTCATCCCGTTTTGACCCAATATAAGTTTTTTGATATTGTTTTGGCAAAATTTATTTTACCAGATATACGTTTTGACTTTTACCTTTGGTTGCCCGAATTTGTTTTGACAATTTTTGTAAGGTTCAAATCATTTATATTTATCAGTTTGATTTCATTAAAATCTTAAGCTTTTGTAATCATGTCGGAAAAATTCCAAATTGTTTGTTTACTTAAAGAGGAACTGGAGTATGAACTGAAAATTAGAGGAGTAGTGAGCGAGAGACCAGTTTTGGAAAAAAGGAAAATTTTAGGAAGACTGTTAGCTAAAGAAGCTGATAAGCCTGTTGTTTGGTTCGCCTGAGTCAATAAAGAACATTTTTGTCCGAATTTGATGATAAGGCTACGAACTCTATTTTGAGGGTACATCGGTTTGAGCTGTCGTCGTATCATTTGAAAATTGCTCTTGTGCATAAGCACGGTTTTGATTTTGTTAGCAGATTTTTATTTAGATCGGCATTGCAACGCAATTTAGTCTAGGCGGAACTTGTCGTCGTGGTTGGTCGCTCAGCAGTATGTTAGTCCAGACGAGACTCAGGAAGAGTTGGTCGCTCGGCATTACATAAGTCTAGACGAGACTCGAGGTGAGTTAGGCGCTCTAGAATTTTTGCATCATATTTTTTTGAGTTGATGTAATTTTGGTATTGTCAGTCTAGGTGAGACTCGTAGAGGGTTTGTCACTCTAGCAAATTTAGGCGTTGTGAAGCATTGTAGTTGTTTCGACAGTTCGGTTGGTAGTAGGGTGAGAGTGTACCTGAACACTGATTTTTTTCGTTAGCTATCGTCGTGATTAGATTTTTATTGAGGATTCAAAAGCAGGTAAATGACTTTTAGTTGTTGGTGACTGGTTCTCGAAGTATTCGATTTTACAACCTTTGATTGGAAAATTTTTAGAAGAAAAAGTCTTTCTTGTCTACGGAGTACCACAATTTGTTATTTGTGATAATGGTCCACAATTGATTGGACGTGTTTTTAAAGCTTTGTGTGCGAGGTACGAAATCCAAAAGATTTGGTACAATGCTGTTTATGCTCCTCAATGCAATTTTGTGGAAAGAATTAATAAGACAGTTGGTACTGCAATTCGTTCGTACGTAGAAGAACATGATAACGTGGGATAGTGAGATATCAAAAATTCAGTACGCAATTAATTCAGCAAAACACGAGTCCACCAACTATTCTCCAAATTTTTTAGTCTTTGGTCGTCAGGTACCCTTAAGTGGAAAAGCTTATAGTGATAATTTTAAACCTGGTCAGGATGTAGATGTTGTTTCAAGTAGTAGACCTTCTTATGTTTTGGATCGTCAACCTTTGTTTGATATTTTTGGAAATGTCCGTGAAAACTTACATGTAGCTTATCATCGTTCGAGTAAACGCTACAATCTTAGAAGAAGAGACATTTCATTCCAAGTCGGAGAGAGCGTTTGGAGAGCTAATAAGGTGCTTTCAAGTGCTGGTGATAAATTCTCCGCTAAATTAGCTCCTAAGTTCGTTTTGTGTAAAGTTCGAAAAAACCTTCCAATTTAGTGTATGAATTAGAGAATGAAGATGGAACAAGAGCCGGTAAATGGCATGTTAAGGACTTGAAACCCGTTGAAGCATCGTATCCGGACGAGAATGATGATCCTGACGATTAGTTCCAGTCTAGTCATTTCTTAGATGTTAAGCAGAACAATAGTTGTTTGCTTCGTTTTGTTCCGATTTTTGATTTAGTATCGTTTCACTAATACTAAATGGAGACTGCCATTTGGTAACTAATTTTTTTGAAAATTTTGTTTGATAATTGAAGCAAGTGGTTAAGGATTTTTGTAGTTGTTTTGTGATGTGCGTTAGTGTACATACTGGTTGTTTTAGTCGCGCGTTATTTGAAGATGTTGTTCGAAGGTGTCTTTGACAGATGTCTTTAGGATGTAGAAATAAGTGGACTATTTAAGTTGCTAGTCCTGATTTCTACACATTCAGGTAGAGAGAATATTGATTTATTCTTTCCCTTATTAATAATAACGCCTGAAAAAAGGGTAGGGTGCATCCTTGAAAGCAAATGCTCGAACAGCGTTGGCACACTTATGTAAACTAGAATATTTTTGTGATCTGTTTTAATTAGAAACTAAAACTAGTACATTTAACTTAAAGAAAAGAAAACTTAAGTAGTAACATTTTTAAATGTAACCTCCCTGAACAGATCTGCACGGGTTGGAGTATTTTTGTGTAACAAGTTTACAATACACTGTAAAATGTTTGATTATGAATAACTTTGATAAACCTTAATTTAAAATTCACGAAGTAATTCAATTATTTATTAAATTTTGTTGCATTGCATTTTATTTTAAAAGAGATTCTTTTTAGTAAATTATTGGTTCAAGACTAAAGTTTTTTATTTTGATCAAATATGATCAAACCTAACCACAGAAAGCTAACATCTTTAAGGAGTAGAATTTTGATGCCAACTTTATATAGAAAATACTTTTTCACTATTTCGTTATGTATATTTGCGGGACACAAATAGTGTTCCACCTTTTTTTATTAACCTAACTATTATAATTTCTTACAGGATCAGCGTCTTATTTTATTAAGACAGGGTTTTTGTCATCGAAGGCGATCTTTTCTTTCTTTGGGTCTCCACGTCCGCCCTTAGAAATATGCCATGCCATTATCGTGAATAAGTCCGGACTTGGTGGCGCCTATTTATCTGAGATTAAGTTTGACATACAAACAGATTTCGACTTACCGCCCCATTTCTCATAGCTCTACCCAAGGAATAGACCCCTAGTTATGTCGGAAGACTTCGTTTCACTAGCGCCCAACGTCTAGAGTCAGATATAGATTAGAAAAATACGTTTCACAGGCGCCCATGTGAAAAATTTGCTTCACTAGCGCCCATGAGCGGGGCTGGTGCCTTTTAGAAAATAAGCTTCAATATGTGAACTAATTTTCAACAACAATATGTGGAACCAATCAGAAAGCGATTTGTTTCAAAGTACACTGCAGGAACAAAGCATTTTTAAACAAATTTAAAATTCCATGGCTTGCATTATGTCATGTCATTGTTAATTAAATCTTCCAAAATTATTAAAGATTGAAAAGGCGAGCATTTTTCACAAAAATACACCCTCGTTCGGATGATAGGTAAAATTGAGGTCCCGTGTGTGAGTGTTGTCACGCACGTTAAAGATTCTTACCTTGCTTGAAACAGCAAGGGTTCGGCAAAATTCCAAATTTTCCAGGTAAAAAAAAAACTCTCTTTTTGGCCAATGAAGTACCTTCGGGTGGATTCATTGGAAAATCACATGTAAGGTGTGAAGCACGGACAAATCTTGTTGTTGAAAACTAGTACGAATTCCGCATTGAATATGTTTGGTAGCAGACGCACTGTGAATTGCACTAGAAGAATTATCACCTTTTAATTTAAAAAAAAAAGTCTCAATATTTTTCGTGTGCTTTATTGCATTTTGATGTTATTGTTCTTTTTCCTTAGTCTTCCTTTTATATGCTGCACTACTAGGTATTTTATTCCATTCAGTCATTCTTTGAGCAATAAATTTAAACGTAATAGACTAATTAAATACACACAAATACTGCAGCAAAAACATAAACAATTGAAATTAAAGAGCGCGTAACCAACGACAATAAAGCTAAAACTAAACTCGTGTCAC
Organism: Platerodrilus igneus; assembly: GCA_036346225.1. Taxonomy (NCBI): domain Eukaryota; kingdom Metazoa; phylum Arthropoda; class Insecta; order Coleoptera; family Lycidae; genus Platerodrilus; species Platerodrilus igneus. The sequence goes on along the minus strand of JARFIW010001332.1, from coordinate 481,624 downwards.
TCGTTCATCGACCGCTGGCCGCTTTTCACCGCGCCGCGCCCAGCAATCTAGCAATCTTCAATCGTCCAACGCTCGCGATCGACGCGACGCGAGTTACATATCTCTCTTATCAATATGTATAATAATTTAAACGCATTAGTATGGCTTAATAATGTATGTTACAATGTATTCATTGAAGGTTATAATATTAATAGTTAATCAAAGTTCCTATCAGACATGAGAACCGAAGCAACTACTTTGTATTCCAGATGCAACCTGATACTGCAGGTGCAGATACAAGAAACTGCAATAAACCAGTCTTAATTAAAATTACTTAGAATAAGACATTGGATATTAATCAAGAAGTAGCAGACGGTGAGATCTGCACTTTGTTACGTTTATCGTGGCAGCCACGTTGCATCCAAAAAGCAGTGAGAAACTTCAACCAATACCTTTGTAAACCGGTAATCTGTTATATTTCGCAAATAACAAAATTTGCGCAAACAATGATCTGTTTTAGATTCTTTGGGGTTAGAAAATTCAGAAACTACAGTATCAACTGTATTTGGATAATCCAAAGTATGCACTACTCTGATAAAAAAAAGGACCGCGAAACTAGATCGCACACACAGTTTAAATATGAAAAAGACAAAGCACCAAAAAAAAACCACAATGAGTAAAGCACGTGTATCACTAAAGTAAGTCCGTCAAATGTTCCGTAAAACACGTGCGTCGACCAAACACGTTCGCCTATCAACCATACTACTTCAATCGGAATTAGCACTACACTATCTACAGTTAATATACAACTTTTATTTCACAAGAAAAACAACTAAAATCGTGCCGTGCTTGTTCATGAACAATTCGAAAATTCATCCCACATTAATTCTCACTATTGTCAAAGCAAAGAAGAAGCAGTATTTTTAACGTAATTAATATATAGGAACCAAGAACAAACTACAACTACTCATCTGTTTATTCAACTCGTTCTATTACAACCTCTTATCGTCTATTATCTAGACTTGTATATACACATAAGGAACAAAATCTATACGAACGGCAAGACAAGAACGATGCAATTTACTCATTATAATACGGTGCATTCGCCTAAGGAGTTAATAAATATAAAATACAGAAATAGTAGAAAATGCACGTTACAACTTTCCCACAAGATGATGTGAGAGCAGGGATTACATAAATACCCTGAGGAGCCCGTGATGGCCAGTCAGTCTTGAACTTCTTAACATTAGCATTGTTGGTAGTTTAAGCTACTCATTGGTAATTATTAAAATATTAACTTTGTTTAATTTGTTAAATTAAAAGTCACGTTAATAAACATAACGTACAAGTTGTTAAACCATTTTTGTAATTACTGTTTTAAAATAAATTTGATAGAAGTGTTTTACGGAAATAAATGTTGTTAAAAAGAAGCTCCCAAAGGCCCAAAACCTGTCTCATGCAACATTGCAATTGTATCTTACCAACTTCTATCATGAAATCACGTGATGTAGGAATAATCAGGAATTAAAGAATTATTTTAAACATCTCTATAGAATTAAAGAATCGTTTATTATTGTGCAAGTAAGTGCATACTTACTGACACAGTTCAGTTTATGTTAGGCATTTATTTTTTCTTTGTTTAAAAATTCCGCTCGTGTGCCCCTTTGTAATCTCACCCAACTAGGTACGTGCCTAGTTTGCCTTAGGAATAATCCGCGGCAGACTGTCCTAATTAGAAACAAATTAAAAACAAGAAAAATAAAATATTGTGTTTAATTGATCTTAGCTGTTCATGAAATCTACTATACAACGTGCATCATATTTAATTTATCCATTTAATTTTATCATTAACGTAAGCGGAATTATATTTTTTTAGTTTAGATTTAGTTTGCTGGATTTGCTGTTAAATTACTGATTCAACACCAATTACTGGTTGAATCTTTTTTAATATTTCTGAATATTTAGGTTTTGTAACAACTGGTTCAATTAAACTACAAGTATTACCTAGTACCTCACTTTTTTAATCGGCTAAATCTAATCATATTTCTTCAATTATGCTAAAAAGTAGAGGAAGTTTATTAATGGAACTAGTGCCTACATGTTTTGCAAAATAATTTTAAGCGTCTTTTCTGTAATGACATGCATCTTGCTTCTGAGGTACATAGTTTGACCAATTTCTGTGGATTATTTTATCACATACTTCACTAATAAAAACTCTTTTTTGTCGTTTATTATTTTTTTTAAATTTTCACATAAAGCAGCATTTGCACTCATTTTATATCCTTAACTAGTTTACCATGTGTATCTAGCACAAACCTGATTATCAGAGCCCAGCTGATAACAAGATATTATTCAAATTCACTGTTTAAAGGAGTTGTACCAATTCTGATACAATCCTTAGGGTTTGATGTTTAAAAATTACACTATTGAATTCTTCACTACTCCACCACCTCAGAAATTTCCAAAATTTAGTTTGCCGGTTTTCTCCGACAGTTTTAATTTATTTACATAGCACTTAATCATTTGTTTTATTGCATACTTATTGGTCTCATGTCATAGACGTATGGTGATATCCATAACAACTATAGCACTAATATATGAATTGTAACACTTCACCCCCCTGTTCTGACCTATCTGTATCAGTCAAAGAAACAAGGAACGAGTTACCTAATACATATATAATCGAATACCAACTTTATATCACTTTTTATGGTTCAAAATTGCAATATAAGGGTCCACTTACCTATTCCAATAGTAATTACTCTACTTTTTTCAAACGCCTTGGCTACTCTACAGCAGAGAATACATGGACATGTCCCGGGTGGGTAGGCCTAGAATTCTGAAACCGATACTGGTAAGTTAACTTACCCAAAAGTTTACAAAGTATCTGTACCATAAATGTATTTCAACAAATCTCTTTAAATTATAGATCTCAAAATTATCAAGTAATGAATTTAATAACCTTTAATGTGGTGATATAACTATATACATTTACTATATTGACATACTTGAATGCAATAAAATCAATATCCCTTATTTAACTAAAACCCCTTCAATCGGGTAATTACATTCTACTACACATTGCAAATTTTACATTTAAACAGATTGGCTTCCAACTGAAACATAGCCAATAACTCTTAATATTCTCTATAAACTCATAACAAAAAGTAATAACGTTAATAAAGTCCAAGAATTCCAACCTTAATCTAGCAACTTGCATATAAAATCATATATTTTATTTTATTAATGTTCATACTTACAACACCACGTGTATGCATGCATATACACGTCCGTTTTCTCGAAACATTTATACAAGGGTTCACTCAATACCTGTGTTGGGTATGTAATACCCACTATTGCTTATTCTCACCAGGGTTGAAACTGTTAATACGGTTATTGCTAACTCTCGTGCTTGGAACTCTGGATATCTCGCTACTTCTATACCAACTCACGGTTTGGAGTCGAATCCCAAAATACAAACTTCCACAAATCAATCAAAATTGAGCCATAAAAGTGTGTTGAGTTATCGTCTTCTATGCCATTAACAAGCCGGCGTCTCCAACCATTAACCGCCCTACACCTTAACCCTTTTGTCGTCTAATTATACTGTCCTTTATTCATTATTTAAATCCACTAATAGTCCCGTAATAAACGTATTCAATTCTTATATTTCTTATTTATACTTCACTTTAATTTATGCGGTCAAATAACCACGATAGTTACGCTCCATTGCAACATAACTGGCCCTAACTATGGGCTAATTACTTTTTTATTTTTATTTCGTACAATCTTTTGCCTTTGTGTATGGTCTTTTTGTCTTTGTGTGTTGCATGTGTGTGTTAATTTCTTTATTCCACTATTTATATACCTTTTATCACGTGACTGTTTTAGCCAATTACAAATCTTACATATTGCTCAACTGTATATCATTCCTACACGTGTTTTTAGGTTAATGGTTAAATCCATTTTTATTATTGCAATTGCTATTTGAAACTGCCCTATAATTAAATTTAAGTTATTCTGCAATATTCTGAACTATTTCCTGTTAATATTTTTATAGATATCACGAAAAATAACATTTTATTACGTATTTCCGGTTTTGGAATTTTCTAGAACAAATGAGTATTTCCCTTTGGCGCCTAATTTAAAATCTTCTACATTTCACGGGATGTTAGAGTTCAGTTGATAGGTTATGTTAATTTAAAGTGTCAATTGTCACCCCAAAGTCGAACTAGGATTGGATAACTGTATTAATTCATGGTTATTGATAGGTTATATTTTAGATAGAACTATTTGTGATTGGCCGAAAATATTATTTGAAGATTAAATTAATTTAAAAAGGTTCTTGGGTGTTACAGAATCTGGTTAAATTGAAGAATATATACCCAAGTGCATTTCATGTCATAATAATAGTAAACATTTGCTTATGTGCAGATACATTTATAATAATTTACTTTGTCTTAAACAGAAAAACCAGCATATTAAATCAAACGTTAATGGAATCAAAGCAGCTGCCAAAAACAAGATATGTATTTGCAATGGTTGTTGATATCGATTGGAATCACTTGGTTTGGAATTGGACTGTCAACAAGTCCTCTAATACCTCTGCTGCCAGTTGTGGCCACTGTAATTACTCGAATTACCAACAATACCATTGGTAAGTTAATTTCCAGAATTTGCTTTAACACAATACAAATTCTAACAATTTCCACATACAGATCATTCAAACGATCAGTCATAAGTAATCGAAGCAGGACTTTCCGTGCAAAATTAACAAACAAAGTTGAACCATTATCTCGACTTCATAAATTAATATCTGGCGATTTTCTTTAAAACTTAGGTCCCTAGTATGGCATTTTAGATGGAACAGTTGGAGAGTTGCAATTTTTTAAAAATAATTAGTGAAAAACTGTGATTTAGAAATCAATTTAAAAGTTTTCGAAAATAATCTTAGATATTTGCCCAAAAGTGTTTGCATAGATATCACGCTGACTAGCAATCTTATTAAATTCAATGCACACAACTGATATTAGCGAGTTTAATAATACATTAGTTTTATGTGGTGGTATATAAAAATTATTATGCTGCCTGAAGTTTAATCACGGAATTAAAAGGGAAGGACAGTTTAACTTATTGTGCAAAATGTTAAACAAAAATTTAGTAGCAGCCAGTACTCTACGAGAATGCAAGGATGTTAAATTAAATCTATTAAGTAATATTATGTGATTGAAATTCATACATGGATATACGCCCTCAGATATAAAATATATAAATTTTAAAAATCTTTTTTGAAGTTTTTCTACAGATTGTATATGAACACTGTACAATGGATACCAAATTGAACCACATTCAAGATAAGAGTGAGCTAAAGAACAGTATAGAAATAAATGCGTTGACAGTTTCTATAATTTCTATATATAAAACCATGTTTTAATGGCTTTAGATAGCACGTTCACTATTTGATCCAAGAAATCAAGGTTAGACTTGAAGGTAACACCAAAATCCATAATTATTTCCCCATGCTTGAGTATCATATCATCTACTCAATATGGATATGATATAATGTGCTTTTTTTAGAGATGAGACAACTAAGCATTTGTTGAGATTTAGGTAAAGTTTGTTCTTTAGACACCAGCGATTGAGGGAATTCAAACATTGTTGAAGATACATTGTATCGGTGAGCGACTGAATTTCTAGATAGATGATAGATTTTTAGATCATTGGCAAATAATAGGCGTTTGGTATCAATAGTATCAGTTTTGTCATTGATAAAGATCACAAATAAAAGAGGTACAAGATTGGATCCCTGTGGGACTTCTGAAATCGGATTAAACAAACGGAAGTTTCACTACCTTTTGACATACAGTCAAGTATGAGAGCAGTAAATTTACTAATGATTCATGAAAATTAAAGCTACTAAATTGGATACAAGAATATATATATATATATATATATATATATATATATATATATATATATATGTCGATTATATTGTTTAAAAATAGCTAAATTAGTAATTGTTGATCTGCCTTTAATGAAAGGGCGAAATGCGATGTCTAATAAAAGCGTACATCTGACTGTATACCATACATTCAAAAACTTTAGAAGACAGAAGGGTCGATAATTTCGAACAGATTCCCTTTACTATAGACTTGTGTTACACTAGATATTTTCCAAATAACAGGAAATCTTGATTTAGTGATAATAGATTATAGATATAAGCAAAGAGGTTCAACAAGCACATCCGCATAAAATTTTACAAGAAAACTAGGGATGCCATCAGAACCACTAGTAGCTTTGGGTTTGCAGTGCTTGTGTTCGCTTAACACTTCATAATAAGCAAAATGGACTATATTAACAATAGGCGAAGAAATTTCCAAAGATGTAACAGAAGAGTTATAGTGTTTCAGGTTTGAAATCACATAAACACTCTGAAAATAATCAGCAAAAGCATCCACAATCGCCTGTGGTGAGGAGAGTTCCATTTCTTTATATAGCATATTTCCAGGAATGTGTGAAGTCTTTTTCTTCTGCTGAATATATGACCGTCCGCTTCTACCAGCTTATTAATAATCTGCTTTAAGACGGTTCTTTGATTAGCAAATAGATGATACTAGTACTGAGGTTACAACTTTTTATACGTCTTATGCAAATAGTGTTTATGTCTTAGTGATGTAATTGCATCATGAGTAAACCACGGTGGATATTTGTGCTTCACAGAACACGATTTCATTCTAGATACTGCTTTCAGGAAAATATTTTGAGTGTATTATAAAGGACGTAACATGCTGCATCAACATCTCCTACAGTCGTCAATAAAGACCAATCGGCTAACTAACGCAGTTGGAGTAGCAATTGATAGTTAGCTTTTTTGAAATTGAAAGTGTCAAAATCATAATAAATTTGGAATTGGTTGTGCGTCTGTTGCATCACACACAGTTCTAGGCTGAAAGCTGGATGATACGAATCCCGAACTACTAGAGGATCTCATCTACTGACAATACACTCCATGTTATGTAATACTAAATCGAGAAAATGACCATACAGATTTGGTACATTATTATTTTATGTCGAGTTTTGTAGGTTTATAAAATTAATTAATGCTGCAGATCGATTCCAATTATCATCCTCGTATATAGGAGTATTAAAATCATATAGGACTAGCACTTTATCACTGCTCCAGCATCTCAAAAAATAACTCATAGTCAAAGATAGGCAACGAGGGGAGGAGGATGTAGATACAAAGAATCACAGTGTTAATATTTGTTTTTAACGATATCTATATACCAACGTCAACTGCTATATGGCAAATCATTAACCTAAAGAGATCAAACAACAAAATCAATACTGTCCCTGACCTGACTGCTAATGATTTTAATAATTTCTTTACCTCTGTAGCAGAAAAAATTATTGCACTGAACGATTTTAATGGTCATGACCCCATGCTTAATCTAACTAATAAAAGGTAGCAGACTTATAGTACTTTTTCTTTTAAAACAGTTTCGTATATTTATATTAGAAATATAATCGACTCTCTTAAAAATAGTAAATGTAGGGATTCTTATGAGTTATCTTCTGATATAATTAAATTCTATAAAAATATTTTAATTTCACCTATAACTAACTTAATAAATTCTTCCATTGAAAACCACATTTTTCCAGACTGTTTAAAATTGGCAAAAGTAATACCCTTATTTAAAGCTTGTGGCCCAAACTCCCTGTCCAATTTCATTACTGCCCTTAATATCTAAAATTTACGAGAAAGGTCTCTGCAATCAAATCACAATACACTTCGAATTGGATAATATCTTCTGCGTGGAACAATTTAGTTTTAGATTAAATAAATTTACGGCTCAAGCTATTTTGGAACTTGTCAAAGAAGTAACGACTAGTTTTGAAAAAGGAGATTTTTGTATGGCTACTTTTCTCGATTTAAGCAAGGTCTTTGATTGTGTAAATTATGATATCCTTTTAGAAAAATTGGCATATTATAAATTTAATAATGATAGCTGTTTGCTGATCAAATCCTATCTGAGCAATCGACAACAATTTGTAACCCTTAACAATAGTAATTCAGAGATTAAAAATATAAAATATGGTGTACTACAAGGTTTAATATTAGGACCAATTTTATTTCTGATATATTAACTAATACATAACTGATACATTAACTAAATCAATTTTATTTCCTGACGACACAACTTTTGTTAATTGTTCTAATTCACTTAATGATCTTTTTAATAAACTAGCTATCATCTCTTGGTTCACTTCTAACAAATTAAGTATTAATGATAACAAATGCCAACAATTGTTATTTGCCTTAAAAAACCACTCTTATATAAACCCTAAATCTGTTAAATTTCTAGATGTGTGTGTTGATAGTTCCTTGAAATGGGATCAGAATATAAATGCGGTAGCATCTAAACTAAGTAGCGCCATTTTCTGTATTCGTAATTTAAAATACTATACCTCTATGAATATCGTTTCAATTGCATATTACTCGCTTTTTCAAAGCCACCTTCTATATGCTGTTTTAGCGTGGAGGCACCCCTCTCATACAAAAAAATTGTTTGGTCTACAACGTAAGGTAGTTAGAATTATGGCCGGACTTGGCTGTAGAGCTGATTGTAGGTCTTATTTTTTCCAATTTGGGATTCTTACATTTCCTTGTTTATGCATCTTACAATGCTTGCTATTTATACAAATCGTATAGTTCACAACCAGTAACCTTTCTTACACATCACCGCTATGATACAAGAAACAATAATCTTCTCTATGTTTCATTTTCTAGATTACATTCTCAAGACACTCTTTTAATTTCTATTCATACAAGTTCTTTAATTGTCTATCTCAGATCACTAAATCATTATCAATGAATGCGTTCAAAAGCAAAATGAAAATCTTTTTGTTACGCCAAAAGTTTTACTCTTTTGAAGAATACATGAATTGAGATCTTAATGTTCACTTATTAACATAAGTTACTTGTAACCATATGTAATTTTTGTGTGTGCAAAGCTTTGACACATGTCAATCCAAGTTTTATATGTAGACACATTTATTAGTACCTATATTGTAATGACCTATGCAAAAAACTGTTTTATTTTAAAGCATGAATAATTATCTTCTCTAATCATTTATTACTGAGAAGACAAATGTCTTAGAAATAATTAACGCAACTTCAGCAGCAGCCACCTCCCCCCCCCTCGATTGACTTAGTGTTACATAGTCTTTATCTTTTCTAAATACTACATAGTTGTGAGGGAAGATCTCAGTATTAAGAATATCCTGAGCGAACAAGTCTCAGACAGAGCGATTAAATTCAATTGATATGAATTGACCGAATTATAGAACTCAATCACTTTAGATCTAAGCCCACGACAATTTTGATAGAGCACTTGCACAGGATTTCTATAATTGAGGTTGGTTAGTTTGACGAAGCAGATGCAGCTGTTGACTTCTTGGATATGGATGGTATATTATTTTTATATTTTAAGATTAAACCCATCTTTCCTTCAGAGATTCTTTTGTTAAAATCCAATGTTACATTTTTAATAGTGTTTCTTTGAGATAAAGTTGGGTCGGGCCAAAAGTGTAACTTCCGATTAGGATTGTTCTTCTTAGATTAGAGGACTCATGGACATCATCTATGTTGTTGTATATTAGCTTTAACGGCCGAACAGTGCTGCTATTATGGACGCCAAGTCGTAATATTTTTCTTGGTGCTTAAAATCAACATTAATTTTATCTTCGGTCGAAACTGCTCCCGACTCCGGTATATTAAATAGTAATAAATTGTTAACACGTTGATGCCGATCCTACATTTCAGCTAGAACTTTATCCATATTGTGAGTTCTGCTATTATTTGTAAAAGAAATTTTAACAGGAAGCCATTCCCCCTAATTTATTGGCCGCTGTTTTCCATTGTTAGAATTCTGTTATTAAGTAGATGGAATTTTTCATTTATACTTGAAATAATATCATTTATAAAGCGATCAAACCGCTACTTAATTATTTGGTCCGCCGAATCAATTGTTAGAGTTAAAGAAACAATTTTACAATTAGAACAATTCCGAGCATGTTTATATTGTAAGGCAAGATCGGTTAATTTAAGACATTTCACATGGAAATGTTTCTTACAGATGTTGCATTTCAAAGAATGAATAGTTGGCGTAATTGCGGAGTCACATGTTGAACAGTTGGCAGGCATTTTGGGTTAACAAATAAACGCAGAAGTAACACACAAGCACAGTCTTCACACCACAGGTTCTTTCGTAGTGACTAAATATTGACAAACAGGAAGAACATGGGTTGGTATTGAAAAGTATAACACAATGGATCAAGTATAGTTTAAGGTAATCATATAAAAACGAATTAATAAGTGCAATATTACTATAAATTAAGTGCTTTTCAGCTATGTTTGTTTGCTTACTGATTAGTTACAAACATTTGATACAATAATCTATTGCACGAAACATTTGCGAAGAAACACATCCGAGACCTATCACGTCTAATCGACGTATATGCTAATTGTTTTCCAATATAATCAAGGAAACACATTCCATAATAACTTAACCACATTCATCGCAACAAATAATTGTGGACGCAACCCAGTCTATTTTAAAACATTCCTAAGCTCAAAATAAATACAACTTCGGCATATTTAAAGTAAAATAAACATAAAATGAAATTTCCTTCAACCTAAATGCATTTGCATAAGAAAATAATCAATGCGTGTTTATAATAAACAAACTTTTTAAAACAAGCATATTTCATAACGCAGAAAGTCAATAAGCGCATGTAAATAAAAAAGGTATAGATGCTAAAGTGAAAGCGTACGTGCGATTTGAAATGGATAAAGTTGCCACATTTAATAAAACCCAATATGGGTAAACAAACTATGGTTATTGAAATTAAGACTACGTGCAGTTTCAAGCACATATGATGTACCAGTTGTTAACAAATTCCAGTACAAAGCTTTGATGTACGTAAAATTTTAAACGTATAAAGTATGTAATACCGAATAAAACCCAACAGGTTGAAGATAGTACATAATTGCAACGCCTTTGCCATGGCCGAGTAATAAGATAGCGAGTGGTCAATCAATACGAGCACGTGAAACGAATTTGTCTATAAAACCAACCGTAGCCGATAAGAGGGGCATTCCATAATTGACGCACGGATTGTGCTAGTCGAAACAAAAATATTACGTAAATTTCAATTTAGTGAAGTTAAATTGAAAGATTAATTAAAAATTCCAAGTGGAAAACAATAAAAGTGCTCAACTGAATACATGTGTATAAAACTCTGCCGTTGGTATAAAACGTAAGTCTAGATTTAATTAATATGAATAAAGTTTACAATGTATCAATTTAGGGCTCAAAGTATGGGAAATTAAAATACAGAATAAATCGACTCTACGTATGGGAAATTAAAATCGACTCTAAGTGCGGACACAGAGTAATCAACTGAATACTGAGCGTTAAACTAAACAACCAACTAAATAATTAAATAAATAATACTAAATTACAACACTAAAACACTTAAATACTGAAATAAAACTCCAAATAAATGGTATGATACTTGAAGTACAGGGTTAGTACTTCAAATCATTGGGCAAACGGCTACAAGATGCTGGAAAATAGTTCAAAGTATAGGAATACACGCCTAGCGGCGGGCCAACGACTCAAAACCACTAAACAAGCAACCGATTTGGATCAGGAAGCTTTAATAAGAAGCAGTAGGAGGAGTATCAGGTCAGAATATCTTTTCAATTCATAGAACGTTACATTTATTATTTTAAATACTTGATGAACTTAAAACTTGCATGTAATTTATATATTTGGTGTAAAAGGTCAACAAAAATTTGATTGGTACATAAAAGTACGTTTAAAAAGGGGAATAGTTCTTTGAACGTTCAACGAAACCATTCATTGTAAAATACAATTCTTTTAGCTGGCTTTAATTGCTATAAAAAGGTTTAAAAAAGGTTATAAATTTCGTAATGAACAAATTTGATAGGAGTGTTTATATTTATTTTGATTTAAAAGTTATGTAAATAGTAAATGATATTAAATGGGACGTAGATTGGTAAATTGTAAATTTTCGTTGCTTATTATACGAATTTGGTGAATTTTGCTTGTATTATTCAGGTATATGGAGTGCTAGAGGTGATTGAGAAAATTCTGTTATCATATCATCATTCACTCTGTACGGGTATCACTAAGCTAGTCGGGGCATAAATTTAATCGTGTTAATTTTAAATTATTTAAGAGGCACAGAGAGTTGGCGATCAGCAGGCAATTGGTCGTTATACATCTGACGAGCGGCGACATCATAGCTCTCTCTCTCTATATATATATATATATAGAGAGAGAGAGAGAGACTATGATGTCGCCGCTCGTCAGATGTATATATATATATATATATATATATATATATATATATATATATATATATATATTGCTATGATAACACCTCGCGTTGGGGGTTAAAAAAGTGCTATGATACAGATACAACAAATTGTAAAATTTGAAATTGCAGACTTATTTTCCTTTCTAACTTTTTTTTGCCTGACTAGCTCACCGGAAGTAATGGAATTTAAAAAATGAAATCAAACAGAAATGTCATAAAGCATCTATACAGTCAAAAATATTTTCTCTCATACAAAGGAATATGGAACTTTTATAGCATAATTTCTTTCAAACATAAAATTATTCCCAACAAGTACCTATTTACTTAATTATCAAGATGTTCTTCATCTATGTTTAAATTTACATAACTCAAATCTCTTCTCTTGTGCATAGTTTACCTGGCTTTTGTTTCCAAGCTTGTAAGGTTTGTTTGGCCAAAAAAATTCTTGACAGATAGTCTATTTAAAACGTCAAAGTGTTTCGAACTCTGATCACAAACTCTCTGGTAAATATCCTTAGAAAAAAATATATAATTAAGACTTATTCTACCTTAAATTCGAATAACGAATATCAGTTACAAACAAACAATTTAAAATTTTATACTTATGGTAATATGTTAAAATAGCAGTGATTGGTACCTGCTTTGGGAAGTAAACAAAACAGAAAAACTGTACCTTAAGCCAAGCTGTCCGCCTCTCAGGTGCGATTTTAGGATTAGGAAATGTGGCCTGCCTTTGTTGATAGACTGAATGCTGGATGACCCAATTTAACTAGATTAGAACACTACGTACCACAAAGCATTTTAAAATTGCGATGTACAATGTTTCTTTGCGCTCAAAGGACGTTGTATAGAATTAGAATCGAATAAAGAAATGAGCCTTTTAAAGGATCAGCTTGTATTTATATAGATCGAGAACGACAGGTGAAAATAACGAAAAACCATTCCCATAAATATTGTGTGGAATATTCGGTGAACACAAGTAAAACTATATTTCAGACAACAGCTGCGATTTATTCCTAGAGGAATATCAAATTAACGCAAACACAAACTGTAATGATTTCCATTGAATTTTGTGTTCGCATGGGAAAGCAACGTATACTTTTAAATGTTCAAGCAAACATGGAACCTTGCATATGGTCAAAAGAAACGCAACATATAACTGGTTGCCTAACTTATAGAAATGAATAGAGATTTGTATTATCGATCCACGATATCGGGAATGCATTAATTAGGGGACTGTTTATCGTTTGTAAACTTTAACAAGCTCAAGACGTGCGATATAACAAAATAGAATTTCTCAGTACTAACCATTAAAAATAATTATATTTTTACACTGCAGCTGATTCGAACGTGTTTCGAAGAATAAACTATTGGAAATAATAAGTTGCTGCTGACTTATTTCCATGAATTTATATAAAAGTTGTATAGCGACAAGCAAATGGCGGTTTAGAACGTATTTCAACGAACTTTTAAAACGAAGTTGTAGAACAATAAGCAAATTTTTCATAGAATTGGAGCGCGTGCTTTTAACATTTGCAAAGCAGCACTATAGAGTGAGCACTGAAGGAAATTTGAATTGGTATTCATTTTAATTCGGAGGTAAACAAACTTGTTATATGACCATTCGTATAATTTACAATGACATAAAAAGCGTGCAGTCTGTTATACATTTTAAGAGGCGCTTATTAATACACAAGATAGTTGGAAATTAATGCATAAATCACTCGTTTTCAGAAAGCTAACGTAACAACTTAATAGAATTCCAGTTGATACTCGAACCATGTGGGTATTTATCTTTTATTTTGTATGTGCTAATCGTAATTGTGCGGTACCGTGTTAGAAAAGAGAGAGAGAGAGAGACCCATCGTAAATGCGCATATCCTGTGTACATCATTTCCTTCGTGTCTTTTAGTATTTATGTTAAAGACCCATCGCATATACGCACACCTTGTGTGTGATATTTCCATGTCTTTGTGCTGAATTATTGTGCTATCTACAACAAAAGACCCATCGTAAATACTTTTAGAATTTCCATCTCATCTTTTGATAAACCTAGATGAAAGTGAGGCACAGAGGTAACGTTTATTTATTTGTTACAGTGACAAATCAAAATCCAGAATTCGAGTTAGCTCTAGAAGAAGGCAAAAAAATAATGATCGTGTAATTCTTACTCGTATGTTCTTTTTGTTTATTAGTAAATATGTATTGACTCAAATAAAAAGGTAAACTGTTTTTAAAAGTACAAATCAGTATTAAGTTGTTTTCAGTGTTATGTTAGATTCCCTCTAACATATTTGACGACAATTATAATTGTAACAACAAGGTACAATTTGGAAGTAGTAATAGTGGCAACGTCCCATATACTGTTTACATCTGTCGCACATACAGTCGACCTCCCACATTGGTAGCAAAAGAACTATCTGTCGGTACATCACTAAGATGCATACTTTAAAATAATAATTTATATGTAATTCTAATAAAATTAATTAATCAATAAATAAGTACTGGAGACAGAAATCAAGATAAAAGTTAAGATACAAACGAAATATAGTTACATTTTTGATTAAATTAGATAACAATATTAAGGACTCAAATCAAAAAATTAGATGATGATAATGAGAATTAAATTTAAAAAAACTAGACAACAGATTTACTATTTTGTTAATGTTGTTTGTGTAAGGGAGGGATGTTTATTTTGAAGCTATAGTACCTTCTGGCTGCCATTGTAAATGATATTTGCATACATTTTAACTTTAAAATCAGATGTTCTTATTGTCAGATTGGCATTTGCAAAAATAGAAAACTGCACTGTTTTAATATTTTTAGAATGTTATGACATTCAATTACAAATAATTTTATTTTTACACATGCTAACGGTTTATAAAATAATCTTTTGTGCATTTGAAAATTATTTAATGTATTAATTCCTTTTTTCTATACATGAAAAATACTTAGGGATGAATCAAGCGCAAGGTAAATAGTTGTAATAATAAGAAAATCATTTACCTTAAAATTCAAAAATAAATATTTGTTAATTTGTTGTAGATGTCCTACATGGAGTTACTGGAAGGTTTCAGGAAAGTCTCAATATGCTTTCTACTACAATTAATCGTATTGCAGATAGTGCTGGTACAGCACAAGACAAAGTTGTCAAATTATTAGAAGAATTGAGAGGCAATATGCAAAATGGTATTCCAGAGCTTGGTATACCTATTTTGGAACCACTCAAAATAGAAAATATTGAAATAAATATTACATCTGCAAAATTAGGAAAGTGAGTATATAAATAACTAAGCTTCAAGATTGAATGTTGACATGCCTAAAAATAACATGCATCAGCCAAACAGTTATACAGGTATACGACTATTAAGGACAAGAGTATCAAAATGCGATACGTCTATTTAAACCCCAATGAGTTTCCAGCAGTCATTTGACTATTTGGTGTCTATTACTGAGTCATGCATGTGAAATGTACACTACTACCAAATTCCCTTACCACTTTTATTTATAAGACAAAAGTAGAGGAGTTGGAATATTTAGGTATATCAAAGGACGCTTGATGTTTATACAGTAAAAACATTGCACAGGCACTGCTTTAGTTTATAAAGAAACATGTGAACTTCTCTCCTTATATTGATTAACAACTTCTTGTTGTTATACATTATTGTTTTCTCCATTTGACGTCAATTATTACGTTAACCTCAGGTGTAATATATTACGCCTCCAAATATGGTCACAAATTGTTGTCTTTAAACTGGTAAAGATCCACATTCTAAGGAAGTCATTAAAAACTAATCAAAGGGTATTCCTTAACTAATGCAGCTAAGGCATCCTTCGTGGATATCTCCAGGTAGATCAGGGGGCATGAGAGTCCGTTTCTTCAGATCCCAATAGCGAAGTACGTTTAACCTACAACTTTTAGCAAACCCAATACATTGTTGAAGTAATTGGACAGATAAAGGGCCAAAGGTACACTTCACACTTAATTAATACATAGTGCGTTTTATACGATGATATCCACTGTAGTTGGTAGTCAAGTCTTCGTTTAAAACGTATCATTCCTACAAACTTGTTAGTGTCTCCACCATAAAACGTCTCCTATTGGTCATGCGCGCTGACCACACATTCCTTTTGGCCTGGAAAAATGTGTGCTTAAACGAACAATAAAATTGTAGGTTATTGCCTTATAATGCATAAGAACGGAAAAACGCAATTTTATAATCACTTAATTAAAGACAGAAAAAAGTCTTTCGTTTCGGATTATAAAATCCCCTATTCCAATATTAAAACGAAAGCATTGTGCAGCCCAAGGTGTAATAACGTATTTATATTTGTTGTTAAGCCTTCTCTCTTCATGTGATTAACTTAATTTAATACTGCGCAGTAGACGGACGAGTTTCACCAATAGAAAAGAACGCTTAATGCTGTTTGTAGGGTGCGTTCGCCATGTAGCTTATCTTGTTATAAGGTGTAGAGGCGTGAGAGTGGATTGCAAAAAAACCTTGTTAGGTATTATTTTTACCTTTGTAGGAAAGAGTTGTTTCTCATCTTTTTTTTTTATTTATTTATTCACTGCTTCAACTACCTTCAGTTATTAGCGGGAGGTTGTATTTTGTTTTTTTTTTACATTATATGTGTTTTAATAATTCGATTTCTTTTGGGTAGTATAGTAGTGGATTAATGTTATTGTCATTTAGATTTTCCTTCGTGTAATTTTGTACTATTTTCTTGTTTCTTGTTATTTCATGGTCTGTTAAGATGTGTTCCACTGTTATTTGTGTATTGCAGCTATTACAAAATGGAGGATCTTCTTTTTTTTTAATAGGTATTTATGTGTGTATACTGTGTGTCCTATTCTTAGCCTTGTTAGTATTACTTGGTGTCTTCTATGTTCTGAGGTTCATTTGTAAGGTTCTATATTGTCTTTTATTTTACTTAGTTTATTATTTTTGGTGTTTCCTAATTCGTGTTCTATAGTTTTCTATTTTATTTACTATTGTTTTTTGTATATCTGTTGATGGTGTGTTTAGATAGGTTTTTGAGTTTGTCGGTTGTTTTGCTATCTTATCCACAGCTACGGTTTCCTCGATGCCTACGTGAGCTGGTATCCATATTATTATTAGTTCTTTCTTTTGTTCGATGCTTACTGTATACAGTGCGTCAAGTATTTGGTTAATTATGGGATCAGTTGTTACTCCATTTTCCAATGATTCTATTACACTTAGTGTATCTGAACATATTATGTATTTCTTGTGCGACTGGTTATTGCTTATGTATTCTGTAGCTTTTAAGATTGCGTAGCATTTTGCGGTGTAGTTGATTCAGTATGGGTGGAGTCTAGTTCTTGTTTATTGTGATATAGAGTTGCTGTTGTAACATGTTCTAGGTGTTTTGAGCCATCTATGAATACAAATTTGTGAGATTTGTATTTTTGTCGTATCGCTTGGAAGGATTGACGTATGAGCTCCGGGTTTGTATCCTTTTTGAATATATGGTGAGCGAGGTATCAGTCATTGTTTGTGTCTGCAACCATGGAGGGTGGATGTGGAGGTATTTTGGTTGGATCTTTGAGAGGGATACGTTTATTTGTTTAAAGGTGTCTTTTATATATTTTTGGGCTGGGGTTCCATATCTTATTTTGATTTTTCCATTTCGTTTGGTGACGATGTCATGGTGTACTTCGATGTTCGTATTTGAGGCTAATTTAGTTATATATTTTAATGACAGCTGTTTTCTTCTTAATTCTAGTGGTGGTATGTGTGCAATGCATTCCATGCTGTTTGTGGGGCTTGTTCCGTATGCTCCTGTTACGAGTCTAATGGCCGTATTTTGTATTACATCTAGTTGTTTTAGGAACGTAGGTTTGGCTGTGATGTTTGTGATCGAGTTGTAATCTAATTTTGCTCTTATTGCAGTTATATATAGTTTAATTAATGTTTTGGTGTGTGCTCTTCAATTTATATTTGATAGGGTTTTTAGTAAGTTTATCTGTTTGTTACATTGTTTTTTGAGTGCTGTTATATGTGATCTCCATGTTAGCTTCGTATTAAAGTTTATTCCTAGGAATCTCGTATTTTCCACAAATGGTATTTCTGTTTCTTTCAGAGTTAGTTTCGGCTTTGCATGTTATTTCCTGCATCTGGAGAAATGTATTGCAGTTGATTTTGTTGTTGAGAAGTAGAATCCAACAGTTGTTGCCCATTTTTCCACTGCATCTATGTTTTTTTGTAGTTGTTTTTGAGTTGATTGTGTGTTGTTCCCTTTGCGGTTTATTATTATGTCGTCTGCAAATAATAATATTTATGTTGGTTTCTTGACTCTTTCCGTTATTTTATCTATTATTAATAAAAAAAAGAGTCGGGCTAAGCACATCACCTTGGAGTAGCCCATTGACTTGCTCCCTTGGCTTCGAAAGGCATCCGTTGGTTTTTACGTGGAATTTTGATTTTGGAGGAAGCTTTGTATATAGTGTACTATATTTCCTCGTATGTTACATTCGGCTAAAGTTGTTAGGCTTGTATGTTTCCAGGTTGTGTCATAGGATTTCTGTAGATCTAGGAATACTGCTGTAAGGTGTTGTTTTAGTTCAAATGCTTTTTCTACTTCTATTTTATGTTTGAGTGTTTGGTCTGTCGTTGTTCTGCCTTGCCTAACCCTGCTTGTGATGTGCTTAGCAGTGTTTTTCTAGATGCCATATTAGTCTTCCGTTTACCATTCTTTGAATTATTTTGGATAAAATGTTAGATAGGGCTATTGGATGGTAATTTGTCGGGTTGATTTTTCTTTTTTTGGTTTCAGGATTGGTATTGTTATTACTTTATTCCACTCTTCTGGGTATAGGTTTTTTTCCCACATATAGTTGGATATGTCAAGAAGCTTTCTTTTGTTTTCTTCTGCAAGATTTTTATCATTTCGGGAATTATTTGGTCAGGTCCTGAACTCTTGTTATTTTTTAACTGGTGGATACTTTGGGTGAGTTCTTGCAGGGTGAAAGGTTAGTTTAGAACATCGTTGTGTTTCCAGTTTTGTGCATATGTTCTTTGTTTTCTGTGTTGGTTTTCTTCTTATTAAGTTTTTGTGAGTGTATGGAATTTCTTGAAGATATTTCAAATTCATCTGCTATTGCTTCTGCTATTTCTTAGGGTGTTGTTATTGGTTTGTCTCCTTTAAATATTATGTTTGTCTCGTATGGTGTTATTTATTCCTTTTATTCTTTTGATTTTCTTCCATAATTCTTTGTCGGGTGTTAGGGGTGTTAATGTAGACACGTATTCCTACCAAGCTTTCTTTTTACTTTGTCTGGCTAATGCTCGTGTTCTTTTGAGTTTCAATAGGTTATCTAATGTTTTGTTTTTTCTATATCTATATAAGAACTTTTTGTTCTGTTTGCTTGTTTTTGCACAGTCAATATTCCACCATGGTACTGTTTTCTTATTGGTGCCATTTGTTTTTTGAAGGTTTGTTGAGCTACTGTTATTATATCTTGTGTATAATTTTTTATGATTTCGTTTATATTTTTTCTCTGAGATAATCTTTGGTTTTTGTATTATTTTCTAGTCTTTTATTATATTCTGGTTTTTTGTCTTTGTGTATTATCCATTTAAGGTACCTTTAGTGCTCTGGGGATTTAGCGATTTGGATATTTGGGAAATTAGATATTTTCGCTTTTAATCAACTAGGGTATTCTCTGCTTCAGGTATTTGGAGAAAATAGTTTGGCAGATGACATTTGTTATTGTTTTGGGTTGCTGGATGTTAAGTTTAGGTTGTGAATTATGAACTAAAAAAATGAATTGCTATTCATTTCCAATATGTTTAATAGGCAAAACACAAAATATATAACAGCAAACTACACGAGAAGGCAAGGTTAAGGTTATAACAAAACAAACAAATTATTATGCTTTTCTGAACAAACACGCATGCTCCGATCTCAAAATAGCCAGAAAAGTTGAACTTAAACCAACTTTTGGGAGATCGGGGATTCGGTGTTTTTGACGTTTTTCGGCAGTGTCACGTGATCACTTTAACCAATAGTATCATTCTCCAAATATCCAAATCACCAAATCTCTGTAGCACTAAAGCCACCTTTATGGTAATTAGGATATTGATTGGGTTTTGGGGTATCTTCGCAGGTTTGTATGTGTATGGGAAAATGGTCGCTGTTATATAAGTTTTCCATTACTCTCCATTTTAAATTTAGTTTGAGTTTTGGGTCGCATATGGATATGTCTATGTTGGATAATGTACCTGTTCTTTTTTCTCATTTTTATAAAGTCTAGTTCAATAATTAAATAAATAAAATGTAATGATTAGGTTCAACGCTTTAATCAAAGTTACAACACTGGTATTGGCAAACCAATACAAAGCAGCAAAGCTAAAGATAGAACAATTGTTTGATGTACTTCCAATGCAGTTAGGATGTAATCTACCACTGTAGTTAATCCTGTTCTACTACTTACTAGTATCCTTCAACTGAACACGCTAAATAAACTGTTCTTTTTTATAATTCATATTTTTTTTTATTACGAGCAAGATACGAGTTTATTATTTTGATAAAACACAATTCTAAGAACTATATTCTCTTATTTTTCTCAAACTCTTTTTTCAAACAAAACCTTGCAGGCCACTATGTGTTAGACTTTCCTTCTTTTCATGTGAATCACTTAATTTAATACTACACTGTTGATGGACTAAGTCCTACCAAAACGAAAGAAAGCCTAATGCTGCTCGTAGGGTGTGTCCGCCCCGTAGCTAGTCTTATTATAAGATATTGGGGCATGGGAGTGGATTGCAAAAAACCTTGTTAAGTATTATTCTTACCTTTGTAGGAAAGAATTGCATCTGATCTCTGTTATGAAGTTTGGTTGAATAATCAGATAGATAAAATGAAATGGTTGATTTAACACTTTAATCAAAGCTAGAAAATGTATTGGCATATCGTAATAAAACAGTAACATTAAAAATGAAACAATTGTTTGGTATCAAACCTATAAATGTACTTCCAATGCCAAAAAATAGCTTGTTGCTAGGGTGAAAGCAATTGTAGACACATTTAAATAATCATATTATATTTTCTATGAACACACAAAAAATAGAAAGTTAAACTATTTATGTTTAACAATTCGAAAGTGTATGATGCATACACATTTTTTTAATGCGCCACTACTGGATCTATTGTAGCGCACTTCAATACTATTGATCACATTGCGGTAGAGAAAATTGCATAAATATCTGATTATATTTTCTATCGTTATTGCACACAACAACTGGCTCTGTCGTAATCATCAATCATATTATTAGAAAATTCTAGGTTCCAAAGGCATACATTTTTTAGTAGTAGGAAAAGTTTAATATCTTTTGGTGTACTAAAGCATACTCTGAAAATTTAACTAGTATGGCAGTATCTTAGATCGGGTTGCATTTAATATGATTGAAAACCTCCACTATCGCCTGATAGTAATTTGTTGCTAAAAAATAACAAGCCAAAATAAATAACAATGCTACTTACCCCATACCGAGATAATTCGTTATAAGGGCGATGCCGCCTCAAGGAGCATGAACATCCACTTCTGAACAAAATCAAAACTCCAGCAGAGAACATCATCATCATCATCATCATCATTAGGTCTTCAGTCCTGGAACTGGTTGGATGCGTACCCTCATTGTTTCTATATCTTTCTGTCTGCTTTTCCTACTACCCCTATTTCATAGATGTACTGTACTGTGCTCCACACTATGCTTTGAACAGTTTTCTTCTTGTATCTATGTTCATTGTCTTTGAACATAGCTGCTGTTCTATCTTGTTTGATGCAGTTCGGTCACCTTCTATGTTTTACAGTTTATACCCTATTTCCCTGATAATCAGTGGTATATGAATGGCAGTAAGCAGCCATTGGCTGCCAAGTTCTCCCAGCACTTCAACCTTTGTCGAATTAATAGCTTTTCTAATTTATCCTTTCTCACAATCAACATTACTCAAAAATATTTCACAACCAACACCTGTAGTTGTTTATAATAATATTCCGATTTAAGAGCACTTATATTTTTTCGCCATGGTTTTACGTCTTGAAACTGGCTGGACTTGTACCTCAGCTTATTTATGTTCTGAGCCAGCCTACACAGTTCCCTGCAATTCTCACAACAGCCTATATACAGCTCGATTCCCTTCTATGTTTTCTAATTATATACCCTATTTTACCGAAATTCAGTGGATGTGAAGGGGGTTAAGCAGCCTGTGGCTGCCAAAGATCCCCCAACACTTAGACATTTGCCATATTAATAGTTTTCCAGTCAATCCTTTCGCACAATTAGCATTAGTTGAGAGTATTGCAAAACAAATATCTATAGTTGTTTGTAGTAATCACCATGTTTAAGTGCAGTTATTTTTTTTTGTCATTAGTTTTTCCATCTTGCGACTGGTTGGAAGCGTACCTCCATTGATTCCTATTCTGAGCTAGCCTACACATTTCCCTGAAATTCTCACAGCCTACATCTATCACTATCTGTGTGCAGTAGTCTAACCTAGGTCTACCTCTACTTCTCTTTTTTCCTATTTCTGCTTCTAATATATTCCGCACTATTCCCTCATGTCTTGGTATGTGGTCTATCATTCTATCTCTCCTATTTTTTACTGTTTTCCACATATTTCTTTCTTCCCCTACCATTTCTAGTACCTCTTTGTTCTTAACTTTGTCTGTCCACGATATCTTCATCATACGTCTGTAGCACCACATTTCAAAGGCTTCTACCTTTATCTTGTCTGCTACTTCTACTGTCCAGGCTTCACAGCCATACAGTGCTGTGCTCCACACATATGTTTTAAGCAATCCTTTCTTTGTTTCTATGTTTGTGGTCTTTGTGCACAGTAGTTGCTTTTTCTTGTTAAATGTAGCACGACCTTGTGCTAATCTTTGTTTTATATCTTTTGTGCTTTTCCTATCTTGCGTTATTTGACTTCCTAGGTAGCAGAAATCCTTAACCTCTTGTAAGTTCTCGTTGCCTATTTGTATTCTTGTTTTCGATTTGTTTTCCACTATTTTACATACTAGAACTTTAGTTTTATTTTTGTTAATTTTCATACTATATCTCTCCATTAGAACTGTTTCCATTTCATTAAGAGCAGCTTCTAACTCTTCTTTGCTAGATGCTAATACCGCTATATCATCTGCAAATCTAAGCATATCAATCTTTTGTCCCTGCATATTAATTCCAAATGTCTTCCTGCATTTGACAGTATTCATTGCCACTTCTATGTACAAGTTAAAAATTAATGGGGTACGGCACATTCCTGTCTCACCCCTTTCCTAATATTTACTTCTCTACTTTCTTGCTCTAATTCTATTACTGCCGTTTGCTCTTTGTATAAGCTATGTACTATCCATCTGTCCTTAAAACTCATTCCAATCTTTTTGAGTATTTTGAACATTTTTTTCCATTTTACATTATTGAATGCTTTTTCCAGATCTACAAACCCTATATATACGCTTTCCCCCTTCTCTACTGTTTTCTCCATTATCACCCTCCGAGCTAAAATAGCCTCCCGTGTTCCCCTGTAGCGCCTAAACCCAAATTGATTATCTCCCAGTATTTCTTCAGCTAGTTTTTCATTCGTCTTTGTACAGTTCTAGTTAATATTTTTGACACGTGCTGTCAAACTTATTGTTTGAAAATTTTCACATCTATCCGTGCTTCTTTCTTTTGTATAGTTACTATGATGTTACGTTTGAAATCTTTTGGGAATCTCGTCTGCCTCATACATATAGCTTACAAGTCGGAAGAGACGTTCTGTTACTGCTTGTCCAGCGGCTTTTAGAGTTTCTGCTTGCACCTTATCTGGGCCCGGCACCTTACCATTTTTCAGACCCTTTAATGCTAATTCAAACTCATCTCTAAGTATAGGATATCCCAGGTCATCATTTTCGATGTCTGATTCCTGTTCTAATGCTGTTAGTTCCTCTCCTGAATATAAATTCCCTATATATTCCTGCCATCTAGCTACTTTCTCTACATTTTCTATAACGATGTTTCCTTCCGCTTCCCTTATATTTTTGCTATATGGTTTTATATCCCTTAAATTTATTCTGATTAACTGGTATGCTTCGTCTGTCTTCCCTATTTCCATCTTAGTTTGTACCTCTTTGCACTTTTCATCAATCCATTGTTCTTTATTTTTCCTGCATTTGCGAAGAATTTCCCATTTTATGACTTTGTATCTCTGTTTTCCTGTTTCGTCTGATCTGTTTTTGTATTTTCGTCTTTCTTCTATTAAATTCAGGATATCCTTTGTTATCCATAGTTTCTTATTTTCTTTTTTCGTATACCACAGAATATCTTTGGCCGCCAAGTCTAGGCTGGATTTAATGTTATTCCATTTTGTTTCTACTTCATTACTATCAGAAATTTTCCCGATATCTTTCAGCAATTCATTTGACTTTTTTTCAAATCTTTCGTGGATATCTTTATCTTTTAGCTTCTCAAAGTCAAAGTGCTTTTTCCGTTCCTCTTTTTCAGATTTTAAAATTTAAGTGCGGCTTTCATAATTACGATGTTGTGGTCAGTGTCTATATCTGCTTCTGGGTAGCTTCTGTTACGTGCCAAATTGGCACTAAACATTGTCTTAGATTAATTTGGATGTGCGGAAGTTTCGCGCCGTAAATTCAAAAGACTCGGTGCGCGTATTTCCGTTACGTCAAAAGTGGGTTGAACGAATAATTTCGCGCCGACGCGTGAAAGGACAAAAAAGTGGGAGAAGTGTTTCCGTAAGACTCTGTAACGTGGCTGTTTTGCCTGAAACTTGGAGTGCAGTGGACGTTTTCGGTAACGTATCGTTATGTTTATTTATGTAGACTTCCTTGCCTTTGTTTATCTTGTTCGTCAACCTTATACCTGTTTCCTTGTCGATCCCTACATAGGTAGAGATAATCTGTAGCAGCCTAGGGAGAACCGGAGGCCACGACCCTAGATGAACGAGTCCTGGTAGCAACTGCGACTGCCGGAGCTGGTCCGAGCGCTTTGGAAGAGCGTTGGGCGTACCCCCCGTTAATTGCCTTAAAAGGGCCATCAGTAGCCCTGATGGACTTCAACAGAAGCCAACTTTAACTCAGGGACATATTCATGTGAGTATTTCGCTGTTATCAACTATTGTCTTAAATTTATATTTTTCGTTAATTGAGTATTAAATTTGTGCATTGGTGACGTCATTGGCAGATGGGCGCGCCGAAATCTGTACAAAGATTAGCGCTACCAACTGCTGTGGTGTCTAATATACCGCGCTTGCGGAGCTGTATTTGTGAACGTTTTAAATGTAAGAATTGCATTTTAAAATGTAAGAATTGGTATTTTAAATTGTAAGACTTCTACAGTCTTTCACTTGATTTCTAAACCGTTGTCTAACAATAATGTAATCTATTTGATATCTTCCTATATCTTCTAGCATCTTCCACGTGTATCGTGTTCTAGCATGATGTTAAAATAATGTATTTGTGATGGTTAAGTCGTTCTTGTCACAAAATTCTACTAGCCTATTTCCCTGTCATTTCTCATGCCTAAACCAAATAAACCTACTATCGACCCTTCCTTACCCTCACTTACCACTGCATTAAAGTCCCTCATAATTATTAAATTTTCATGTCCTTTTACGTATCTTAGTATGTCTTCGATATCTTTGTAGATCGCCTCTACCTCTTCCTCACTGTAGCTAGAGGTGGGCATGTTTACTTGTATTATTACTGTATTTACTGGTTTAGATTCAAATCCAACCCTGGGTACTCTTTCGTTTTTTTGTAAGTAGTTTTCTACACGTCGTCCTATCTTTTTTCGCATAACTATTCCCACACCCGAATTTCCTTCCTCTGATCCTGTATGAATTACCCTGAAGACTCCACTCCAAAAATCCCCCGCCTCTGCCCAGTGGACTTCGCTGATTCCTACTACGTCTAGAGTTAACCTATCCATTTCGAGTTTCAGGTTCTCTAGCTTACCTACTTGTTTCATACTTCTGACATTCCACGCTCAGACTCGCAGAATGTTCACGGATCTTTTTCTATTCTTTCGGATCACATCCCCCGAATTAGTCCCCTCCCGGAGATCTGAATACGAGACTATTTTACCTCCGGAATTTTTTACCCCAGAGGATGCCATCATGTTTACTCATAATTTCTGTACGCAGTGTACTTGGGAGGTAATGTGGTGGTTTTCCGTTGCCTTCCACATCGCAATAGTGTGTCTTAGAATGTCATACCAACCCCTATGGTCTCTGCCACTCTAAGTGCCGAAAATGCTGCTGCCCTCTTTCAGGGACCTGTCTTAGTCTGGTTCCTTACTAAAGACCCTAATTAGTTAAACCTATAGTTCGGCTCTTTAGCTCATAATAGTCCATGAGCCTTTCTAATTCACACTGTTAGCCAGATATACCTCAAATTAGTTTTTGGTACATATATACTATAATTTCAAGAAGTGTAAGAATTTTGCTGATCAGTCCATAGTTATATAATCATTTTTAAACTGATGAAGAATTTGTCTGATGGATTGAATTTTTCTCCATTCTCTTCGACTCACATAAAAGCAGAATCCCGTTTGCATGCTATTAAGAAACCTTTGCAATTAAATTAATGACTACTAGCTTAACATCTATGGCAAACTTTCGAAAGTTGCATGCATACTTATGTCAACAAAAGCTCAAGGCATTCTCACATAAGATTTCTGTAGTTTTCTCTTGCAATAATGCATAAACATGTGATTGTGGTCTCCGAATTGTCACATGTACTATGCACACTGGTTACATTACTCTAAGCATGCCGTCACCAAAGTTTTGTTAAATCCAAAATATTAATATTTTATTGCATCGTAAATATCAAAATATGGTTCACATTTGGACCAGTATCTAAAGCCATACATGATTTCCTAATTGTGCATACCAAGACAAACTTTCAAGTCAACAAAATTCTCAGAGTCTAGATAACAGTAATTTGCTGACTAATGATGTTGAATTTCTCTTTTAAAGAATACAAATATTTCGGTAGCAGTTAGAGTTGATTGTATTCATCATTGTTTTTAGTCACCAAGATTTTGAAAGTGGCTGCTCTACCTTCGTATCTAATTTGTTTTATATAGCACATTTATAATACTTGATCAGCATGGTATATTTAGCCATACCAAACACTAACAGGTTTTTATTTTTTTGATTTTAAGAAATGTGGAGCCATTAAAAAAATTGATCCAGAATAGCAGCTAATTATCTGAACAATAATTACCAACTATGTGCAAAAATTCACATTAAATTAAAGTCAATTCTTATATAAAACATATAATCCTAAACAAAAAAATATTTTTTCTGTGACAGGAAAAGAATATGACATTTAATGTTTCTTGACAGGTAACAAAATGTCACTTTTTATAAATTTACTTTTTTACCCGGGAAAAAATGAGTACTTTTTTCACGTGTATGTGCAAATAAGTAAGAACACGCAGATATTTAATTTAAAGCCGGGTCCATACTTGTAACATTCGGGTGTAAACATGACATCCCATCATAACTTCGTCGCATTCAAAACAACCGATATAAACAACTTAAGTAAACAATTTTGAAACCACTCGCAGAATTAAATTGTCAGATATTTGAGTACTTTAAAGGTTTCCTTAGCAACGCAAGTCTAACTGTCCCTATAAGTACAACAAACAACTTGTCTGAAACTTCAAATTTGACATTGATTGATTTTTTGACTTTAATATATTGTAATATTTTTTTCAATATTAAATCATCGTTTTGCCTGTCACAGAAAAAAATAGTGTATTATACACGGGTAAAAATGTAAGATTTTAACTCTTGGTGTTTTGTCTCGCTCCGTTTCGTGTCAGGAGATAAACACACCTCGAGCTAAAATCTAGTACTTTTTCCCCTTGTATAATAAATAACTATTTATTTTATTTTTCTGCACAATATGTGATGTTTCATTTTACAAGGGTTGTTTCTAACCTGTCACAGAGTGGAAAATTTACATTTGCACTCATTTATCTCAGTAGCAATGATACATTAACAGATTTCATAAAGTAGAGTAATTCACAATAATTCTAACATCAACATTTGGTTCAATTTTATATACTGCATAATGAAAGGAATTTCTTTCATCAGCATTATGTACAGTATGCAACTAGCGCTCCGATAAATAATTGTGTGAAGTATATGTTAATATGTTATTTCCCATCCAACTAATAATTCGACACTTGTTCTTGCATTTATGGTTCACTAGACTAATGTTTAGAACCCATATTTTTTCTGAATGTATTCTAAGAAAATATTAATAATTAATACATGCTCATGCATTTATTGCCCATTTAAATATGTTTTTAGAATCCATATTTTTCCTGAACGTATTCTAAGGAAATATTTTTACTGCTTCCCACAACTGATTATGAAATCACTTATTAGATGTAGTTATGTGAACTAAATTTCTATTACAACAAAGTAATTGAAATAACAACATATACTAAAACTAAACTTCTTAAATTAATAATAACACTCTTAAAATTTTATTTTTGACTTTAAAATAATACAACATGCTACAAATTGTACACACGTTTGTGTAGGTAGTACTCCATTAGGAAACATAAAACCAAATAATGGTTAAAATTTTTTATATTTGTTTCATACAGTTCTGGCCCCAGAAAATCTAGCCGGTAATCCACAGAAAAACTTGATGAAGTACTCCGCTAGAAATCCTATTTTGGTAAAATACCGACAACATCGACTACACTAACAAAAAGTTGTTTGCTCACTAACTCAGTGGGATGGGTGCTGCAAGTGTTTGAAGAGGGTTCCAGAACGCTATTGGGTATGAAACATCTTTAACGGTGGCATCTTAGATCAAAATTGTAGTAACCTAAAAATTATATTTCTGAAAGGAAATTGCATAACCCTATTGGTTGGATTTACTAATGCGGAAACTGTTAAAATGAAATATAGTTATAAATATTTATATAAATACGTCACACACTAGCCAGGCTTTAATTTTCTATAGTAAAAGACTAATGGTGATTCTATAAATAACTCCAATATCTTAATTTGAAGAAGATAGCATGCTGACAATGAAACGTCAGAGAATCAGTCCACGAATCTCGATAAAGAATAAATAATATTTCCAGTTTTCTATGGAGGATTGTAGAGATCATTGTCGCAGGTATTTAACCTTTGTGTTAATTTATATAAATCTTAATATATACCCCCTCATTCGGATCTCCGGGAGGGGGTACTTGGGGCTCGTCATCGTAAGAATTTAAAACAATGGTTCGATTTAGTGATGGGGACTTGGAATGTAAGGTCATTACTTAGGGTAGATAAGTTAACGAATTTATTAGTTGAAATGAGAAAACGAAAGCTCGACACTTTAGGTATTAGTGATGTGAGATGGCTAGATAGTATTGACTCTTGGAAAGATAATTATACAATAATTACAACTTCTTCAACTAATGAACAGGCAGGGGTAGGAATAGTGTTAGGTAAAAGATTAGGATGTAAAGTTAAAGAGTACTTACAATTTAGTGATAGAATAATTATGGTTAGATTGAGTACGAAACCCACTGACATGGTTTTAGTACAGGTTTACATGCCAACAACTCAGTACGAGGATGAAGTAGAAAAGGTATACAAGGATATAAATAGTATAGTGAAAAAATTATGGGAGATGAGAATTTAATAATTATGGGCGATTTTAATTCGTCAGTGGGAGAAGGTAGTGAGGGAAAACGATAGGAAAATTTGGGTATGGTAGACGAAATTATCGAGGAGAAAGATTAGTTGAGTTTTGCCTAGAACATAGATTAGTAACTGTAAACACTCTATTCGAACAGCATTTTAGAAGAAGATACACCTGGAAAGTGCTAGGTGATAGGTCTAGATACCAAATAGATTATATTTTAGTTAAACAAAGATTGAGAAACCAAGTTAAAAACTGTCGTAGTTACCCAGGGGCTGACATAGATAGCGATCATAACTTAGTTAAAATGAAGTGTAACCTAAAATTCAGAAAATTGAGAAAGGCTAAAAGAGAGGGATGGGATCTAGGTAAGCTTAATGATAGTGAGGTAAAAGAGGAATATAAAAAGTATTAGATAATAAGATAAAGGAGATAGCTATAGGAGGGAACGTAGGAAATAGATGAAAAGAAATAAAAAGGGCTGTACATGATACAGAAACACAGACTATAGGTATGAAAAAAGTAGAAGCGAGAAAATCCTGGGTAACAAAGGAGATATTAGATTTAATAGAGAATAGAAGACAGCTTAAACCTTTCAGAGAATTTGGTAGGGAAAGTAAGTAAAAATATAATAGAGTTAGAAGATAGTACATGAGTGTAGAAAAGCTAGAAATAAATGGATAAAGGAGAACTGTAAGGGAATACAAGATGATTTGAGAGTAGGTAAGACAGACATGGTTTACAGGGCAGTTAAGTTTTTTGTGGAAGATAAAAAATATAATGGTATTAAAGATGAGAATAATGAGCTTCTAATAAATAAAGTTGAGGTAGCAGATAGATGGAAAAAATATTTAGAAGATTTATATAAGGGAGAGGATATGGATGAGTTAGAGAACAAGCAAGAAAAGGATGTAGAAATAGGGTTCTCAATATTAAGAGAGGAATTTGATAGAGCTGTTAGGGATCTTAAACTAAATAAAGCGCCAGGGATAGACGATATACCTGTAGAATTAATAAAATATACAAGTCAGAAAACTTTAGACCGATTATATGAACTAGTAAAAGTAATATATGACATAGGTGAGGTCCTAATAGATTCCGAAAAAAATATTATCCCAATCCCAAAAAAGTCCGGAGCTGATAGGTGTGAGAATTTTAGAACAGTTCGTTTAACTTCCTACGCTTCCAAAATACTAACAATGATAATTAAAAATAAAG
Source organism: Platerodrilus igneus (assembly GCA_036346225.1). Taxonomy (NCBI): domain Eukaryota; kingdom Metazoa; phylum Arthropoda; class Insecta; order Coleoptera; family Lycidae; genus Platerodrilus; species Platerodrilus igneus. The sequence goes on along the minus strand of JARFIW010001332.1, from coordinate 450,327 downwards.
TAGAAGCTTCGACTGAGAATTATTTAGGCGAAGACCAATATGGTTTTCGTAAAGACAGGGACTAGAGAACCGATACTAATGATTAGGGTATTTATCGAAAAAAGGTTACAAAAAATAAAAACTCATTTCGTGTTTGTAGATTTAGAGAAAGCATTTGATAGGGTTAATTGGATTGTTATGTTCAGGGTTTTGAAAAAAAATAGAAATCTCTCATAGGGATAGAAAAATTATTTACAGTCTATATAAAAACCAAAGCGTAGTAACTGGATTTGATAAAATAGAAAAGGAAGCTAAGATTAGAAATGGTGTTAGACAGGGTTGTATACTGTCTCTCTTGATTTTTAATCTTTTTATTGAGAAAGCTTTCAACTTAGCTAGAGAGAGAAAAGAGATTGGTATTAGTATACAGGGACAGAAAATAGACATGTTACGTTATGCAGATGATATAACCATTATAGCAGAGTCTAGAAAAGAGTTAGGAGAGTTTTTAAATATTTTATATGAGATACTACAGAGTAACTAGGGGAAGATTGGGACCCTTTGTATGATTTTTAATTTTTGTTTTTACAAAAAGTTTACAGTAACTATAGAAGGTTCAAAATGGCATAAAACTATAGTCCAGACATTAAACTTTTATAAATAAGGTTTGTTGAAGATATAACTCATAAGGATTCTGTGTTAATATTGTTTTTCGAAGATACTGAGGTTGTACGAATCAACCCCTCCATAGGGGCGAATTCATATACGGCTTGGGGTACATTCGTATTAAAGGGGCAATATCAGACACTTTAATAAAACAGATGTGTAAACACGTATTTTTGCTTTATTATAAACTTCATTCGTGTAAGTAAGTATACATGCATATAGAATAACATCTTAAGAAAAAAGTATAATATTTTTACCAAAACAAAAACACAAATTTTTTTTAGTGTAATGTTTGCACAAGAAGTATGTATTAAGTAGATAACTATTGCACATTATATTCACGTGAATTAACCAAAAAAGTATACAGTCTTGATGTTCTAGCTGTTGAACTTGAAGACGATGGAGCAGGAAGAACTAAAATAATATCCGATATGCATACAGTAGCTACATCTTCAACATAAGGAAAAACAAATGTCTAAGAGGAACCTACTTTTTTTTATTAGAAATGAGACTTTAAATTCCGTTGGAGAATAGTGACTCACAACTTTTCCAATGTAAGAGACAACATGTTTCTTCTTTTCAAATTTTACAAGAACAAACTCGTTGTCTCTTATATTTTGGTTTTGTTCATCATCATTAATATTTAGGCTTGACTCAGAACTTTCTCTAAAACTAAGCTCGGTATCGTAGTCACTACTACTTTCTACAATTTTTTAGAATTTGTTTTGGATTTGGCCAATCAAACAAAGACAAAACTCGTTTCATGTCTCTAGCTTTCTGTCTTTTTTGCTGTTCCGCTTTTTTGTGTTGTTTATCCATTTCCAATTGTTCAAGCCTATTTTTCTCTGGCGTATCTGTATGTATTCTAGAGTTTCCAGGTTGTTTACCTTTATGTGGTTTATTCTTTTTTTTAATAGCAGGAAATGGTCTAACCATTTCTGATGTAATTAGAATTTTAAATGGTTGTGGTGGCATAATAGGATCTAGGGAGATTGAACTTGGTGGCAGAACTGCGACTGATTCAGAACTCACAGGAGCTATTAGCTCAATAACTACAAAGTTGCTAGACAATTGTAGCAAACTGGATTCACCATCTGTAAGTGTAGAATTTATTAGTTGAGCATTCTCTGTAGTACTACTGGTAATTGTTGACAAAACTATTGGAGCAACATCTGTTAAAGATTGAACAGAGCTGGCAACTAATTCTTTGGGATTACTTTCATCAGAAGCATACACATGTGTAGGAGCAAAATCGTTGTCACTGAATGCCAGTTGATTATAAGGCCAAATACCTGGATTAGTAAATCCGCTTATATTTTTTACCTTGAATGACTCAAGGTAAGCTAATTTGGCTAGCTTAGGAATGATATAAATGTTGATTGTTTTCCCTGGATTAGAAATATGCAAATCATTGAAAGCAGTTTTCAATTTGGATTTAAACGGACCGAAAACTCCGACGTCTAACAGTTGCAAACGGTAAGATGTATGGGGCAGAAAAGACAAATAAACTATTCCATTGTTTCTGGCATGATTGACTGATTCTAATGTAATATGACTTTCGTGATTATCACATAACAATAAGATTGGGTTTTCTTTAGAACACAGTGTATATCTCTGAATGTACTTCAGTACCTTAACAAACATTTCGCAGTTTATCCAACCACTTCTATTAGCAACGCCAAGACTACCTTCGGGAGCTCCTTCAATAAAATGATCTTTATAATGGACATGTGGAAATACAAAAAGCAGAGGAACTGTACTTCCGTTTGCTGAAATAATACCCCCGAAAAAATCAAGTTCGCCCCTTTCAGCTGAAACCAGTTAGCCGACTTGTTTTATTTTTTTTCTGCTAACACTTTGGGCGTATCTAATACTGTAAAAATGCCAGACTCATCAAAATTGAATATAGAGCTGCCGTAAATTCATATCGTACATAGACACTTTTTAAATTTTCAAAAAAACAATTTACAGTAGTTTTATTAAAAGCAAATGATCGAGCCACGCTAGTATTTTCTGGATTTCTCAATGTTAAATTTGCATTTCTATTGCGAAATCTCAGTGTTTGTATTCCAATCTACCCCAAAGTACAAAAAACTACTGACATAGAGTTATTTAAAAACAAGTAAAAATTTACAAGCACACCTAATAATCACGTAAATATGAGTATATTAACTTACCAAATCGATGATGATTTCAAAAGTACAGTTATATGATTAATCATAAACCTCGACTACAGAACGTATTAAAATTTATGTATAGCGCACAAAAATATGTGGCAACGTATACAAACCACATACTACAGAGTACTGGCGCCAAAGTTCGTTGACAAACGAGTCTACTGGGAGGATGCATATATACCAGGGCATGCTCAATTTGTAGGTATAGCTCTCTTAACAACTGCAACTGTACGAATCTGCCTCCTGTATGAAGGGTCTCAATCTTCCCCTATAGTACGAGAATTAACTCAGGGAAGACAAAGATAATGACAAGTGAGTTACAGCCTAGATCTAAACCAAAACTAAAAATAGGTAATACCGAGTTAGGGGAAGTAGATGAATTTTGCTATTTAGATAGTATAATTACAAGGGACGGACGTAGCAGAAGGGTTTTTAAAAAAGAAAACCTTACTAATAGCTAATAGTATTAGTTTAGATAATAGAAAAATTTCTTAAAGACGTAGGTATGGAGTGTTCTATTATACAGTAGTGAGACTTGGACAATTAGAGGTAGATAAGAAAAAGATTTTGAAACTTGGTGTTATAGGAAAATATTAAAGATTAGTTGGACAGATAGAGTAACAAATGAAGAAGTTTATAGAAGGATAGGTGAAGAACCCTGTATGCGGAGACAATTAAAGATCAGGAGAGAGAGAATGATAGGACACCAGTTAAGACATGAGGGACTATTTAGTAAGGTCTTACATTATAGACTACCAAATAAAAATAGAGTATGAAGACCTAAACAAAGCTATATTAGTCAAACTATTAGAGATTTAGGTTGTGAAGAATATGAAGACCTTTTTAGACTAGCTCAGAATAGAAAAGAATTTAGAGCTGCGTCAAACAGACCTTACGTAAGTTCAAAAACAAAACAAAAAAAAATAGATAAATAAAGATCAGTTTAAATGTCACCATGACATACCTCACAATTAGTTAGCGGTCTGGCATGTTGGTAGCGATTCGTTGCTTAAGCCTTACCATAACATATAATTTAATAAACGCCACCATGACATAACTCACAATTACGTAGCGGTCTGGCATGTTGGCAGTGATTCGTTACTTAAGCCTGGCCATAACATATAATTTTAAACATCACCATGATATAACTTACAATTAGTTAGTGGTCTGGCATGTTGACAGCGATTCGTTGCTTAAGTCTTACCATCACATATAATTTAACACTTTTTCTTTTTTGGAGAGGATAACCAGGTAATATTTCATTTCCTTATAAATGGGAATCATGTAAACATGTTGGAGTTCTTTAACAACCATCAGGTTGCTAATATCTATGTAGAGCCAGGTAGATAGGAAAAAGATAGAAGAGTATAGGAAGGCCTAGACTAAGCTATATTAGTCAAATTATTAGAAATTTTGGTTGTGAAGGGTATGTAGAGCTTTTTAGATTAGCAGAGAATAGAAAAGAAGTTAGAGCTGCATCAAACCGACCTTAAGTAAGGTCGAAAACAAAATGATGATGATTAATATATACATCCGAAACTTTCTTTCTCAAAGATAGCATTTTGCCGATTCACTGGACTTTGAGCCATTATAACATTTAAACGATACTTGTAGGCCAATTTTTAGTTACTATAAATTTATCTTTTTCTTTCTGTAGAATTTCATGGTTATGTCAAGAAAACATTTTCACTGTAAGAAAGATTTTTAAGGTTAATCATTAATATATGTACTTGATTTTGACAATTTTAATTTTAATGTGCAACTATTATGTAATGTGCTAAACCGAGTACTTTTACATGTCTGGTGGAGGAAATAAAGTCCTTGAGTATTAATTTTCTTTGCTCAATGAATTTATAAGCTTATCAGTTTTTATTATTAACTGGTGTTTTCGCAGGTTAATCCAGTAGATTGGATATCGTAGACAGATAGTATAAGATTGGCTCCATTAGTAGTTGGAGCTTGTATGTAAATTAGTTGTCTATGATTATAACGTCAAATCCCATGAATTGTACCAGAACTATCTTCCTAATTTTGTGTTCTGGTAACATCTGTATCTTTCAGGTGGGGCTGCTTTCTAAAAGCTTTGAAAATAATCATCGACCAAAATTACTGATGAAGTAATTGCCATCCGACAACAGCACTTCATCCTTCTGCAAGCATCTATTCTACCCTTACCTTGAGTTAATCGGCAACGATTACCTTGTTGTTTAGTGTCGAAGTCAACAGTATTTCAAGACTACATAATTTTTGGCAAAATACTTCACAGAACTTCTTTGTAAAATTTCCACTTTCTGATTCACAACTAAATGTGACAAATGATTTGCATTTTTATGAGATCTTTGTTGGTAATGTCTATATGCAGACAGAGCCAAAACACCAACCATTTGTATCAGTGAAACATTAACTACTCGTAGTAGTAATGCATGTGAGGTTAAAGCAAGATTATTGCTATGGAGAACAACTGAGATCATCTGAATAAATATATTAATATATAAGTTATTTATATTTGGGTGTTTGAAACAAACTCGAATGGAAATTTTTTTTATGCCTACCACACATTCATACTGTATTTAATCCATTACAGAAGTTGGCAAAGCAAAATCAAAAGGTGTCTTTAGTAAAGTCGTTCCCCAAATTTGTTCTAAATCTTCTTTGGGAATTAAACCACTCATAGTTTTTAAAATTATCTTTATTTACGTTTCGATCCATGACCTAGGATCATTTTCAAAATAATAAAAACTTCAAGTTTGACATTTATGACATAAATTGAAGGTGACTTTGATTTATTGATGTTCGAAATATTTGGTTTGAGTACACTAAGCAAAAATTTTTAAAGTTTAAAAGAATGATTGCCTTCAATTTGTGTTACGGCCTGGGACCGACATTTTTAGGTAGCCAATACGCTTAACGTGAAATCAGCTGATTAATTTTTATTGGTGAATTTTATATGAATTCAATAACTTGGGAATTGGAAAACATTTTTTAACATGTTTCTATTTATACAATTGAGAGGATGGTTATTAAAGAAAGTTATTAAAGTTATTAAACAAACATACAGGGAATATCCCCAAATTTGGATGCCTTGTTATTCATTAATGGGCAATACAACTTCTTAAAGATTATCATAGCATATAATATAAACAAAGACTATCATCATTTTATACCATCCAATAATAAATGCTTTAGAAACTAGACTGAATCTATTATCTCCAATATGCAGAAATACTATAAGATAATTAGTGTGTGGCAATTAGAAAGACCATGGTCAATTATTAAATTGAAGTTTTTGTTTTTTTTTGCAGAATAGAAGGATATGCCAAAGGTTTAGAAATTCGACGGCTATCTCAATTTAAGGTAGATTATATAAAATGGAGCCCTAAAAATAAGCTGATGCTAAATATAACATTCCCCAGGCTTGATGTTACTGGTGAATATTCTGCCACAGGGGAAATCGCAAACATGATTGATATCTTTGGTCATGGACCTTTTTGGTAAGTAGTTGATTTACAATTTGGTTAGAAATATTTTCGACGTTTTTGAACAACATAGCTTTAAGTGATATTCAGTACAATAAATGTAGAATGGTCAGAAACCAGAAACACTGTAAAATTATTTTTAACAGCTGAATGTTTTGCCTTAAAAAATAGTTTATTATTAGCTAGTACCTTTACAGCAGCAATTTAATTCTTCTTCAATTAGTACAACTACAAGATTCGCTCTTCATAATTCGTGTTAAACAAAATTGATACAATATCCAGTCGCATTTTTTAAATCTATCGACATTAGAAATTTTGCATCCTTAAATTTTTTGAAGATGTTACTAACATAAGGTAAACCATACGCATACACCATACCCATACCAGACCATACCCTACCAAGTGGCTGGGGTACTTTTTAGAGGAATAGAGTCCCGAATGGTTCAACCTCTGGGTTGAAATCAAGTTGAGATGTCCAAACGTTAACGGAGGGAAAGAAAACATCTCCCGATGGTAATTTAAAAATCAAATCCATAAAGAAAAACTGAAACTATACTGAAGCAAAAGAGTAGTACTTGAATGTATTATTGACTACAAAGAATGTATTTACAAGTGCACCTGTGATCTACTAGGTTTCTGTTTCTAAGCAGTAGATTTAGAACATATGAGACTTCAAATTCATGTAAATTGGAACTGAGTGAATGCACATGTCATAGAATTAATAAGGTTGTAGTAAATTTTGTAGAGAGTGTATATTTATTCTTTTCATTATTGCAAATGGTATAGCAACAGTTTTGCTAAAATAAATTAACTTGTGAATTAATATTTCAGATATTATTTAACATTTACTTTCAAAAATTCTCATGACCGTTAGCAGTCATGAATAGATCTACATGGTTAGGTTTGGGTTAGATTTAAAACAATCTTTGTTTTAATGAATTTTCATGTATATTTGCAGGCCAAAATCACTTTCTTGATCTCAAGATTTTGGGTATCCCCTTCTGTTATTCATTCTAGGGCTTTTCCCCAACATCCTTGCGAGAATAGGTGGCGTGCAAGGAATTTCCCGATCAAGACCACATTTCATATCCGATAGCATTCTGGAACCCCCGTCAAACACTCATATCATCCATCCCACTGAGTTAGTTGGCTGAACAATCAACTTATTTTGTTCATACAGTCCAGGTTTCGGTATTTTACCAGCATGAAATTTTTAGCGGAGTAATTTGCTAAATTTTCTGTGAATTACCTGCTAGATATTCAGAGGGCCAAAACTGTACGTAACACGTGTATATATATATATATATATATATATATATATATATATATATACCCTATTCACGTTAAATATGGGGCGATGTCACAAACAGTAATAAAATGCTAGAGATTGTAAAATATAAACGTAACTATGAACGTAGGCTTAATGATATTAGGATTTAGTGTGTAGCAGTTGGTAGTTCTGTTCGGTGTTGCAACATTTTTTACTTCTATTACTTTGACATTTCTAATTTTATTGTCATTGTTTAGTTTTGTAGTAAATCGTTTGTGCTTTATATTTGCTAAATAGAACAGTTCTTTTTAGAACTAAAACACTTTATACAATGGAAGTTTTGAGTATTTAACATATAGAATTCCTAAACATTTGGATTCGTGCGCACAAGAAGTGGTTACTTCTCTAATTTAGTACTATGAGTTAGAACGGAATCAGGGTGGCCCATTGTTTTCTTTAACAGCTGCAAGAGACGTAAGCAACAGAATTTTGTGTTTTACGTATAATTTTTTCATATCCAGTAAAAAATTACATCTATTATGAAAGTGCATTGTGTCATTGTTAGGTTTAAGTGAGGTTACAACTTATATTTTTTAAATCAAATGTTTATATTAAATTATAGTAACTTGGTCTCCAAAGTGTGTTGGTCATTCACATTCTTAATCACCAACAAAAGAGAAACCTCATGCATATGTAGTCTAAAAAAAAAAATTATAAATCTAATCAAGAAATATAAAATAACTTAACCATGACAAACGTGGCATTTATTTGAATTCTGACTTCGTCCCATATTTAACGTGAATAGGGTATAGAATCCTATAATTTATTCCAACCTAGATCACTTGACTGTATGTGGAGATCTATGACTGTATAAATATTGTATTTATATGAGTACAGTGGGCACTAATGAGTGAATATAGATGAAACTTATGATGAAAAGTAGACTAAAACTCTGACTTTTATATAAAAATCAGCACGTTAAAAAGTGTTCTTGTTTTTCTTGTTCTTGTTTCAAGTGGCACTTGAAAAATATGCCTCGTATATAACACTAATTTTTAAAGAAGTCACGCTGTCTGTTAGTTTATTTTCTTTATTATATACTTCTTTGCGGCTATTTGAATATTATGCAGAAACAAAATATTGTCATATTTATGTAATAAGAACAATTAGATATCAGTAAATAAATGAAGCTAATTCTATTACAGGTTAAAGCTACATGGATTATCAATAGATACCATAATACATCTGAAATACAGTATTAAACACAATCCACCTTACTATATAGAAAGGATGACAGTTGGCACAAAACTGAGAAATGTGAATGTAAGTAATAATCTAATAGATGTTTATTTCAGGTAAAATAAAATAAAAGAGCTATAAAGAGATAGTTATAAATATTAACAACTTCTTCAGAAGACAATATCTTTAAAAAACAAATTCGACAAGCCACTGCACAAGCTAACTTTGATAAATATATTAAATAAATTTTGTTTTGTGGAATTAATATGACGTTCTGAAGAAATTGTCAACAAATAATATTTCAAATGATTACTAGGCTACATATCTTTTAATTTACAGCTGCTAAAGCAACGTTTGGCAAACATCTGTCTACAGCTGCACAATATTGTTAAACTGAAGGTTAAATTTAAATTAAAATTTCTCGTCCTTGATTGTTTCAATGATAATACCATTGTATATTAATAATATAATCACCTAAATAACCACAAACAATGATTGTTTATTTCCCCTAGCAATGCTAAATGAGGCGCTTGTATTAGGATTATGTCAGGTTTTGGAATTTTTATTTAAAATATAACTACATGATTTTTCTAGAAGAAGAAATCACTATAAACGATAAAAATAAGTGCAGATTTATTGACCAGGTGCATTATGAGACATGAAAATGAGTACCGTCCACTTTGTAAGTGATGCTGGCAAAAAGAAACTAACACAATAAACAATGACAGTCTTCTTGTTTATTTGTCTGAAAAAGACAAATTTATGAAATCGATTTTCTATGCAAAAAGTAATTTAGCAACAAAAACAAAATATAAATGTTAGTAATTAGTCAAAAAATACTGCATTTATCAAATGACAAAGTTTTACTTGCACTTAAGTTGAAGTCATTACATTCATACTTAAAGCACGACATGAGAAATGTAATTTTAATATTTGCAGTTTCGGAACATACCAAAGATATAACTTCGATCGTTTAACTTTAAAAGACGCGGAAGCTAGTAATTGTTTTTTGTTATATCCATCAAGGTGGCAAAAATCATAAAGTTTTAAAATTAATCTAACACCTACAAATATGAATTAGAAGATTGTTATTTGTAAGACGTAAAGATGGATTCGGGCCGAGCCGGGCCGGGCTTTTAGATGCGACCCGGCCCGGCCCGAAATAATTTGCTCCGGCCCGGCCCGAACCAAAACGCATCGGCCCGGCTTGAGGCCCGGCTTGAATTTCGGGCCGGGCTTCGGGCCGGGCCGGGCCGATTCGGGCCGGAATGTAACTAAAACCTTAAGTGATGTGTAGATTTTTCAACATCCAAATGGAACGTATCGTTTGTTAATATATGTATTTTCAGTTGTATATAAATACTTCTTTACTATTATTATGTTTTTCTACAAAAGTTGAATATATCAATCTTAATAAATTATAGTTTATAGTATCATGTTAACCTCGAAGAATCTCAAAGGTATTTGCAGATGATGCACACTTGCACAGGCAATCCAAAATAGAAGGTGGTTTGCGTCAAACTTCAACCTTAAGTAACAAAATGCATTTTAGAATTCATGTACTACTACTAGTATATAGTAAAATATTTCAAGGAAAGTATTCAAAATTTGACTGAATATTGTTTCCTCATCTTCTAAACAAAGAACGTTGCCAATTTCCATTTTACAGATTGCTGGTGTATAAGTCTACATTTCGAGAATGTGCTAGCATCCGTTTAGAGAATTGATTATTCAAGTATCTCGTATCAGGTAGACATTACTTTGTTGTCTATGAATATTTTTTTGTCGCATGCTTTACTGGAAATTTTAATTATTATGAAAAAAAAATGCCGCAACATAGAATATTATTTAGTATTTACATTTTAATTTTCTATATCCATTTGTTATTTAAAGCTATAAAAAGTTAATCGCATTGTATTCGGTATGGTGTTCAACAAAAGATACATTCAAATAATTAAATCTAATTAAGCTGGTTTTTTTGTAATCGGGCAGTTTAAAATATTTTTACATATACAGAGTGGTTTCGATTTATTCATAAATAATCTTTAGTGCGAGGCCACAATAATAAGTTAATTAATAAGTATAATACAATAAACCAGCTCAATTAACATACGTTGCAATAATTAAATATAACACGGACGATTTCTATTTCAAAGTTCTTGAAAAGTGGAAAGAAGTGAATATTACTTATCGAAAAAAAAATCGAAATTCACAAATCGGTTTAAACCAAATCATTTTCGTTTTCGATTTATTTCCATTATGACACACTTACCAATATGTGTGTGACTGTACCTGAGTGATATATTAAGAAGAGCGTTAATTATAATTTTGTTTAAGAGGCACCTAAAGAAATCATTAAATGAAATTATTTACTAAATCAATAAATTGTATATTTCGTTATATAAATTTCGGGCCGGCCCGAATAGCCCGAAAAGCTTGAGCAGTCTGGCCCGGCTCGGCCCGGGCCCGACACGTGCTTGGCCCCGAAAAAAATTTGACCGGCCCGGCCCGAAGCCCGGCTTGATATTCGGGCCGTGCTTCAAGCCGGGCCGGGCCCAAGCCCGGGCCCGTGGCCATCCCTAGTAAGACGAGAGGACCAGTAAGAAAAGAACAAAATCAGTAACAGAATGCTTGCCCAAATTACGTGTAACAAAGGAAGGGAAAAAGAAAAACGAATGTCGTGCTAACACAGTCAAAGAATGAAGGGGTTTAAAGAACGAAACAACAGAACATACAACCCAATTAGCCTTTTGTAGAACACCTGTACCTGAAATGATAATTAAACACAAAAATATATATAAAATATAATTATAATAAGTAACTTCTATGAATTCAGATAACAAACAATATTAAACTGCCGAATTAAGGACGAATGTCTGAATTCTTCACTCCTCGCGTACTAATATTAAATACTAATTTTATATATAGGTAACAATCAAACTAAAGGGTACCTCGTAAAAAAAGAACTATGTCACTCCCACATTGGCACATACTTTAGGCTAACAACACTAAGTAGCACTTAACAACTGTAATTTATTTCATTCTGCCTTGGCACAGCAAACAGCTAATTAATTACAATTACACGACGATTAAAACATAATAACATGAAGAATTCAGATTGCATCCATTGAACTCGATAATACATGGAAAACATGACGACAAATGTAAAACAAATTTCAAATTTTAAATACACCAACAAGCCTGCATAACTATAAAAATAAATCTTACCTAGTTACTTACTAGACTTATACTGACAATACTGATGACATCAGTAGCAGCTATAAATTTAGTACACAAAATAAACATTTACAAGAGTGCACACTCTTGTAAATCTAACCAAAATTGCATCAGCATACAACGGCAGCCAAACAAAATGTGTGGTAGCAACAATGTAAAATTTCTGTAGTACGACAAAGTAAGCATTAGTTTGAAAAATCTAAGAATTACATACCAGTCATGTAAAAAAAAGAAAGCACATTTTTCACCACAAAGATTTGTAACTACCCAATTGCGTTAATATTATTATCACAGAAGGACCCATGCATATCAATACTCGAAAATATAGTGACAAAGATACAAACAGTGATTTCCAATTTTATTTATATAGCAACATGCAGCGAATTCTTGACTATAAAATACATGGCTAGATAAGAAACCATAAGTATAATGTGTCAAATGCAAACTCGTAAATTAAATAAAAGGACTAGCGAAGTTAGTTGCCTAACTCGGCTATTACACACTGAAATAGTCCTTAGATCAAGGAGGCAGTACAATTTACAAGTACAAAATGGAAAGTAACAAGATATTTGTTATATATTGTAATTACAGATGTAGATTTGTATACCATAGGTGGTACCAGGAAAAATGCAGAATATTTGAACTTACAAAATCCTGAAACATACACTGGACATGGCTTAAAGCAATGTTGAGCATCTATATTAGTCAAAGGCTGAGAAGATTTATTTACTCTAAAAAACCATAGAGGTTGGCATGCTTAAACTAACTGAAGCCTACCTTAGAGAATCTGTAAATATAAAGATGGGCGTTTCTCGTAAATTATTCAACCATTAAAGAATATGGAAAACAAAGTTAACACCAGAAAACATTGTAATGAGCGAAGACCAAGAAATAATTGCTAATGTAATAACTTTGACTTCAACTGCAACAACACAAAAAATCTAGTGCTTATCAACAGCTGTGAATTTACAATAATACAAATGGTAACATAAATATTTCATTTACTCAAAATTAAAAATATGAATGTTTTCATTCGGTCATCTTGAAAAATAAAGTTTCCAATTTTTCCTTCATTTTGGTTTTGTCCCATCTTGTATGTTCCCAAGGTCACACGCGGGAATGTCCATTTTCTGGACTCCTAATGAAATATACTATTTGTTACGGGTGACTGAAACATTAAATTCGTAGATTTGGAATTACTCAGGAGGTGTCGGAAACCCATAACAAATTAAAGGTGCAAGGTGCACCAGCAAACCACAGTGGTGCACGAGTGGGTCTCTATAGGAACAATAAAAAAAAAACAGAACAAAAATCAAAAAAGTATAACAATTAATTAGGTGCAATTTCAAGCTGTATAACAATAACACTTACCTTGAAAGGTTTTCAACACTGTCAAATCTAAGGATGAAAAATTGTCTAGTGATCATCCTCTGGATGTCCAGTAATTCTTGGGAATTTCAATTATGTTGACCTCTTGGCAGAATGGAGTTCCTCTTACAATCAAACGATATTGTTATTCCTGTAAACAGGCTACCTAAATAAATTTCAACACGTCGCATAATAATATTCTTGAAAACAAGTACATACAAAATTTAAAAGTTGCCTAAATCCAGTTAAATGCAAGTAGCATAACAAACTTCCTGTGAATCGGTATACATACGGCATTTGAAATTACATAAACTAGTCACTTTCGATTAGTCACACCTTTTTTCATTTACCTATAACAATTTAACCACACTATCCACATTGTTGACATTAATTCCAATGTCTAGAATTCGTAAATCTAATACAGTAAACAATAAGTCCTACAATACAGGTGGACGTTCTACACTCTTAATGTCCCACTAAACAGGTTTCATAAACACATGCCACCACAAAACAACAGAACAAATAAATATCTACTAAAGTTACAGCTGAGTGCCAATTGAAGTAAGGCAATCTATTTCACAAGCAGGAATCCACATTCAAAAGATATTATTTAGTTTCTCACCAAAGTGGTATGGAACTAACCTGTTCTAATTCGATATCAGATTTCTGTCGATTATCTGCGAATTCACCACATTGCTACATCCTAGCTAATGAGGTGGTTTGTCTTACCTTATGTGATAACCCTTCATATGTCTTTTAGCTGCTGGTTGATGGGTAATTGATTCATTCTTTTTCTTTGTGTCTAGCTTCTGTGATTCCTTTCACTCTGCATGTCTTCAGAGGGTATTAAATGAAACATTTAAAAGATACATGATATCATATGGTTTATTTATGTTAACATATGTGCTCAAGCCTTCAGCCATATAAATGAATACATTGTCTTGCATGATATGATTAAATTAACTGCAACCTGATATTTGCGAGATTCACTAACTAATGATCTGTTTCTAAGTAATTCCTACATTGTACGAATATGCTTATGATATTCTCTGGGGTTTATTTTACATTGTAACTACTCATGTTTCCATGTAACATTAATTTTTCTCAATCCTACTACAAATTGTAAAAAGCTCTCATGTATTTAGGATAGTTATGATATGGAACATGGATATTAATAATTTCACGGTTATTTACTTCTTTATTCTAAAAGTTTTCTGAAAATGACATTACCACATTATGAAGATTTACTGTTATAAATATTATGTTTACCCCTTTTGTGGTTTTTGAGTTATATTCCAATATGTATTACACAAAAACAAAATTTATGCTTTTGTGTTTTTAAGTTTATAACCCGAATTTCCTTTACTAGAACTAAAAATTTATTGAAATATTATGCCTAATAAATGCTACTATTTACGAAATCAAAATATACAGTGTACATCAATATTAATTTTGTCAGTTTAAAATTAATTTTCTTTTTTTGCATCCGGTTTCTATTTTTCCGACGACCACTTGTGAAAACAACAGATTACACACTACTTAGTTATTTAGAAAGTAAAGTATATCACTCTAGAGTGCGAAAGTACATATCACTCTAGTGTTGAAATACTTTTCAACTCTAGAGTGATATGACTGATGTTAGTATGCTAGTTACCTAGGCAACCCAAACGACTACCGGTTTCTACTTTTTTGCATTCATTCGTTTCGTTTTGGCTAATAACAGTTTAAAATACCCATAGTTAAATCGATACTGACAGTTTCCGTTTTACTTAAAAATGTAATTACTCATATTAGTTTGTAATTGAAATGATTTCTTCAATAAAAATTGAGAATGCATACGCTAAAAGCAACAAATTCGCGTATTTTATAAAAACAAAGTAGGTGTTCGAATTTTCAACATCAAAACGTCAAATAAATTTTATAGGTGTCTGTCTGTCTTGCATTATTATTATTGCGTACACATTTATTGCAAATAAGCATAAAAATAATTATTTCGTAATTGTTTTTAGTGGTGGTCGTCGGAAAAATAGTGTACAGTACTCGCGTGGAAAGTGACATTTCACACTTGTGGAATAGTCGTGTGAAATGGGTCACTTTCCACGCTAGTAATGTAATATACTATAATATAAAGCCAATGCGTTACATATTATAAAGTGTAAGAAATGGGATTGTCTTAGAACTGTTACCTGTTTTGACATGCAAGTTACTTAAATTAATATAAATTTTTTCATATCAATCATTATTGTATAATTTACTAGAAGTTAACATGAAGTGTTTTACTGTCTGTTTGTAGAGCAACTTTTCCAATCTCATGGATGATGAAAAGGTTGGAAAATTAGTGAATGCAGTTATATCAAAAGTGGCACCAGAAATGCTGGATACTCTGTGGCCTGAAATTGAACCAGGATTATCTGATCAAATAACTGATGTAGGTAATTAAATATGTACAAAATGTATAACATTAATACTGATATTTTTCAGATTATCAACGATAAACTGAGTGTATTAGAATTAACGGGAATCTTGAGCAGACTATTTAAAGTATTTAGCTTAAATACAGGAAAGTTAACGATAAATAACTGAATAAAAATACAATAATTTTATTAAATGTGTATAAAATGCTGATCCCTGTTAATGTATCTGTATTGTATATATTGTACAAAATAAATAATAGTACAATTTTTTAATAACATTTCATTAAACTAAAAATTTGGAATATAGATCACGGTTTAACCTGTTTGCATATGCCCTGAAACATGAGTGGCGAATTGGTTTGCAGTAGGTAGGATGAAGTCCTACAGTAAATTTAGCTTTCTTTAGTTCTAACCAATGGTTCGTATAAAATAAATACAAGATCTCAATACCTTTTTTATAGCACATTTAAGTAACATCATATATAAAAATAACATTGCGATGGTTTAATATTATTAAAGTTCCCAAAATTCAAAGATTAACATCTTTACAAGATTAACACCTTTAAAAGTAATATCATCAAGATTTCACATTGATAAAGTATATATAATGTACGAACTAACTACATAATGGTTTTGTCTAATTAAGCATCAGGCAGTTGTTAGTTGCAAAGAGATTTGAGAACATACATTTATTCTTGTGGACTCATCCCAAAGTCATGAAGTTCATGGAATTCGTGAATTTTGCCTATTTCTGGTATGTTACGAAAAAAAGGTTTCATCTATCAACGGGTAAGTGAAAGCAGTAATTTTGTTGTTTGCCAAACTACAAACATCTACAAGTCGTATGATAATCACTAGAAATTTCTAGTGGTTTAACATTTGTTTCCAAGGATCCTATAACATTCTCAATGGATGTGTATTTAGAATGTTCTAGAACATTTACTATAATAAAAACTTTATTAAAACTATTGAGCGTTTAGTGTTTGTTTCTTGTGAGCAACCTTAAGATACTTAACAACTTTTATTTCCTAATGTTGCAAAAATTGATTCTTCAAATTAAATATCATAATATCTTGTCACAGTTAGAGGCAATTTTTATTCGTTCAATTTTTTTTAGAAGGTATCTCAGTAATAAGAATTTGAAGTAAAAATTGTTTTAACAACTCACATTTAAAATTGTAAGAGATACAGATCTGACTTCCATATTTGACTCACTATTAAGCCTGTTAATAATTTAAAGATCTTGGATTTGGTTATAGATTTAAAAGAGACCATTAATTATTTTGTCCTTTTCTGTACAATGTAAAGATAATTCTTTTTACTAAACCAAACTATTAAAACAGGCTTATTGAATTTAACCTTTAGTTAAATGACAATTTTTCGTTTTATCCTTTAATGGTCCATTAAAATATTAAAGTTTCATGCTTTAACACTAAATTCCACCAATAAAAATTACATTTAAAATCAATATGCACATACTTCTTAGTATTTTTAAATGTTCCGTCCTTGTACGATAACATCGTGCTTAAATTTAAGAAACCCTATATCTGTCGCGACCATTGTTCAATAAACTAAATACTTTCACAATTGATTCATTTTTATTACAGGACTACCCGTTCACATTTAAAACTCACACATACATAATTAAAAAGGATAAACATAAAAACTCATTTACCCACTGTTTAATAATATTTTTTAACTCAAGGATGTCTAGAAACCATCCGTATTTCCAATTTTCGTTCTTTTCAACTAACAGCTAGCTTAACACAACACGATCCAAATTATTTGAGGGGTGAACTCTCCAGGTTCCTACCACTCTTTCAACCGGTCATTCCAACATTACTTCCAAGAAACAAGTGTATTGAAACCTACTCTACCCTTGCAAGCACAGTTCAAAAAATAAACCACACACTGTGTTTTCCATTGCAAGGAAGTCCACTTTCACATCCTAAAGCAGTGTTTCATTTCAACTTTCCTTCCCCCAGACTACTTGCTCGTGTTACTACACTTTGACGTTTCTAAATAACTTTCTGAATTTAACTTCAGCTGCTGTGCTTAGTTGTTATATCACATTTCTTTTCTATAAATTCCCGACAGCATTCGTTAATACAATGTCATAATTTTCATCTGTGCTTATGTACAAGGTTATTGTACGATATGTATGTGTGTACTCACTTATGACAATTTAAAACAAACCATGTGTTTGTTGTATATCCAAGTACAAAAGAATTTCTATGAAAAGCAAGGCTAAAATTTTTTCTTCACAATAAATCGCAAGAATAATGATTATTAAACATTGCATTCATTATATTTAAAACAGTAAACTTTTCATCATTTCTAACGACAAAACTTTCAAAACAGGCACATTAATTTTCAGTTTTATGACTCAGCTTGAAAAGTTCGCTTCATAACTAACAAAAGTTTAGACATCTTATCAAAACTCGGCAGAATGATTTCGAAGACAAATCTGCATATCTTGTACTATGCGATGCCAACAGTAGACAATATTCAACTTTTAATAAATGTTATCTTTAAATAAAATATACCTCGAATTTTATAAAAGCTTCGAGCATCATAGTACTTGTTTTATCTTTGAATATCAAACTTA
Source organism: Platerodrilus igneus (assembly GCA_036346225.1). Lineage (NCBI taxonomy): Eukaryota > Metazoa > Arthropoda > Insecta > Coleoptera > Lycidae > Platerodrilus > Platerodrilus igneus. The sequence continues at coordinate 431,893 of JARFIW010001332.1, read as the reverse complement.
ACCAATTTTCCCCATTACAATTAACCACGTTAAATCCAAATCTCCATGACTAAATTAGTTTACTTTAAATAAGAATTATTGCTCTCTTCTACAAATAAGAATTAATGTAGTTTTCTCCAAATAAGAATGAATGTTTTCTCCAAATAAGAATTCATGTTGTTTACACTGAAAATAAGCTCATCTAGAATAAATAAAATTGTATTTTCTACTAACCACTAATGAAAGCAGGTGTGTCCTCCATGTCTGCAAGCACCTTTATAATATATTTTTAATGGCAAACCGCTGTGTCCATAGTGTGGTTATAACAAGTATCTTTAGCTGATAATCACAGCACGCTCTCAAGAAAAATGGCTACAAATATTAATGTACGTTATTATGCCACTTTTACTATCAGTGTGCATGTGTTATCTGTATGCGCATTTCTACACATGGCATTCATTTCAACTAACAAAGACACTGATACACTTAGACTTAAACTAACGCAGAATAATTTTCTAATGAGGTAACGGAAATAAGCTTAAGGTTCAATAGCCAATAACAAACAAATGCCACATTTAAATACTATTTAAAGAAGGAAATATTCAAAGAATGTAAATTCTACGCATTAATTTCACCAAAAATTAAATATGTTACATCACATGCATATGCATATGCATGTGTGCGCACACATTAACACACACAGGCTTCCAACTTTTTCATCCAAAATGATTAGATTCAGTGTTCCCAGCAAATACAATTATCTAGAAATAATTCTACTATAAAATATTAATAAATGAGCTACACACTGAATTTCCAGTTTGTAAGAAATTTACAATCTCTTCATAAAAAGCCAACAAAAGTCTTAGAATCGTAAACCTGATTTGAGGACACAGTTGAAGTGAATTCTGCCAGGATGCGTTCCAAGAAACTCATTCTCATCCCCAGGTGGTAATTATAGATTATTAATGTGAAAAACCAGATGAAGGTGTTGCCTTGTATGACCTAATTGTCCATTATAATTTAAAAAAATAAAAAATAATATATAATTGAAATGCGTGTATTAAATACTAGTATAAATATAAAAATATTTGGCATTAATTATTGCTTAACAATTACAAAAAATGAGTTTCTTAAAAAATAATTCGAGTAATGGTAAATATCAATACTTAATATCTAAACAATTGGAATCAGTAAAGATGTGCTGATACATACTTACTAAATGGTTCATGTACAAGAATGTTTTTTTATTATTTACAGGAGAATTTTGGAAATCATGGAAAACAATTTATGCGTTTAGGAAACAAAGCCAGATAACTTTCTTCGCCTGTACAAACTGAAATTTACCAACTTTGGTTAAATGCTCTATTTATAAGAATATATAAAATTGTTTTAATAAAATTCGTTGATAATCTTAAATAACAATATCTTACTAGTTCTTTATTTTTAGAAGACAAAATAGTTGCGTTGCCATACAATATGAATGATACATTATTTGCAATGATGTAATATGTCAGCGAATATTTTTTCCTTGCACTAATATAAATGTTGCATTATTTTAATAAATAAAAACAAATATATTTCTCAATGACTAAATCATCTTTTCCATGAAAAATAAAACAATTGTAACTGAGGTGTCGTTTACAATATATTTTAAGTGTGCTTTTGAGGAAGAAGTGCATCACAACAACTTCAGAAACATGATCATAGTATACCAAAACTACAGTTGGTATAATCGCACGTTACATTACTTACATCAAAATTATTAAATCACTGTAAAATGCCAATTACTTTATGTAGTATATTGATAATTTTTAAGCATCTTTAAAATTGTCATAAACATAAATAGCAATAACCATAGCAAAAGAAACATTTGGAAATTTTGTCAAATCTAAAAATAGACACAGTATCAACGAAAATGTGCGTATCAACATGATAGCAGCTGCTATCCAAAAAGCAAAAAAAATTCTAAAATAGGAAGCACGGTCTACAATGGCTGACATGTTTAACAGCCTTAATAACCTCACTCAGCTTGATCTTAAACCAAAGTTGACTAGTTTATGAAGAGATATTAATCAATTGCCACAGTAGAGATACCTATTTTGTATATAAACTTAAACATGGAGATATAGTGGCAATTTCTTTGAAGAAACTTACATTGTAGATGAATTCAAATTTGTAAACATAGAACATATTCAATATGAAAATGCTCCAACTATATTACCAGACAGATCGAAAGATACCTGGATAAAAGTTTTCCAAATTTGTGGATAGGAAAAAAAGTTCCAATTTGCTAATCAAATGCTATTTGAGTTCTGAACATTGTAAGATAATACAACCATGAACAAAACTGTTTTCATTAAAATTGAAGAACTGGTTTCTGTAAAACTTGATTTGGTTAAACAGGTTTTACCAAAACCAATTTTTAATTTGAGACATAAAGAAAATAATTACATCAATATTTTTACCTATAGTTTAATTAACATTGCAACAAAAATATTACCTTAGCTATCGTATAGTAAAATATAAAGTCAAGAGAACAATACAACAGTCTGCTACAGTGCTGATGATTAAACTTTTAATAATCTTGGCATTCTAACTCAAATAATTGTATTATTCGTTCTTATAACTATTATAGTTTGCATTGTGTTTTGTTAACCTTTTGTTATTATTTAATAACTAAGTTATTGCTGTCGGTGGTTGTAAATAACCTCTGCAAATTAGTTCATGTAAATCGACAAATCACACAAACACTATTACACATTCAATTTTGATTGATCCAAGTCCAAACCAAACGAACTCGGTCATTGAGTTTAATCGCCAAATACTCAACCGTCTATCACTGTACTAGGGTTCATTCTTTCTAAAATGCTGATAGGTATAGACTTTCTGACCACAGCGATTATGGTAACGAATGTTCCCAAAATGTGTTGGTTTTTCAAAGACGTCTTGTCTTCGTTTATATTCAATTTTGTACTGAACCCACTATTCTTACAAAAACTGCTGTAAATATTATACAAATTAATTCTCTTATAAACGATGAAGGTGCTGAATTAGGTGTTACCAAAACAGTACGAATTAATTGTTGGATTTCTAGTAACTCTGAATTGTTTAATAAACAAACTGGTAGTGTGGCTATGCCTTACACAGAATATGTTATAAAACTCACAAATAACCACCATATAGATTATTGCCTCAAAAGAAACAAATTCTTATGGAGGAAATAGACAAAATGTTAGAAAATGACATAATTGAAGCATGTGACACCATATGCCCCACCGGTTGTGCTCATGCCTTAAAAAGGACAATACGTTTCATGTGTGTATAGACTATTGTAGGTTAAACGAGGTTATGGTATCTGATTGATAGCCTTTATCGCAAATCAATGATATTTTCCATATGGCAAAATCAAGTGTAGTTAGGACATAATTAGACTAAAACGCAGGATACTGGTAAGGTCCTGTCATGAACGAAGATCGTAATAAATCTGCTTTTATTACGCCATTTTGTAAATACCGCTTTAATTGGTTATGATTCAAAAACATTCGTCTGTGGCCTTTCAGAGATTAATTGATCATTTCCGAAATAAAGTGTATCGTTGAGATTTTTGAATATCTTGATGATTTGTCTACTATTTTGTCTAGTTTTAATGAGCACGTAAGCGATTTAGGTTTAGTTTTCAAAGAACTATAAAATTTTAAATTACATGTTCATTGTAAAAAATGACAATTTGCTACTTCTAACATAAAGTATTTAGAACACGTAATTTCCTATTCTGGAATTACTCCAGATCCAGATAAAGCTATTGTGATCACAGATTGGCCTGTGCCAAAAAACATTAAAGAAATCACATTTTTACAAACGTGTAATTAGTTTTAACATTTCATAATCAAATTTTGCAAGTAATTCAGTTCTGTTTAATATATGAACACGAAAAAATACTACTTGGAAATAGGAGCGTAAATAAGAGACCACATTTGATAAATTGAAGTATATGCTTGGTAGTTACCCAATACTATGTCAATCTGATCGTAATTTACCGTATGTTTTGAAAATCAAGGTCAGTTCATTCGCATTAGGTGCATGTGTAACCCAGGTGGAGTGTACTGATGACAGGCCCATAGAATATAGTTGGCTTACCTCTGCAGAATGTAATCAATCTACAATAAAAAGAAACGTTAGCTGTTGTTTATGCCTTAGAAATTTTTTTTAAAATGTTCCAAAGTTGCAGTTCTGAACACCAACCTTTGAAGTTGCTGATGTCACTCTGATTACCTTCTAGCCGCTTAACCAGATAACCGCTATAATTACAATTTTTATGACTTGGAAATGATATACCAATTGTGCAGATGTGGTGACGGATATGTTATCCCATCCTGCTAGAATAGACTGCCATGAAGAAAAATTGACGTTATCCCTGTTAATGTAACTCTTCCTATAGTTTCTATGTAGGAAATGCAAAGAAAGCAACTTGCAGATCTTGATGCTATAAACACTATCGCCTGCTTTAAAAACAGAAAGTCGCTTGAAAATAACTTTTGTAAATGGGTCGATAAAATGAGAAAATTTTTGAAGATGCACAGTTAGTAATTCCTAGTGCAGAAATCAAGAATGTCTTATACGAACTCCACGGTTTCCCACTAACTACACATTATGGTGTTGAGAAAATCTTAATGGATCTCCAGTAAATATTTTTGGTGCACTATGTGTCAGGATGTCACGCTCACATTCGATAATGTTTCGATCATTGCCCAAAACATAAACTAGTGAAAGGTGAATCTTTCCTGTAGAAGATATGACAATTCGGTAGATATAATCTAAGCAACTGCAAAAGCTTGCACCAGGTGTTTAATTGATGAAATTATTTTCCACTATGCGAATAATACTAAACATGTTAGTACTAGATTTACTCCTTGTTATCTGAACTTTCCATAAGAAATTCGTACCCCGTTTGATGTGCATCATGATTTTTGTGTTGTCATAAAAAGCGATAATTTTGTTGCAAAAACTATACCTTATCTGAAATTTTAAGTTCTAGTCAACATAGTGAGTGCAAGGGAAAAACTAGAATCCTGCCAAATGACTATAAAACAATATTTTGAACACCATAGGAGAGACGCCGAGGAATATTCTGTTGGCGATAAAGTTTTAGTTGATATGTATGCTTCCAATAATGCAAGCAATGCTAGTATTGCCATGTTTTCACTGCACCATAGTGCTGCATGTGTAGTAAAGAAAAGAATTTCCCCAACTTCTTACCAAATAAGCCACACAGAAGAACCTAGCAAACCATTAGGTAATTATTGCGTTCCATCCTACATCGCTAAATTGTTCATCTCCTACTTAGTAGAGGTTGTCTGAGAAAACAAAAGATTAGGGCTCCATGGGAAAATACCTAGAAATTTTCACTTTAATGGCCCACCACAAGTGGCATTTAGTGCGAATGTTGATGTTACAGAAAGTGCTGCCGCAGATAGTGGCTTTTGCCAAAGTAACTGTTTACATAATCAGTGCTTAATTAAAAGTGTTGCAATATCAATGATAAAATTTCACTTTAGGATCCCATGTGCGATGCCCATCTGAATTCAAAGGGGGACATTGTAATAAAATATTATTTACTTTTTCATTCACCTGGTAATACCGCCCTTGTGTAGCATAACGTTAAATATAGACCTGAATTTCGTAAAAATGCAAGAGATAAAAATGCTGCACTAATAATTAGACTTGCAACAACCTACACATGCAAAATCTAGCTATTGTATTATTCGTTCTCATAATAAGTACTACAATTCAAACCGTTTTGTTAACCTTTTGTTATTATTTAATAATTTCAATAGCTAACATTGTTTTCGGTGGTTGTAAACTACCTCTGCTAATTAATTCATGTAAATTGTAAACAAATCACACCAACACTATATTAAACATTAAATACATTAAACATTACATACATTAAACATTAAATACTTTGAATAATTCAAGCCCAACCGTGGCGAACCCACTCACTGAACTTAATAAATACAAATATAATTTAAGGTACACGATATGTCAATAAACCCCACTACAACATAATATAAAACTGAGCTCACAAAAAGTTTTAGTGCCGTTGGTCAAGCGGTAATAGAACCTCTTGCAGATGTCGTTTAGGAACTGATACATACCATATGTAATTGAGTGATAAATGCAACCATGTCTATTTTAAAAATTGTAATTCCAAGGAATGCTATTTGTCTTCTGTACCACCAAGGATGATGGGAAGTTGATATGGTTGTAGTATATTGTCAGAGCGTAACGCTTGCGTGAGGTTTTGAACAATAATTCTTAAGTAGTATGTTGTGCCTGGGAAGAAGTGTTTGATAACAAATATGTTTTAGTATGTTTTATTTCTTTTAAATATGAAAAATCCGATTGTGTTATAAACTTGTGCCTATTTTATCTATACAATTAAACATCCACATACGTTGTGATTTTGTTATTTATTCTTACAAAACCCATCAAAAATGACATTTACATGATGAATTCACAAATCATTCTGCAAGCAGTTGAATTCAACTATCAGCATAAGATCATTTACCAGTAGGGTGCTTTTCAGTTTAGAATATGTCAACCAAAGGGTTGAGACTTCCACATTTTGGATTTCGATTAAAATAAGCTAATAATACTTTTTCTGTGAAGCTGGTGATGTATTTTTAGATATGCCAGTTTTAAATACTGCTCCTTGGATTTCTCAGGCAAAAGATTCATTGTAACTGCATTTGCCACTTGAACTACATCTTCAGGTGTGCAAAAAAATGACTCATGACTATCATTATCCATCGCTCTACTTTTATTAATAGGATAACAGGTAGCTATCTCCAATCGTTTAAGAACAGTTTTGATAGTTTATATGATTAATTGATGATGTAGAGCGAAATATTCAAAGCACACTACATTTATACAAACATTTTTAATTGCGTTAAAAAATGACAAACATGACTCTTTTTTTAATGCAAAAGCGTGAAAAAATAAACCGCTAGGACACTTTCTTTACGCTTTTTGATCGATTCAATAATCACATACTTTATGACGGAAAACAATTTTAAAAAACGCGGGATTTATAACAAACATAGAAAAATGTCATTTAAGCGAACATTAGAAACAGGAAAAAAATGTGAAGTGATGAATAGTTTTGTCAGTGGCTTAAATTTAAAGTCTCTTTAGAATTTTTCTTGTGGCAATATCTGGCCAGATTTGAGGTTAAGAAATTGTTAATTTTGGAAAGTAATCTTGTATTTTTATTGATATTATTTTATGTACAGTTTAAGTTTAGGTTGAATTTTTATTTAAATTCGTTTAGGAACTAGGTAAAGTTAGCTAATTGTAAAGGATGTCCTGATACCTTAGTGATGGAATCCTATATGGAAAAAGCATTTATTTTAAGAATTTTTTTAATTATAACAAAATCAATGTGTTTTAAAACATATTTTTGAGAAAAAGTAGTATATGAAGCGACCAAATTTATGTCGAATAACCATCTTCTGTGTACATATAATTTTCAAAAAGAATTGCTGTAACAGACAATTCGGCATCCCCCGATTTGGAGGAAGAAAAACCTTTCAGGGAAAGTGCTAGTGTAACGTACATTTTTTGTATCTAAGCAATGTTGTTTATTTTTTATTCCTCTATAATTTTTATTTTGAATCTTTTTTTTGAAATTTTTCCATAGAAACCCACTCCCACACCACTGCAGTTGGACTATGTACCCATATATTGTTACGGGATCCCTGCCCCTTCAGGTCAAATCAAAATTTAATTAACTTCACACTCATTCTACTCATAACAGTCTCCATGACAAGAAGGTGACCGTTTGGTAAAGTTTCAGAGCTAACATACTTGCAAATATTAAGGAATGTAATTCCACACTTGCAAAACAAGCACGAAGGGATCGAGAACATAATTTTTACACAACATAAAGCACATTCGCACACTTAGGGGGCCGCTAAAGAAATGTTAACTGATGTTGTCAAGATCATGTTATAAGCAGATATTTTGAAAGTTCAATGCCACCAATATTGCCTGATATTAATCTGACCAACAAAACTAGAGAATCTAAAAGACAGTAGTACTAAAAATGGGAGCAATTCAATAAGAAATGTTAAATAATGCTGTTTACAATTTGGAGGAGCAACTTGTGATTTTACAATATCAAAATGGAGGTCATATTCAACATTTGCGAACGAGAGAGAAATTCTGTTATGTAAGCCATTTTAATTGTTGAAGAATATCCTTTTGGCATTGCAAAAGCATCATTATTATAATTAAAATGCAATAAGATGTATCTGTAAATCCAACTATTGCGAAAAACATAAAAGTGAATTTACCTATACAAACTGAACTAAGGATTTGCATAGCCATTATCAAAACAGATACTTGATTGTTGAAACATCCACTGACTGGTTTCGACATTTTACCCCTCAAGAAAACTCACACAACTTCATTTATACTTTTGCCATTGTATAGAGGTTCTTTCTTATTTATATTGATATATACTACTTGGATTGTGTCTTAAAGATTAAAAACTATTCCAGTCTGATGTGGTTCTTTATGAAACAATCAAGTATTTGTTTCGTTAATGGCTATGTAAATATTTAGTTTGATTTTCATGAAAGTTAGAATTTGAAATATATCTTTTATATATATATATATATATATATATATATATATATATATATACACACACACACATTAATGTTCTTGAGGTGAACATAGCACCTCTACATATTGAAAATATCACGACAGCAAGTTAACCAAATTTGGAAATAGTATCTAATAACCTTAACTTGTACTACATAGGAAATTTTCCATTATAATTCATCATGATGAGTATATTTTAAAATCCTATCAACCTCTTTCAAAATCTCATGGGCAACTTGAGTGTTTATTTCATGACGATTATAAGGTGATGTGTATAAAAGTATAGTAGGGTAACTTCTAACATGTTGTTCTCGGCAAAACTGTTTATCCATTTCACAATCCACTTTTCCACTTCGTACTCTTCCTTCCAATTTCTGTAAAAAATACACAATTAAGTTATACATTATCAATAATTCTTGTGACACAAAAATCAATTAATTCTGTGTCATTGTAATGTATTTTACTATAACAAGCATCAAATAATCGTTTTAGATAATATGCAATATTTATAAGGTTTATCATACTAAAACATTTAATAATTAATCAAATTGAAATCATTTCAAAATACAAAATGAAATCAAAATCTGCTTTTAATGAAATCTTGTATCATGTTCTATAGTGAGTTTAACAAACAGATTCTGTAAGCGCTCATAAACGAGCACCAAGTTTAAATAGAAATTTTGTATTGGTTGGTCAAGTTCATACAATCTTTTAATACATTTTGTATAGCCAACCTACACATGTCAATTAGTTAGTCATTCGTTGTCATTGCTTTATTTTTATTCGTGTTTCTATAGTTGTTTTTGCTGTAATACTTATCTTTAAAAACAGTATTTTTCAATACTTACTACAATTATATACGTTATTTGTAATTAATTATGTGTATATGTATCAAAGGCTTTGGCCCCTTAAAAATCGTACCTCTAGGCATTTTTCCATGGATGACAAAAAGTGGATCTTAAATATTTTCAAATTTGTGGTGAAAAAAATTCCATCAATAAAATGGAAAATGTTGCATTTACTGCAAATGTAGCAGGTAATGTAATAACTTTGTAGAACAGCCAATATATCATCGTTGTAAGTATTAATGAAAAAAGTGTGTACACAATTTGTTGGGGTTATTATAAATGCAGTGAATCTCACTTGAAATAATGCAGAATACAATTGACAGTTGGTTAATACTCCCTGTATGTTTGTTGTGGTTTGTTTTGTACTATTCTGAATCTTCTTCGGGAATTATACCACTCATAGTTGTTAAAATCGTCTTTATTTATGTTTCGATCCATCACCTAAGATCGTTGTAAAAATAAAAAAATTTCAAGTTTTTCATTTTTAGATATTCTAATTAGCAAAAAAGATACAACAATAACACATCAGTATACAGAAAACCAACACACACAAACAGATACTTAAACTTCGATTCAAATCACCTACACTGTGTCAAATGGGGAATTATCAAAACCATGTATGATAGAGCAAAACGAATATCATCGAACGAAGAAATTTTAAAGAAAGGAAAGACCTAATTAAATGTACACCAATAAAAAAAGTATCCTAAAAGAATAATAAAAAAAGAAATGAATAAAATCCCAAAAAATGAAAAAAAAGAAAACAGAAAAAAAAATACGTATTAAGAATTGCTCTCAATACCATACACAAAACGATTCTCCAAAAAAAATCCAAAGTGTTTAGTAGTGACGTGATCTACAATTCAGTCTGCAGATTAACCCTGTCAAAAGAAAATAAAATACGCAAAATAAATATGAAACGCAAAACCATTTATTTATTGAAGATTATTGATTAATTCATGAACCTTTGTATTGTTTACAAAAAATGACATGACTTCGTCTGTCGATGTTTCGAACGCAAGTGTTTCTTGACAGACGGACGAAATTATATATCCCCACTCCCACAATGTTTTCAACAACGCCAGCTATACAATACAAAATATGAATTCAGACTAAAACTTAATAAAAGACTTAACACAGAGAATTTGAAACAAATTCAAAATGAAAGCAGTATTTAGAACCAACAATACACTAAGAACACAACTAACAAAAACAAAACCCAAAGATGCAATACAAAGTTCAAAAAATGCATCTACAAAATACTGTGCGAGTGTAACAAGTTTTATATAGGGGAAAGTTCCAGACCTTTTAAAGTTCGATTAAACATAAATCACATATAAAAAATAAAAAATTTGTAAAATCCATGATTTGCCAACATGCATGGGACTCGTCATAAAATAAAATGGGAGGATGCAAGAATTATTGACAAAGAAGAAAACCAAAAACACAAATTCATAGAAGCTGCTCAAATAACCCTACATAAAAATAACTGCATAACAAACGAATTCGTAACTAAACAGTGGATTCCATTACTAAAAGAAATAACAAATAAAAATCTTATGCCCTCAATATCTATGTAGCATTGCAAGTTTATCCTGGGTTTTCCTTGCACTATTAACATGAAATACAGCCTACATACATGATTTCTATTTATACATACAATAACTAATTACATAACAATAGGCATATTAACAGCCTCAGAAAACTGCATTGGTATCTGACAAGTGTAAACCCGCCAATGTAATTAAACAAACTCTAAAAAACCTTTGGTCAGATATATTTTATTTTTCTTCAAAAAATTAGAGCAAGTTTAAAGTATTCATAATTATTATAAAGTGTCTGCAATTAGTAGATTTTTCCAATTTTGACAAATTGTAAGTAGACCTATATTAGTTAAAATAGATTAAGTAATGGAGATTATTTTTAGGGCTTCTAGTCTTTCCGATTCAATTCAATTCAAATCCATTCAATTCCATTTTATCTTATTCCTTGATTACTTTTCTTAGCTTAGTGCAAGCGAAAGCCTTGTGTAATTTAATTCAAGTTACACAATCCATCACAAAGTAATTTTGATAGTATTTTATATGAGGAGACCTTTACTTATGGAGCATTAATATTTGTAATGTTGGGAGCACTGGCGAATTTGGAGTTATTTCAAGGCACCAGAAAATAGAAGTTAAAACTATCTTTTAAGTTTTCTGATTTATTATATAAGACCTTATGAAGATATTTGAATATGCAACTTGTAAAGTGTTTTGGAATTTGATAATTTTTCTTGTCAAAGATAATAATTTTTAGGATTATTCAATTTATATGCTATTTATACAGACGTTTGTCATTATAAACCGTAAAATGCTTATGCTACAGTTTTGATTTGAATAGTAACAATGTGTAACGTTGCCAACAATTCTAGCAGAATTTTAATTGATTTGACGTTTAATTTTTAGGTTATATGTTTTTTAGTTATTCTTATATCTCACACACTTTTTATTTTTATTAGTTCATAATTTGATCAGTTTTTGCTTCAAATAGTTCTTTTCAGAACTCTGATCACCGAAAATAATGAGTGGAATTAGTTTAGGCGTTAGAGCTAAACAACTTGTTGCTAGTTTAATCACTTTTTTTGAAAAAGAAAGGGATAATGGTGGGCCGTTTATTCTGTTAACAGCATTTCTTATGCATATTTTTAGAGAGTCTCGGTCGCCCTGAGTCTTAGTATTGGCACCGTAAAATCGATTTCCCAAACAATTGCGAAAAATGAACCATTTACGTTAAAAAAGCAAGTCCACACAAAATATGTCACTGACGTAGATAAATTTACCAAAAGTAGAATTCAAAATGTGATTTATAGGTTATATGACAATCGTAAGTACTCATTTCCAAGTGAATGTATAGTATTACAAGTATTTATTTTAGATGAACATATTTCTGTTTATACTTTGTGGCAGAATTTGAAGCACAATGAATTTTTTAATGGTTCTAAACGATCTCTGAATACAATCCTACACAATATAGGATTTAAATGGCAAAAAGATAACCCACGCAGAGGTCTAATGGAATTGCCAAATATTGTTGATAGAAGGATATGTTTCTTGAAGACACAAGAGAATAAAAGAAGATAATCTGTATCAGTTTGTGTTTGTGGACAAAACATGGATTTTTCAGAATCGTGCCGTGAGCCGCTCCTGACAAGACAGTGATTTAAGGACTGTAAATATAAAACCCTCCTAATAATAAGACGGATCGTCGTCTTGGTTGCGACGCAAAAATTTATTGAAAAAAAAAGAATTGTAAAGAGTACACAAATTGATGGAAAAAAGGTTTGTGTCATATATTTCCTTTTAAAACAGAATAATGTAAATAATCTTTTAGGTACATAGTTTACATGCAGGAAAAGTAAATGGTTTCATAGATGGGGCTGAATTGATTTTTTTTCGTCCACAAACAACCCAGATTACCACGGAGAAATGAATGAACAGAATTTCTTGTATTGGTTTGAAAATCAATTATTGAAGAATTTGGAAGCACCATCTGCACTAGTTTTAGACAACGCTTTCTATCATTCTACTGTGTTAAACAAAATACCCAACAGTTCCTGGAAAAAAAGTGACATCGCAGAATGGCTAACAAAACAAACAATTTCCTTTGATGGTAATGCTTTGAAAGCAGAGCTTCTGAAACTTGTCATGATGTAAGTCAAAATTATGTACTTTATAACATATCAGTATTTATTAAAAATTTTAGGCATAGACCGCCAAAGATTTTCAAAGTGGATTTGCTGGCCTAACAATATGGACATAAGGTGTTAAGATTGCATCCGTATCACTGCATATTCAATGCAATTGAAATTTTGGTTATAAGGTTTCATTTTTAGCTTATGACACTGACTGTGGAGATAACTTGTAATTTTGGATTTTTACTGGGAACATTCAAGATCCTCTAACAGTTATTCTTTTCTTGAATAAGGGCATACTTCAACAACCGAATTCAAAGTTGGTTTATTTTAAGCCTTCATCCTTATACGTTGTTTTACTTGTTGGAAATGCTTTGAAAGCATGACATATTCAATCCAGTTGCATGCTAATAATCAGAAGTAAAATAATCACCACAAATTTTAGGGTGATTTGAAAGTGTTAAATCCTTCGTTTGCATTGTACATAACATAACTTTAGCCTTTGTAGATGGTTTCAGGGAAATCTAAAAAATTATTTTAAAGTGATATATCTTAATTATTCAAAGTTAATGAAAATTTTACTTACAAGTGGAATTGTAATTTTGTTCCTTTTCTTTTTGGATTTGTGTAATCAAAATGTTTAAATTATAATTCCAATAACATAAAATCTTAAATAACTGTGGTTATTATCTGTATCTGATATTCAGAGCATTAGAAATACGCAACTACATTTAAAATATGCTCAGTGGTAAAAATTATAAAAGTAAATAAAATATATTGTTAATTAATGACTTTAATCTGCAATATTGTCAATAGAAATTTATTGTAAAAATACTGTTTTAAAAAGTAACAAATCACATTCGTCATCTGCTATTAAATATTTTCAATCTCTGTATTCTACCAATGGCGCTATTATAGTCATGTGGCAATAGGATTTTGATAGTGGCAACGTCGCTACAATTTGAAGTCACAAATGGTAATGACACAGGTCTATTTAGAAATTGCAAAGACTATATTTATTTATTACCTTGTTAGCATTGTACACATGAGAACATCGACTTATAGACAAACTTATATTTTAACAAGTATGTACACCATTCTACAATTTATGATCATACTTATTTCAAAAAAAAGTTTTGGTTTGTATAAATGTTTTATTAGTATTCTCAATTAACTTGTTTTTTTTTACATTACAGACAATTTTAATTGAATATGGTCGCTGACTGAACGCGTCTTAACAAAGCTGATGTAATTTATTCAATATTTCTTAACTATTTTACTATACTGACTAAAAAGATACTATACCTGTAAATGACATATCATTTTGATGACCAAAATCCAGGAACTGCTGATTGTTATTATATATATATATATATATATATATATATATATATATATATTGTTATGTATGTTGATATTTTATATGTAATGATGCTTAAATATACGAGTAAAATAATAGGTGCAACCTGTAATATGGTGTTAGTCTGTAATTGATTAAAATAAAACTCTCTCAATTCAATTATGCCACGGCTTTTTGAAACTCTTTCTCAGGGAAACTGTATCTAGTATTTTAACTCTGTAAGGAGAAGTAGGTTCTTTGTCCCCTTACAGGTATTGAAACACAAACACCTAAAGCGTATACGATCAAAATCAAACCCAACCTCTAAGTCGCGCTTACGTATACCGATTAAACAAAGATTGATAAATCTGTTCTGCAATTATTTATTCTAGTTAACGTTTGAAATTTAATTTATTCAAAATTACTTAATATGAAGAGTAGATAATATTAACTTTTATACCTGTAACTCCGTTGAATGTGTCTGGTTGTACAGGATTGGAACAGGATACACAAAGTTGCCTCAAGCGCTTTCAGTGAGTACCTATTAAATAATATGTCTTAGTATAAAATACAATAATGTTTTTCCTCTAGTTTAGGTTCTCTTATGGAACTACTTCAACCACTAATTGTTTTATTTCTCTACAACTACGAACACCTTATACGTCACCAATTAACAGATCAGCTGCAACTCCTGAACCACAACAAAGGATGCCCCTATGGTGGTATATTTGAATTCCTTTTTTCTTTAACAAATTAATTTTCGTCGTTTCACTTTCACTTTCCTTTTAATAGATTAAATGAAATGCATGCACTTTAACATGTATATTTAAATTTTTCAAAATTCTCAGTACAAGCTCTTAGCAAAACAATTTTATCAAAGTACAAAAATTTATGTGTAAACTCTTTCAAAAATTTTATAATTTTTTTCAAACAATTTAATAATTAATTCCTTTTAAACCCTTATCACCTAGACAACAACAAAAAACAAACTTATTTCTAGCCTACTAACTAATATAACATAAGGGGTGCATTCAACATATAAAACTTAATTCTACTTAACTACTATTTTAGAACAGTTTTGTTTTATTTTACATTTTATTTGACATTTCAAAAATTTTATATTGCTTTATAATTTAAATGTATTAAACATATTTCAATTTAGGTAACTCAAAATTATATTTGGCATACAGTATCCTGCAAAAATTACAAATGCTAAACTGAAGACAAAACCTATACACATTCAACCGAAGATGCATTAGATACCCTTCGTATATGCAAACAAATAATAATGCTTTTTATAAACTTCAAACGCTGTACTTCCTAGTACATAATATCCTATATAAGCCTTCAACAAGTAACTATCCATCAATCTTTGTTAACCGTAGTGGTTTTAACTTTTAGTATAGCTTGATAAAATGGAAAATTTATGGTTTTATCCGTAGCACTAACGAACTACCTTTGTAGAACCTTTGATAAATGTCAAATGTTATAATATATTTCTGTAATTTTTATTTGAAAATCATGCCCCACGAATTGGGCGTCATAATTTGCACTGTGTATCCTCTGTGATCGGCTTGCTAATTCGTGCCACTTACCTCTCTTTCAACTCTTCCTAATTGATCTTTACACGAGTCCGTAACATCAGTTATTTTTGCATTTATTTCTACCTCACAGAAGATTCTTACCTCAGTTTTTAACTGTCCCATTTCATGACTCAACCCTTTTATATCTCATTCGTTCTTATCGGCCCTAGTCTCTACTTCCCACATTTTTATTGTTAAACTGTTGTTAAATTCATTAAATTCTTGGGTTGATCTATCTATCTTTTCACTTAAGATTTCTGTCATTCGTTCTAAACTCTGTTTCGCGTCTAGACTCTTTGTTCAAATTTTTTATTAGATTCCTCTCATGTTCTCAAATCTTTGATTCGACTCCTTCCTATTTAAACACATCTCCTCTAGCATTCTCATCATTAACTCGTTTCCTTGCTCTCCAGCTTCCGTCTTCGACGATCCCTGCTTCCTCCATTTCTTGGGTTCTTTCAAATAACGCACTGTCACTGCTTCCTATTTCAACCTCTTGACTCCTTAGCCATTCTTTCCTCTGCATACGTTAAACTCACACTTACACCTACTCAAAACATTTGCAATACCCACACACACACTGAAAAAATCTACAAAATTTTCACGCAGTCACTCTCTCAGCTCGCCAGCTTCCTGGAATAAAATTTTAATTTTATCTGGGAAATCGTGCCCTTCACGTTCGGGTCACCAAAATTTGCACTGTGTATCCTCTGTGATCAACTCTCGAATTCGTGCTCACATTGGGCGCCAAAATTTCTGTAAACTTCTATTTGGAAATATAACTCCAGCAATTTGCACCTAAATAAAACTTCGATGCAAATTTCGTGTTTGATTATGATTTGCTCTAGTTTGATTTTACAAGAATTTCTTCTCCTAGTTGATCTACCACGGCTACTCATGTACACTACCTCCTATGATATACATACCCCGTCTACACATTCTTTCAACACCTTTATACACAACAAAATACAAAAATAAAATAAAATCCTTGGACAAACATACACTCTTTTATTCATATGACATGAATGATTATGCTGGCAATCTCGATATTTACATAGTTATATTTATAATAAAACATTTCACTCTTTTTTTAACTCTAAATTGTTTGTGAGTTATTACACTTCAACCTTTTTATTTTTCAAAGTAGATGCGCCTATCGTGAAACCCTAAATTTACCTTTACTTGGTTTATGGTGAGCTCAGTATAAACCTTTTTCCTTAATATGCATAAAATATTGCACGGTCAAATTACTCTAAAAGACCCGTTTACTCTTTACATCAAAGATTATTACTCCTGTTTTACCTACTCAAATAATAATAGAAAATTGTCTTTTATATACGGAAATCAAATTAATTTTCAGTTCATTAAATTTTCATCGCATAATTCTAAACACACCTAGCTTTATAACACAATGCCAGCATCACAGTTCAACAATAAAACAAATTCGTTACCTGGTGTGTACTTCGGACGTCCACCTCCTCGGATGACTTACACCAAACTCACGTGCGTGGATTTTCCCCACGTTCTCACTCATACATGGGCAGCAACTCCATCCCAACTCGTTCATCCAGTTCCCTCAGTTATTAGTGGATGCTTTTCATACCACCATCAATCCAAATCCAAATTATGCCTCGGTCTCAATTTAATGTGCCACCAGCACTCTCGTTCAAGAAATACTTAGTTCGCTTACTTCAGTAGCATTCTGTTGTATTCGTACAATTATTTATACTAATTTATTTTCAACCCGCTTAATTTGTTAGCACTAACTCGTACATTTACAACACTTGTAAAAATATACGACGGACTGCACTATGGTGCGGCTTTTAATTTTAAATTAGGAAGTCTTCTCGATGCTACTTGATGTACTCAAAGCAAATCCGAAGATTATAAAAGCTCTTGCCAGGGTGGTAGGGCTCTCTTAATCTTCTGATTCGCCTTTAGTACATCAACTAGCATCGAGAAGACTTCCTAATTTAAAATTAAAAGCCGCGAGGTAGTGCAGTCCATCGTATATTTTTACAAGTGTTGTAAATGCACGAGTTAGTGCTAACAAATTAAGCGGGCTGAAAATAAATTAGTATAAATAATTGTACGAACACAACAGAATGCTACTGAGGTTTGCAAACTAAGTATTTCTTGAATGAGAGGGCTGGTGGCATGTTAAATTGAGACCGAGGCATAATTTGGATTTGGATTGATGGTGGTATGAAAAGCATCCACTAATAACTGAGGGAGCTGGATGAACGAGTTGAGATGGAGTTGCTGTCCATGTATGAGTGAGAACGTGGGGAAAATCCACGCACGTGAGTTTGGTGTAAGTCATCCGAGGAGGTGGGCGTCCGAAGTACACACCAGGTAACGAATTTGTTTTATTGTTGAACTGTGGTGCTGGCATTGTATTATAAAGCTAGGTGTGTTTAGAATTATGTGATGAAAATTTTATGAACTGAAAATTAATTTGATTTCCGTATATAAAAGACAATTTTCTATTATTATTTGAGTAGGTAAAACAGGAGTAATAATCTTTGATGTAAAGAGTAAACGGGTCTTTTAGAGTAATTTGACCATGCAATATTTTATGCATATTAAGGAAAAAGGTTTATACTGAGATCACCATAGACCAAGGTAAATTTAGGGTTTCACGATAAGCCCATCTACTTTGAAAAATAAAAAGGTTGAAGTGTAGTAACTCACAAACAATTTAGAGTAAAAAAAAAGGGTGCAATGTCTTATTATAAATATAATTATGTAAATATTGAGATTGTCAGAATAATCAATCATGTCATATGAATAAAAGAGTGTGTGTCTGTCCAAGGATTTTAATTTATTTTTGTATTTTGTTGTGTATAAAGGTGTTGAAAGAATGTGTAGACGAGGTAAGTATATCATAGGAGGTAGTGTACATGAGTAGCCGTGGTAGATCAACTTGGAGAAATTTTTTTTGTAAAAATCAAACTAGAACATATAATCAAACACGAACTTTATATCGGAGTTTTATTTAGGTGTAAATTGCTGGAGTTATATTTCCAAATAGAAGTCCACTGCATTCTTATGTCAACAAAACAGTGGGGCTCGATTTTTCAGGCTTAATTCACAGAAATTTAAAAAAATTGCAGTGATTTCTGGGACCCTAAAAATCGCTGCAAATTTTGGCACCCAACATGACCCGAAATTTCTGTGATTTTTATTTGAAAATCATGCCCCACAAATTAAGCGGCATAATTTGCACTGTGTATCCGCTGTGATCGGCTCGCTAATTTGTGCCCCAATGTTGGGTTGACATAAAAATGCAGAAATTTTGACCCCATGTTGGGCGGGAAAAATTTGCAGCGATTTTTAGGACATAATCCCAGAAATCACTGCAATATTTGCTTATGTATTAGTTGCTGTTTCTGTAATCTTCATAATTATTTCGATTTTTAATATTTCTAAATTAGTGACCTCATTATGAAATATCTTAGTTAATTTAAAGCTATTTATCTTTGCTATATTTAAAAAATTTACATACCTGAGCCACCACAATAAACTCGGGTTCAAATGTTGTACAATGGCCACACCAAGGGGCAAAAAATCTACAATCCAAGGAATATATTCAGTATCCTTTGTTAATATTTCCTTATGAAACTTCTCCGGAGTCAAGTTTTCAACTGGAGAAGGTAAAAAGCTTAATAACCATCGTTTCAAGTATGCAGTATCAAAGTAGCCATTATACATCCTTTAAGAGAAGTCAAATGTTAAAATTATAAAGTAAATTAAATATAATAGTACATACGCAACTGTGTTCACACCCTTACTTCCTAAAGGATACAAGCGTATTGTAGGATAACCATGAATATTTTGAGCTGAACATAAATCAAAATTCTCAACACAGTCCACTTGAGCAACTCGAATAAAGTTTAAATGGGTTACCTGAAAAAATTTCATATACAATGAAATAATATAGTATATTTCTACTTCTAAAAAACAATATTTAGTTGAATTTAATTTCAAAAAAATTGCACAAATATTTACATTTAGTTAAGAAATAATGTGTGACTACAAATCTTAATTCAATAAGAAAAAGACACATTTCCAATGTGAAATATTATTAAAAGAATTTAATCAAACTGCTTTAGTTTTTGCTTATGATACCAAAGTTCTTAAATCGAATTTTAACAAGTAGTAACTGATGTCGTTTATGTTAAGAAATTATTATGCGGTGAATGTGTGTATGCGATTCATACTGAACATTCCAAGATATTTGACAAGGACAAAATAATGAGTAATTCGCGCATTAACAAAAGTATAGTGAAAAAACAAAGAGTTTTTGCAAACGATGCATCCAAAAATCAAGCAAAACGTATGAAAGCTTCCTGGAATATGACCCGTCCAGAAACTTGCAATGCAACAACAGTTAAGAATTTAGATTCCAGAAGTTGAGCACCATAAAGGTGTTGCATGTTTTCTGTTCTCACAAACAATAGGATAAAACCAACAAAGATTTGCATCGATTACGCACGCGAAGCAGCATAAACAGCTATAACAGGGTTAGTATAAAGTCCCGGAACGGCCAAATAAATTCTTATTTAAAGTGTTTTTTTTTTAAATTTTGTACGAATATGTAGCTAAAATTAATGAATTTATTTATGCTAGCTTTAATTTCGTGTCACTTCCTGTTTAACCGAAAGTGCCTATCACTTTTTTTTTTAAATGACACACTCATATTTTTACATTTTCGAATGCAGAATAAAAAACTTCCTTCAGAAATATTAACATATTTTTTCATTTTTAGAATGCATTATAAAAATAATAAAAACTATCGATAACGGTATGGTATGGCATGGTTGGAAATAACATAGTAGGGCCATTTTCCATTAGAGAAAATTTAACTGGCGACGTCTATTTAAATTTACTAAGGAATGAGATTGTGCCAGCACCTGCAGCTCTCTTTCCAAATCTAAATGATGTTTGGTTTTAACAGGATGGAGCTCTGCCACATTTTGCGCACAATGTTCGTGATTATATAAACAAAATATTTCCCGCACGCTGGATTAAGCACAGAGGACAAATTGAATGACCAGCCCTGTTCTTCAAATTTATCGCCGCCCAATTTTTTCTTTTGGCTTCACTTGAAATGTCAAACATAAAAATTTGCCAATTAATCTACAAGAATTAGAAGAACAAATAGTTGAAGAAATTAGTCGTATCGCGCCACAAATGATACAGAATTTACTGAGACATTTCACTGATTGAATACATCTCTGTCAAGTTTGTAACGAAGCACAATTTGAACATTTCTTATAGTGTACATAAAATTTCAAATAGTTTTCAAAGACATCTTGATTTTGAGTTATTGGTAGTTTTATTATTTTTTGTAATGCATTCTTAAAAATGAAAAGGTATGTTAATATTTAACATTTTACCTAACGCACCAGGTGATACGACTAGATACTAAATAGATTATGTTTTTGTTAAACAAAGATTTAGAAACCAAGTTAAAAACTGTCGTAGTTATCCAGGGGCTGACATAAATAGCGATCATAACTTAGTTAAAGTGAAGTGTAATCTAAAATTAAAAAAATTGAGAAAGACTAATAGAGAGGGATGGGATCTACGTAAGCTTAATGATAGTGAGGTAAAAAGGGAATATAAGCAAGTATTAGATAATAAGATCAAAGAGATAGCTATAGGAGGGAACGTAGAAAATAGATGGAAAGAAATAAAAAGGGCTGTATATGATACAGCAACACAGATAATAAATACGAAAAAAGTAGAAGCGAGAAAACCCTGGATAACAAAGAAGATATTAGCTTTAATAGAGAATAGAAGAAAGCTCAAACCTTTCAAAGAATTGGATAGTGAAAGTAAGCAAAAATATAATAGAGTTAGAAATAAGATAGTACATGGGTGTAGAAAAGCTAGAAATAAATGGATGTAGGAGAATTGTAAGGGAATACAAGATGATTTGAGAGTAGGTAAGACAGACAGAATTTACTGGACAGTTAAAAGGTTTTTCAGGAAAAATAGGAAAAAATATAATGGTATTAAAGATGAGAATAATAAACTTCTAATAAATAAAGTTGAGGTATCAGATAGATGGATTTAGAAGATTTATATAAGGGAAACGATATGGACGAGTTAGAGAACAACCAAGAAGGAGATGTAGAAATAGGGTTCTTAATATTAAGAGAGAAATTTGATAGAGCTATTAGGGATCTTAAAACTAAATAAAGCGTCAGGGATAGACGTTATACCTGCAGAATTAATAAAATATGCAAGTCAGTCAACTTTAGACAGATTATAAGAACTAGTAAAATGATACAGGTGAGGTCCCAATAGATTTCGAAAAAAATATTATTATCCCAATCCCAAAAAAGTCAGGAGCTGATAGGTGTGAGAATTTCAGAACAGTTAGCTTAACTTACCACGCTTCCAAAATACTAACAATAATAATTAAAAATAGAGTAGAAGCTTTGACTGAGAATTATTTAGGCCAAGACTAATATAGTTTTTGTAAAGACAGAGGAACTAGAGAACTGATACTAATTATTAGGGTAATTATCGAAAAAAAGTTACAAAAAAATAAAAAGACTCAGTTCGTGTTTGTAGATTTAGAAAAAGCATTTGATAGGGTTAGTTGGATTGTTATGCACAGGGTTTTGCAAAAAATAGAAATCTCTCGTAGGGATAGAAAAATTATTTACAGTCGATATAAAAACCAAAGCGTAGTAATTAGATTTGATGAAATAAAAAAGGAAGCTAAGATTAGAAATGGTGTTAGACAGGGCTGTATCTCCTTTCATTTTTAATGTTTATATTGAGGAAGCTTTAAACTTAGCTAGAGAGAGAAAAAAGATAGGTATTAGTGTACAGAGACAGAAAATAGACATGTTACGTTTTTCAGATAATATAGCCATTATTGCAGAGTCTAGAAAAGCGTTAGGAGAGTTTTTAAATATTTTAGATGAGATACTACAGAGTAACTATAGTATGAGAATTAACTCACGAAAAACAAAGATAATGACAAGTGAGCCTAGTTCTAAACCAAAATTAAAATCAAGATGAAATCTCTTATTCAGCAAAGGTACAAACCAGAAACCAAAACTTAAGTTTATCAAGGTTTCGCTAACACTTAGTGTGGCACTAAAATGTCATTAACATGTCGCTGGGTTCGACCACGTTTGTTTAGTCTGAAAGCAGAAGTAGGTTTTAACAAATTCTTACTTTCTGTGATACGTGGAATCAACTCATAACATTCCTTTTCATTTATTGGATATCCAAGTTTCCATCTCATATCTATTTAATCTAATGTATTTTGTATAAAAGTAAAAAATTTCCTTTTGTTTCCTAAATCTGGTCTAGGATATTTTATAAATTAATATTTACATTGTATGAATAAAATGGTTTCGACATGCATACATATGTTAAGATACCCTTGAATATTCTATTGTGGTTAGAAAAATGATGTGGACATGTGTTATTGAAGTGACAGTTTTATATTCTAATTGGATGTAAGACATCAGCTGGTTTGAATAAGCCAATCCCATGGGGACAAACAAGTACTAGGACAATGGGGTAACTATGTGGACACCTTTAGGGCTGAACTTCACAAAAGTGGTTATGTTTGTTTGAGAGAGTGATGTTACTGTGTGTTTCGATGCAATGTCCAAAATTATTGTTGCAACCTTTCTTGAATTTTCCTTATTGGGCACTACAGAGATATTAGAGACACCAAGCATTATTAAATTTGAAAAAACCGAATCACCAAGATCCTGAAAAGAGTTCGTCACATGGACTGTAAGTGTTAAAAACTTTATCACTTGTAGATAGAAATGTGCACGATTAAACTTTAATAATTAATTGAGAGTGTGTGGGAAATGATAGCATGTGTAACTAAAGAAAATTATTTCAAATTAGGTTTTTTGGAAGAGTGATCAAATTTTTGAGCTATTATTATCTTCATTATAGTTATCAAATTTAGTATCTACTGTCCTTTTCGTTGCATTAATATTCCAAAAATGATGTTAGTATCAGATTAAGAAGTAATCACTATTTTCTTATAAGTGCATGACTATTGACAGCACACAATAAAAATATATCATAACGTAATTGATGTGTAAGTACAAACCTCTTTAGCCAACGCATGCCATTGTGGTTTCAGCTTTTGACATGGACCACACCAGGGTGCATAAAAATCAACCACCCACAACTCTTCTGCTGGTTTTCTGATTAATTGAGCAAATGAGCTATCATCCAAAGTTATCACTGAAAAAAATGGCACTTTTTGTTACAGTACTATTTCTCTCTATGAATACAATATATAGTTTGAAGCATGCTGTTTCATAAATGATGAGACAAATGTGAGTTGTTCTGTAGGATGAATGCATACTGTTAAAAAATTAAAAGCAAGGATTAAGTTTCTTGATGGCAATATAACACTTACCATGTGGATGTAACATATTTTCTATAAACTCAACAATGCCCTGTTCATTTGGAACACCATAAAAATTATGAATTTGACTGTTATTATATAATCTCGTAGTTGGATATGCTCGAACATCTTCACTAGAGCATAATTTTTCATGTAATGTGCAATCTATTGTACCAAACTTCACTCTTGATGGTGAAAAACGCTGACTTGCTTTCCTCATTTCTGGTATTAATTTTCGGCATGGTGGACACCAAGGAGCATACCAATCAATAAACCATGGTCCTCCTCCTATAAATATTTGATCTATATTGTTGTATACAATGAAAATTTCAAAATATAAACAGCAAACATATATAACTGTTGTTTTTATTTCTAACATCCTCTACTCGTCCAAAATGTGACTAATATACACCAATACAAATTAATATAAGTAATAATAATAATATTAACAAAAATATTAATAGTAACAGCTAATAATCAAAGCAGGCAATAGTAGAAAAAAAATAAATGTGTATATTAAGCCAAACACAAAATAAACAAAGTACAATGTACCAAAACAATTTACCTTAATTGCAAGGCAAAGTTTGATTGCTATAAAATCAACAATCATTCTTTTGTTTAAGCTTGAAAGGAAATACAAATGAACACAATTATCATCCTGAAACAAACAAACAAACTAAGAAAGCTAAAAAATTATTAACTGTAATCTTAGAAAAAAAATAAAGTTTAATAAATAATAAATGTTGACAAAAAATAGTTTTGGTATGCAGCATCCAAGTAGTTTGCAAATTTCTTTTTATACCTAACCGCTATGTGTTATTGCTTATACCTTTCACATTTAAAGACCTGAATGGGCGAGGACATAGACAAAAAGCAAAAGTTGTTCTATAATTGTACTAGTTTCTTGTGCAAAGTTAATTTAATGTCCTCAGATGACACAGTGGCATGGTGAGAAAACTGACTTGATTTTAAAATCCTTCCCATGTATAAAAATTAATATTTTGGCAAAATTTCAAGTCACTATACAACAATAAAACATAATTTTGTTGTAACACTTATACGAATATATCCACTCACTCACTAAAGGTCTTAATTTATTTTGAAGAAGCTGTATAGACTTTCAGTATAGAAAAAGAATAATACGATTATTATGGATTAAGATAAAAAGCATGACATTTAAAATAATCCAAAGTTTTTGCAACCCTTCAAAGTTGATGACCAGCTTTTGTAATGTGTTGCATTGCGTTAGCTATAAACCATATGGAAAAGGGAAATTCAATCTTAAATGGACAAAATTAATATTGATGTACCCCGGGTAGGAGATTTAATAAATAACTAATATTAATTAGGCGTGATAATTCAAATTTTGTTTCTACAAGGATTAAAATTGATACATTGTATTACCGGATACTGGCCACAGTTAATGACATTTTATAGCGGGAGAAATGATAGTAGTGAGACCTGACAGAAAAGAATCATTTTAATTATTTGCAAGCAAGGAATTAGAAAATATCAAAATGTAGTAATACAACCGAATAATAAAGGGGGGCGAAAAGTTTAAAGTTAACAAAATTTCTAACTGGATATCCAACTACCCAAGTGATGGAGTTGTATTTGGAAAAGTATTTAAAAATTTTCTTAATTATAATACAAAATTAATGAGTGTTTTTTATGATATTTTAGGGAAAGGTAAAGTATAATGTGATAGAATTTGGAAAACCCAAAGCAAGGGAGACCTATGTAGAAGAGCCATCTTCTGTGTAGGACCAGTATCGAAACAGGCAGTTTGGCATCCCTCAATTATGACTGCAGAAAAAGCCCCCTCTCAGGGTAAGTGAATATAGTAACGTAGTTGATTTCTATTTCAGTCATTTTCTTATTATTTTTATTTCAAATTTTCTATTATCTTTTATTATTTCTTTTATAGGAACCCACTCTCCGACCACTGTAGTTAGCCAAAGCATCCTTAAGTTGTTACGATATCCCCGCCTCTTCAAAGCAAATCTAAACTTATAATGTAATGCTCAATTTACCCATAACACTTTTTTGACATCTTATGGAATAAAATTGAGTGTGACATGTAGTGATCCATAAAATGATCAGATATAAGATTGTTCCAGTTACCATAGTAATAAATTAGTTAGAAAGGAAGATAAGTCAATGCATATGATATAGTTTTGCATTATTATTCAAGTAATCTAATTATTACATCTAATTACCTATTCTAATTAATTAATTAATTAAAATACCACATGACCTGCATACAAATAAGTTTTGAACCAATTTAATGATTGTTGTGTTTTCAAATGACATAACTGTAAACAGTTTTCAGAATGAACTATACATTAACTTATTAACAATTGTAACAGCAATTTGAACATACATACATGTCGGCCTAAGGTCAACAACGCAATCCTTGACAGAGCAGTGCGTACTCCCCACTATAATACATATACTCGCTTCCCATTTAATAAATTACATACAATAATCCCTAAACCTAATAAGTAATGTTTTGGTCCTAATTGGCTGTTTCTGCTCTACAGGTAAATCATCGGGTTTTAGTGAGTTATATGGCAGAACTTTTTAATTTGACCAGCCATCCTCAAAACCTGGACATAAACAAGGATGATCATTATCGCTTAAATAACTTTTTTGCATTTGGTTATGATGAACCAGCCAAACTATGCCGCTCTCTAAACGAACTAGGTAGGACAGTTTACTAACAACTTCAAATATTCCACTAGAAATCCTTTCAAAATATCTTTTTTGGGCTTTTAACCAAAATTTTGTCATTTCAATATAACTGGACACTGTCTTATTATCCTTACAAGACAACGGAACAAATTTATCTTGAAAATAAATCATAGACAAAGGCGTCCTAACTCAATAGCTAAACATAATTTGAGCTGGTGTAAGCTTTGTTACAGTACAAGAAGTATGATGGTATGTAAATAAGCATTGTAACATTTTTTTCTCAATGAAGGCATTGCCTCTACTAGAAATTACTGACCTCAGCAACATACTTTTAATTGTTTGCACCCCTCTTTCTGCCAAACCATTAGATATAGAATGATAAGGAGGACTATTACTGAACTTTATATTATTACTCTGTAAGAATTATTTAAAAGCATAACTGGAAAATAGGGGCCACAATCTGATATCACTACTTGGGAGAAACCAAAACACGCAAAAGTCTGACTTAACTTTTCGATTACAGCTTCAGCATTGGTATTTCTCATAAGCCAACACTAACCACTTCGAATGCTCAGCAACTAATAATAGAAATTTCCTTTTGTATGTTTCTAAAAATCCCAATGTATAATCTTTGCCAAGCTTGGGTAGACTTAGACTTAGGAATATAAACTTTCTTTTCACTATCATTTTGGATAAGTTGAAAACTTTCACACAATAGAATGATGCTATCTATGTCTTAATTAAGAACAGGTCACTGTATAACTGATCTGGCTAACATTTTTGTATGAACAATGCCAGTGTGGTCTTCATGAAGTAATTTTAGAACTTTATTTCGTAACGCAGTGGGTACAATAATTCTATTCCCAAACATAATAAAATTATTCTTAATGGATAGTGCCATACGAACTTTAAATAAAGCATGGGTTAAGTTCATTTACAACTTCATTTGGCCATTCCTTATTGATAAATGATTTAACAATGCTATAAAAATGAGATGTAGCCTCATCTACCCCATGGGACGAAACAAATTTTTGAGCCACCGAAAAATACTCAATATTTAAAGTATCGTCAATTAATGTACGTTGATAACCTTGATAATGCATCAGCTTTGATATGTTAATTCCATTTCAATATTTTATGGAATAATTAAAACCTGACAATAAAATTGCTCAACGCTGCAGTCTTGCTGCTGTAACTGGGGGAATATTTTCAAAGGATTAAAAATAGCTTGCAGTGGTTGGTGGTCAATAACTAACATATAATGCTTACCAATTAAATATTTTGTAAACTTTTAAACTGCAAACATAATTGTTAACACCTCACGTTCAATGTGACTATATCCTCTTTCTGTCGGAGATAAAGTGGAGGAGGTGAATAGAATTGGCTTTTCTATTCCTTCAACTAGATGAGCTAACACAGTTCCAACGCCAAAACTACTAATGTCACAAGTCACAACAAACAGTAGTGTGGGATAGTACAGCACAAGTAGAGTTTGTTCAGACAATAACTATTTGCCTATTTCAAACGTTTTTTGACAATCATATATATCCATTCAAAAAACACTACATACCTAGTAAGATTATTTCACGGTTCTAAGACAACTGGTAATTCCATAGGTAAAAATTTATGGTAGAACGTAAGTAAATGTAACACAGCTTTACTTGTGTAGTATTTTCAGGTCTGAGCATATTTTGAATATCTCTAACCTTATCTTTACACAGTAAAATACCATTTTTACTTAAAATATAATTTAAGCAAAATAAACTTTTAGAAAAAACTGTGATTTTTCAATATTAACCTTAACACTATATTGGTTTAATCTTGTAAACACTTGGAACGATCGTGTTTTACAATCACTAACTTTAGTATCTCCTATGATTATATTATCGAAATAGAAATAAGTGTAACTCAAACCTGTGAGCATACGATCCATTATTGATTGAAAAAGACCTGGTGTGCTGGCCAAACCAAAACATAATCTATTCCAGCAATATAAGTCTAAATGCGTATTGACCATTAATAATTCTATGTAGCATTATAAACTTCAACTTGTAAGTATGCATAACGTAAATAGATTTCACCAAAAATGGTACCGCCTTGAAAAGAATTTAACATATATATTGCGCTATATCTATACATTGATTAACTTTTTGTAAATCTGTACATAACCGTAAACTTCCATCTTTGCGTGTATCACATACTAAAGGACTAGTCCATAGGCTATAATTAGATTCCATTTATAATATCTGGATTAACTAAATTATTAATTTGGGTAGCAACTGTCTTTTAAACTGTATGGAACATTATGTCCTTTGAAAAACTGGTTGAGCGTTATCTTTTGTAGCAATGGTAACTTCAAAAGATTTTAATTAATCAAAATCTTTAGCATCAAAAACTTTGGAAAATTTAGTTTTTAAAATAACAATTGCATTTTTATCAGAAACTACATTACAATTTAACAACGGATTTCTCCAGTTAGGATTTAACTTACCTAACCAATCTCGACCTAATAAGGGCCTATGTAACTTATTGTTGTAACAATTAATGTTAAATTATAATAATTATCATTATATAATACCTGAGGTTTAAACATAACTACCACAACAATCTTTACCTAATGGTCATAGAAATATTTTATGTACCAAAATTAATAGGATACCTTTTGGTTGGGTGATGTTGATCGAAAAATAATAATGATAGGGAAGGACCAATTGCTATTATGTAGCAATACCGATGGCAGTGTAGGGGTTATGTAATAAACAGAGCAAATACGACAAACTACTTAATAAAAAATATAAATACCTTAAGCCTGTGCCGCACTGGGCAAAAGAAGTCACTCGCAAAAGCTAGCAAACACCCAAGAACACGCACGCTCGGCGTGATGTCGCCTTCAGGTCTCTCATTCAACTGTCTTCTGTTACCGTCCGAGTACGACTCATGTTACTTCACGCACTCGCACTATGGTATAATGCTTCACTAAAGCTGTAGGGTACCCACACTAATGGTATTTATTGCCACCACTGTTAAATTGTTCAATGATGACGTAACACCTTTAAATTTACAAACACTTGTTCTACCATCTGAGAAGAAAACTGCACATTATTGATAACATCTATTGTAATGCATTTCACTAATTGATTACTGTCTCTAGCAATATGCCCACATTGATTACAAACAAAACATTTCCAGTTATTTCTGGGACATTCCGAAATATGATGATTCCGCTTACTCTTTGAGCAAATAACTTTATTTTTGTAGCTGTTGGGACAACTTAACTTTTCGATAGGTGGTGTACAACACTTCCTTTTTGGAACTTTACGAACATTGGAAACTGTTGAAACATCCTGGAAAACTTGACTTTGCATTTTTATTAATTCATATCAATGCATAACTTCTGGGCTTCTTCAAAATCCAACATAGGTTCTGAAAGTAGTTTACAAACCACTGTTAACTAACCATAAAGTTCTTATTTGATTCATCTTTTCGTTGCCATCGTGTTTAAAATTTATCCGCCCAGCAACCTCAAATTGAGATGGTGCATAAGGTTTTCTAATAGCATTAACCAACTCGCAAAATGTTTTATGTTTACGTTCCACGGGAACAATAAATTTTTAAGTACAGCGTGAATTTCTGATCCGATTAGCACTAACAGTGTAGCAACCTTTTCTGCATCGCTTGTGTGACTAACTGCAAAAAACAGTTCTAACCGCTCCAAATAATTCTGGAAAGGTTCATTAACCTCTAACTGTGTAACAAACACATTATAACGATTGCCATTTGTAATGTCGTTATTAGTCATTTACACACTTTTAATATACTTTTATTTAACTGGTGAAATGTAATTAAACGGTTTAAATTCACAAAACAATGTTCAAACTTCGAATGCCAATAACCTAAAAAGGTACGAAAACTTGAACTGACCTTGACTACGATCGTTATAAAACAATCTCAAATTGCACTAACAGGTGAATTACTAAAACAAATTTTCCACAATCAACTAACTAATAAAAAAAATAATCCCGACTTCTCGTCATTCATTGTGTTTTAAATTACATAACTGTAAACACTTTTCAGAATGAACTATTTATTAACTTATTAGCAATTGTAACAGCAATTGAACATATATATATATATATATATATATATATATATATATATATATAATCAATAAAATATTCTTGAGATATAGGTCATTTATTAAAATATAAAATTATATCAACATATATCGCGTTTGGTCTTATTAACCTTGATCACATATTAAAATGTATTTACATATTGTTTTGCATTCTACTAGACTATAATGAATTATAGTCATTATAGTCTAGTAGAATGCAAAACAATATGTAAATTACACATTTTAATATGTGATCAAGGTTAATAAACCAAACGCGTAATATATGTTGATATAATTTTATATTTTAATAAATGACCTATATCTCAAGAATATTTTTATTGATTTGATAAATAAAAGGTCAAGAAACATACCAACTATATATATATATATATATATATATATATATATATATATATATATATATATGTCGGCTTGAGGTCAACAACGCAATCCTTGACAGAGCCGTGTGTACTCCCCACTATAATACATCATCATCATCATTAGGTCTTCAGTCCTAGAACTGGTTAGACGCGTACCATCATTGTTCCCTATTCTGAACTAACCTACAGATTTCCCTGAAATATGCACAGTTTGCATCTATAACTGTCTGATCTAGGTCTACATCTACCTCTTTTTTCTTATCTCTGCTTGTAATATATCACATACTATACCCCAAAAATGCCTTAGAACGTATTCCGCCCTACTATTTCTCTTTTTCCCCAGATATCCTTGTTCCCCTACTATTTCTGTAACTTATTTGTTATTATCTTTGTCTGTCCATGCTATCGTCCTCAAACATCTGAAGCACAGCATTTCAAAAGGCTGCTACTGTTTTTCTGTCTGCGTTTCAGACTGCCCATATTTCATAGGCATACTGCGCTGTGCTCCACACATATGCTTTCAACAATTTTCTTCTTATTCTATGTTTGTTGTCTTTCCTCATAGGCGCTGTTCTTTCTTGTTAGATGCAGTTTGATCACTTTCTATTGTTTTACAGTTATATGCCCTATTTCTCCGACCTTCAATGGTTGTGAAGGGAGGTAAGCAGCCTGTGGCTGCCAAGTTCCCCCAACACTTAACCATTTGGCGATTTAATATATTTTCCAATTTATCTTTTCGCACAGTCAACATTAGTTGCAGGTATTTCGCAACCAACAACTAGTTGTTTATACTAATCATCAGATTTATCTGCGCTTATTTTTTTGTCATTAGGTTTTCCGTCTCAAAACTGGTTGGACACGTACCTGCACCTATTTATATTCTGAGCTAGCCTACATAGTTCCCTGAAATTCTCACACAGCATGTGTATTCAGCTCGTTCCCATTCTATTGTTTTCTAATTTTATACCCTATTTAACCGAGATTCAGTGAAGGAGGTTAAGCAACCTGTGGTTACCAAGATCCTCCAATACTTAGACATTTGCCGAAATAATGGTTTTCCAGTAAATCCTTTCACACACTTAACATTATTCGAGAATATTGCCCAACCAATTCTTGTAGTTACTTATAATAATCATCATGTTTAAGCACAGTTATCTTTTCGTCATTAGTTTATCCCTCTTGGGATTGGTTGGATGCGTATCTCCATTGATTTCAATTCTGGGCTAGCCTACACATCTCCCTGAAACCTCTACAGCCTACATCTTTTAGTATCTGTGTGCAGTAGTCTAATCTAGGTCTGCCTCTTCTTCTCTTTTTTCCTATCTCTGCTTCTAATATATTCTGCACTATTCCCTCATGCCGTAGTATGTGACCTATCATCCTATCTCTCCTATTTTTTACCGTTTTCCACATAAGTACCGAAAGAGCCGCTGCCCTCTTTCGGGGACCTGACTTAGTCTGGTTCCTCACTATCGACCCTACTACTTTGGTTGGACCTGTAGTTTGGCTCTTTAGCTCATTAGAACACGCAAGCCATTTCACCTGTTCTAGTAATTTAGAACTTCGGCAAGGTGCAGGTCCATTCGAAATGGACTATAATAAATAACAATGATAAAACATGTTTACAGTGTATACCACAAACAGAATTAGATATAGTAGGAATTCCTATGGAACACTTCTTATTAGTAGCTGTTGACGAGATCCGTTTCCAGCAATAACACTTTGCCTACTAGTATAGTTTCAAAATAGTTTCTACTGGGCCCTCATTTACGCCTAATAATATAAGTTTTACCATTAAAGCTAATGATCAATAGTGTTGACCGCTTTGCTAAAATTTAATAAAATTAATATTGTTTCCCATCTAATTCTGGATAAATGTAGACATCCACTTTAAACAGCGCCGTCTTACAAATGAAATCAATTGTGAACTTCGAATGATAATTAGATAATACACTCTTTTCGTTTAAATAATTAAGCAGTTAAGTAGCTGTAAGTCTTTTCAATGCCCTTTAATAAAACACAGCAAAATAATTGGCCGGATATAACTAAATTAGTTGATGATAGTACTTTAGGGATATGAATAACGAACACACGATTCCAAGCACTTAGAAAGATAGTATGTTTTAGACAAAAGTTATTATATGAACTAAAATGAGTAATATAGGGAATCAGTCTAATATAAAATCGCCTGGTCACAATAGACAGTACTACATAGAAATGCAAGTCTCATCCACTCGAGAAAAACTGAAACCATTTGATAAAACCTCTTTGATGTCGTTTGCATAGTTTAATATAAGAGAAAGATCACTACATATCCGCATCTTGCGTGTGAACCGATAAAGGGACATGCTTTGAATTTCTTTCCACAACCCGCTTGAGTATTGAAACAATATTTGTATTCTTCTCTCAACCAATAGTACTCATCTACTCTATCTTCTTAAATAAAATTAGTATAAAGTTACTAATCTGTACATAGGAATCGACTTTTAATGCAACTCCTTAATATTTGAAAAAAGTGTATAGGATTAATTTTACAGTTTATTTAGTCTTTGCTTTTATTTAAAAAAAGAACTGTAATTTTAGTAGTCTTGTTATTTTTGCATTAAAGTTTTTGTTATAACAATGAAATAAAATTTTAATAATCTGAAAACGTATTTATATACATGCAACAAAGCATAAGCACAAATTTCATTAAAATAATTGTGCTTCTTGGTAATTTACAAACGAAGATTAATCAATGGCCGGTTTTGCTATATTTGCAGCTTATCATATTGGCAGATTTTTCACTCTTTGTGAAAACAAAAAATTCATTAATCTGACGAGCTGCAAATACATTGAGACTGTCACTGATTGTTCTTTCTTTGCAATTAGACACCAAACAATATTTTAATATACTGATTGATTTTCGATTTTGAAACTGATTACAAAACATTTTTCAAAGCTACTGGTAGAGTTCACCGTTCTGGAATTTGGCAAGAGGTTGTTTTGAGTATTTCAACATCAGAAGTATAGATTGTATAAAAACTGAGTTTACACCATCTATAAAATTCTTTACTGGAAGCAACAGTCTTGGATTTTCATTATTCTTTATTAGCTATATAACCAAATACCTAATGCCATTACTCTTTTGAACCACCACAACCTTGTATATCGCAAGAAAAAAAGTTTCTTTTGACATCATTTTTCTAAAATGGCAGCATGCATGTTAGTGCAATAGTGCTCAACAATTAAATTTTTCACATGAATAACAACTACTACACATCAAAATCAAAAATTCGCAACTTCTGCTCTGCAAAAATTTGAATGCGGCTTCAGTAATTAGAAAAACCAGTTTCAAATTTCATTTTAAAAATTTTCAAGCTGTGATAATGTAGCAAGAACCTAGCTTAAACAATTTAAAAATTTAAAGTTTATAATCATAATATTCAAAATAAATTCAGAAGCGTCCGTTTTAATTGTACAACTGTTGATGTTTACTAAACTCAGTGTTCCTAAGATTGAGAAAATCTTAGAATGAATATACATAAGATCTTTCTTAAAAAATAAAAATAATTTGATAATATTGTTTCAAAACAAAGCAGTAATGCTTTTTTCAATCACCTAATATTTTGTGTAATAACATGAGCAGAATTTTAAAGATTAATATAATTGTTTTTACCTTGCTTCACAATACTGTAGAATTCAGCCGGTGACAGTGCATGTAAATTAGTAGATCTACTACTATCTCGAGCAAATGCCACAATTTCATGAAGTAAATCACGCCCATGATGTACTTCAAAAGCACCGCCAACCTTTAAAACACCCCAAGTTGGATAGTGTGAAACATGTAAACTGGAACAGAGCTGTGCATTTCGACCGCAATGCAATAAACCTAAAGACTTTTTTTTAACATATTGATTTATAAACGCTTTACTTACCAATATTAATATTCGACAGCGACATTGGCAAACGCTTAAGTTGTAAGTTTAAATCTGTTGGTGTTCCCATATAGAAACAGATAAGCCAAGGAGTTTCAGAATCTGATCGTAAACTGTTACGTGCTTCCTAAGAATACAGATAATTTTGGAAATATTACTGCAAAAAAAAAGTGTAAGTACCTTAAAACCTTCTTCTGATAATATTAATGGGTCTGGCATTAAATTGAGAACTTTCTCAACAATTTCTTTAGCATCAGCTCCTTCAACATTATGCACATCCACTTTCTCATTGGATATTTGCCAGAATATAATTGGGCTCTCTCTGTATTTTTCAAATATTTCTCGACTTAAATCCGAATCAGTTATCAGGCCAACTGGCATCAGACCTTCCTACAGTCACAGCATTATAATGTATATATAATAAATTAATTATTACAAAGATTGCCACAAGCTTCTTTCTTGTTTCTGATTCCGGACATAGAGCATTGTCATCAGCACACAAAAGTAATAACCATTGAGAAGTTTTTAAACCACCTTTGTTCCAAGCGACAGGGGTAATTGTCTTCAAATCACTGGTTAGATGAGATAGAACAAAATCGTGCAAGTCTTCGTATGTACGTTTGCCATAGTACTTTCCACTTTCGTATAAATTAGCCTTAAAAGGATTTTGTTACAGATTAATAAAATTTGCTTAAAGCTTACATTTTTCCCATATAATAATAATGTTGGATAACTTCCAATATTCAACTGATGGCACAAAGCCCAATCTTCTTCACAATTAACAGCTGCAATACGAATAATTCCTTCAAACTCCACCGCTAATTTGCGCCATGTTGGTGCTAATTCATGGCAATGGTGGCACTGTGCTGAATAAAAGTTTACAAACCATATGTGGGTATTGTCAACAACATTTAATTCTAAAACATTCAAATTAAATTCATATAACATCTACATACACAAAGTACCAAAATCGGCTTTATTTAACGTTATAACAAGTGAGTCATCATCGTATATACCAAACTGATCTCGATAGTAAGTATAACTATGATATGTTGGATCTTTGTACTTAATCCCACTATCATCACCTAGCAGATCATAGTGCTTCCGCGTATCAGGATCCCGCAGAACTTCATAAGCCCTTGCAATTTTAATAAAATGTGCAGCAGTTTCTGTATCATCCTAAAAATTAAGCACACTAAAAAGACGAAATTAATACCGCGACTAAACACAAGCAAATGAACAGAATTTTACTTTTTCAGTATCTCGTATGCAATAACTGTTACTTGATTTTCTTTAAATATACACAAAACAATGTAGCAATCAAATAATAGAATTATTTGCTCTTCAAAATAATAATGATTTATTTTACAAATGATTTTTCAACTTAAGCAAGCACAACCAATAGCACAGCAATCTTTTATCCTGCAATAGCCTACTGCAACGTTTTCCAAACAGTTGGATATGCTTGGGGGACCAAGCTGACACAGATTTTACACAATGCGTATTTCGGCATTATATACAAATCTTTAGATAAGTTTGTTTTAAAAAAAAGTTATCGCTACAGGTCAGCATCTAAATAAAAGATATTAACAAACATACATATTTAGCCGATTCTAATTGGCACATTTCAGCTACTGTAGACATGCTTTTGGGAGTCGACGCATATCGTTTCATTGTAAGAGGTTTGATATATGATGGGCATCAGCAGCCATCTGCAATCAACACCATATTTGGTTGGGCATTAATAATTATCAATTACCAGCAGTAAGGTCATTTTTTTATCTCTGCTGAACATTCCATTGATAATACTTTACAACAATTTTGGAAAATCGAAGAACCGCCTTCAAAACCGATGATTACAAAAGATGAAGAAATGTCAGCTGAAATTTTTAAGACGACACGCATGCAGCACTTACATTGCCCTTTACAGCTGCACTCCGAATTTGAAAATTCGCAGGGAATAGCGTTAAAATGTTCAAGTTCTGTTGAATACAAACTTGCTTATCAGCCGGAATTGCAAAAATCATATTTCAAACTTAAGCGAGATTATTTGTAAAGTGATCATATTAAAACCTTAATTTTTTTGTCTACTTCAAATAATTGTTATTTTATTCCGCATCATCCAGTATGTGGAGGAAAAATGGAAACTCTAAATTACGTGCCATATTTGAGGTATTGGCTAAAACGTTAAATAATACATCTTTAACACATTGACTGCCACGATCCTTTTTTTAAAAAAAAAGCTACCCCCCCCTGGCCATGCCTTTTTTTCCGAAAAATTGTTAATAAGTTCAAAATAAGTAGTTAGATACCCATAAGTAATTTTTTTGTTCTTAGAAACATAGATATTAATTTTTTTGTATGTCACTCATATGTGGTTGACGTAGTCCGCTGTGTTATATTGTTTCTTGCAGAGCCATGTCGGCCATATATGTGTGACGATATGTTAGGTTATGTTTCTCTTTTATCAGCTGTAAATTTGTGACAGTTATTGATACAGTTTTATTTATTAAGTTGTCTTGTGAAAAGTGCAGTAGAAAATGGCTAAAAGAAAATATTTAAGCGATAATGATTTGTGAATAATATTAGAAAGCGATGAATTTTTATGAAGTGATGAAGATGAAAAATATGCAGATTTCAGATCAGATGATTCTATAAAAGACCTTGGATATAATCCTTCACCAAATACATCAGAAAATGAAGATGATGATGAAGTAGTTGCAAAAATTGAAGAACTAATTCAGGATCTATAACTAGAAGAGGAAAGTGAGGAGTTGGATAGTCAGTCTCCAGAGGTTCCGGAGATTGTTAAATGAACAGAGTACGAAGGACGTCATAAAACATTTACTTTTACTGGCAACTCAGGTTTACAAATAGATGTGGCGAAAGATATTACCCGTTTGATGTGTTTTTATTATTTGTTGATGATGAAATTATAAATATTATCGTAGTGGAAACAAACAGATACGCTGAACAGAAATTGAATAATAAACAAACTAAGAGTAAAAGTCTAATGGAAAAATGGGTTCCAACTGATAGTGAAGAGATAAAAAAGTTTTTGGGGTTTCTTATATGGATGGGGTTAGTAAGACTTGGTAGTATTCCATTCTATTGGTAAACAAGCGATGTTTATAAAAATAATGTAGCGGCAAAAATTATGTCTCGTAATAGATTTGAATAATTGCTGTCAAATATTCATTTTTCAAACAATGAAGAAATTCCACAAGGAAATAGACTAGGAAAAATACAACCTCTTATAGATGCATTGCAAAAGAAGTTTCAAGATATAATGATTCCAGCTGAAGACTTTGTTATTGATGAAACCCTTATACTTTGGAGAGGTAGATTAGTATTTCGGCAATACATACCTAATAAAGCTCACAGATATGGGATAAAGCTTTTCAAGCTATGCACTACTGAAGGATATACTTGGTCCAGCAAAATATACTCACGGAAATCTGAAAATTATACAAAAA
Source organism: Platerodrilus igneus (assembly GCA_036346225.1). Classification (NCBI taxonomy): domain Eukaryota; kingdom Metazoa; phylum Arthropoda; class Insecta; order Coleoptera; family Lycidae; genus Platerodrilus; species Platerodrilus igneus. The sequence goes on along the minus strand of JARFIW010001332.1, from coordinate 392,813 downwards.
GGGTTGGTTTAGGTAGAACAGTTTGTGAAGAGCTATCGCAAGGACTTCTAAATCAAGGTCGCACATTATTGATCGATAACTTCTATACGAGCTATGAATTAGCATTGTCCTTTTTACACCAAAATACTCACGTAGTTGGTACTTTGAGAGCCAATCAAAAATATATGCCACGAGAACTTTTACATGCTAAACTAGATAGAGGCCAAATGATAGCGAAAGAAGAGCAAAATGGTATTGTGGTACTAAAATGGCAGGATACTCGCGATGTAAGAATTCTATCAACTAAACACGCTCCACACATGAAAAATATTACAGGCGATGAGGAAGAAAATGCTGGAGCAGATGGGGGATGTAATGCTGACCAACCATCAACCAGTCGAGCTTCAAATACTAATCGAAAACGTAAAAATAAACAAAACCAATCGCCATACTAGCGTACAACAGAGGGAAAACTGGTATTGATCTATCAGATCAAATTTGTTCATATGCCACGATCCTGAGGAAGGGTATAAAGTGGTACCGGAAGCTAGGTATAGAGTATTTGGTAGGTATTTCACTTGTGAATGCTTTTGTATTATATAAAGCAGCAACTAAAGAATCAGCTAAAATATGATGGCTTCGAGAAAAAATAGCATCAAGCTTGCTTAATTTACAAAACAAATTAAAACACGTCAAATCCAATTGTGGCAATATTCATGTTCTAAAATCTAAAATGGATAAAAATTAAAAAAAGGTACGCCGAATGTGTACTTTGTGTTATGCAAGAATAAAAAAACTTGAAGGAAAAACTGCTGCAAAAAAAAAGGGAAAAAAGTATACACATATTGCCCGGATTGCAATCATGCCCCTTTTATGTGTTTAAGGTGCTTTGGAAACCACCACAAATCTAATTAACTTTATTTTTAACGTATACTTTATTTTTAAAAGTTATATATGTAACTATATTATAGTTTGAGAAAATAAAATACTAAAATAATTAAATTGTTGTTATTTCTCTTATTTTTTGAGCAGGGCCAAAACCAAAATACCAAAAGTTTCGCCAGAGACCACACTTTAAACACTACAGTAAAATAGCATAGTGTGTCCACCATATTTGTTCGACATGGCTTCAACTGGAATACAACGTGTCGCACATATTTGGGTGATGGAGCGCACAGTGATCAAAGTGGTGTCGCCCATACATGGTCGACGTGGCAGTCAATGTGTTAAATGATATGCAACTTGTAGGAACTAAACTACAAAATGAAATCATTTCAGTTTTAATGCGCATTCGCATACATCCATTTATATTCACTTGTGACGTAAAATAAACGTTTAGGCCAACAAATATTTCTAAGAATTATACAAAATGTCAGTTAATTCTACAGAGGTTTTTGCTAAATGACTCGCTTCTAACATATCAGTTGAACACGATTACATATGGCGTAACTTTTTTCCTTACCTGGCAATTCCTTCACTTCAAGAAGTAGCTAATGAAGGAGTTTTAAAGTATCCTCTTGCCTCAATGGCTATTGATAAGAATCTCTACGTTGATGATTTTGCATGCGGATGAGACACGATTAATGATTTTCCAGCCTAATGTCATCAGTTGGTAGTACTTTTTACATTCACACGGGTTTCAACTTCGTATATGGAATTTGAATAATGCATCACTATTTTAAAACATTCCTGAAGAACACCAACTGTTTCAAAATCAAGATTTTTATAAGGATAAAGGTGTGAAAATATTGGGCCTCCAATTGTAGGCCCCAGATGACACGTTTTCATTCACTGTCAAACCACTGTACAAAATATTGAAAGATTCCGTTGTTTTTTTTCTATTTTAGGGTTGTGTGAAGAACTTATTACTAACAAATGGTCCTCCCATTTTTTCTTAGGAATTTAAATTAATTTGCAATTGTATTGAAATAAAATTGACATTTAGTCCACCATATCATCCATTCAGTAATAGTTCAGCAGAAGGAAGTATACAAACATTAAAAAAAGTAGTTTAAACAAATATTAGAGAGTAAAATAATGGGTCAAAAGTTATCCCTTCAAAACAAAATCTCTAACTTTTGACTTTCATACAAAACTACGCCGTGCTAGGAAACAAAGAAAATGCCCGCAGATTCAACATTTATGTTCAGAAACCAAAAACTCATCTATCACCTCTAATTCCAAATCGTCTACAGCAATAGAGTCAAAGCAGTATAATTTTTGTAAAAATTGAGACAATTATAATATTAGGACATTCCAAGTAAGAGATATGCTACAAATTTAACATGTTAAAAATAACAAGGAAGATGGTCCTTCGGATGAGTATTGAAAATCCTTAGTTTTGTTACATATTTATTTAATATTGCTAATATTATTAAATAGGTTCATGTAGACCATATGAAAAAGATTGAAGTTAGTGAAAATTTAAATCCAGAAACAAGCATTGTATGTAATACTCATGAAAGGTTTTTGGATGAACAGATGGAAACTACAACCAGATTGGTTAGGACATCTGAAAACTCAACTGGAAATGAATCTCCCATTTCAAAAATAAAAAATGTTACCTTTAAAGAAGATTTAGTAAAAGTGATTCCATTAATACCTGTTGAGGTAGTCGCTGTACCGGGTATCTGGGAATCAGAAAGAATTCGAAAGGCTCCTTGCAAGTTCAATTTTTGAGAAGGAAAATTCATGTAACTGTTGTCTGTATGTATAGGCGGTTCTGTGGCATAGTTGGTATGCGTGTGACTACTATATTCAAGGTCCCGAGTTCGAATCCCGACACGGTCCGCTTGAAAAATGTTAGGCGAGCATTTTTCACAAAAATACGCCCTCGTTCGGATGAGAGGTTAAATGGAGGCCCCGTGTGTGTCTTGTCACGCACGTTAAAGTACCCTATCTTGCTTGGAACAGCAAGGGTTTGGCAAAATTCAATTTCAGGTAAAAAAAACTCGCTTCCTGGCCAATGTAGTACCTTCATGTGGAGCATTGGAAAAATCAAATGCAGTGTCTGTATGTATATGTATTATTTTACATGTTTGGTCAAACCATATCAAGCGGTCCAAAGGTGGTTGCTTGACCATTTTAGAAAAAATTGATATTTTTGGCATCAATTACATATGGAATCAGTAGTTCAAAACAATTTTTAAAATTTTTTTAGAGTCAACCGTTTGAAAATGGCGGCCATCTTTGTTTCACAGTACATGCTGATTTTTGAGTTTGTAAGCTCCTACGGAAAACTTATTTTCTCAGGACTGGTAAGTCGTAAACTAATAATTAAAACACCATTGTTTTCCTTACAGTCTGCTCTATCTTTTATGTCCTCTTCACTATTAGACTATTTTGAAGTCCAATACTTGAAAACTGCTATTGAAAACAACTGTTTTCATTTCTCAAGAGGCCGCTTTTGAGGGTAATTTTTTAGCACAAGGGGATGTATATTAAAGTTGATTTTTGGCATGATGATAAACCTAACTAAGTAGCTTGTATTAAAAGTACTCTTAACCCTGATATTTGTTACCTTATTTTTTATAAATTTTTAAACTTCAAATTTTTGAAATTTTTGTTAACTTTAGGCTTTAATATCTCTAGTGGGGGACTAGATAACAATCTAATTTTTTTATATATTATACTTAAATGCAACATAAAACTACTATAAAAATTTCAACATGTATATTTGAGTACTTTGGTAGCTACGATTTTTGGAAAAGTAGGTAAAAATAGCCAATGAAACACCTAGAATTAATAACGCTTGGCTGGCATCATGTTTACTATTATATAACTATATATATTTACAATTTAAAATATATACAAAAACAGCAAGCTTTTATAATATTGAAACTATATACTTACAGCATATAAAGTTCATGATTGAAAAACACAATTATTAATAATTAAATTCAATGAGTTAAAAATTCAAACTTTCACAAATTGTCCTTATTACTGTTCTTTTATTTTAATAAAAGTTTTTTTAGGTTGAATTCTAGACTAACTGAAAACTTACTGAATCATTCGTTTTTTGAGAATGTCTTTGCACTTTCTCTTTTGTTAGCGTCCATTGAGCAATTCACTGATTTCTTCGCAAAGCCCTGGAGAGATATTGTGTGATCGACCAGTGGATGTTGTAAGCTCCAAAACACTTAATTTTCTTAAAACATTTTGAAGAGGCACCCAAACCTTACCATTAGATGACTTTTTGAAAGAAGTTCTAGGTCCAGGTAGGTGGTAGAAAAGCACATTAATATTATTATGCTCTAAAGGAAGTATTCCTTGTTCCTTTACAAGCTTGTTTGTAAGTTTTACCAATCGTTCGCTGACATTGAATTCTGATGTTATTTTATGTCTTTACCAAGATTTCGGAAGTAAACTTAATATTTTCACTTTTTCATCATTTGTTGCCACTTTACATTTATCTTTTAACGACAATTAGTTCTAAGTACTCCTCAGCAGTCAAAGCACTGTTGTCATCTCTTTGTTGTTCATCAATGTTTGTTTGATCAAAACAATATTCAAAATTTTTTCGCAATTTTTCAGATACTCTGTGAACTTTAATTTCAATAGCTTTACTTCTTTTATCATTGCTTAGCTTTCTTAGTTTTGATACAGGAGATACACCAAGAGCCGCACATGCTGAATCTAATTGACAAATCTTTTCTTCTGGTGGTACAAAGTTTTGATCGATTTCATCGCATTGATCTACAGCCAATTATTAGTTTCTTTAAATACAAAAATCATTCTATAACAGTTAGTATATATTGATTTTCCTGGTATTAATTCAACAAGATTTCGTTCTGGCATTCTTGTTTGGTCCAATGAAATTTCTCTTAAGCATTTAGTTACCATCCTTTTATGCTTTTTAAAAGGGTCGCAGCATGTTTGACCGAACAGATGATTGTACTTCATAATGTATTTCTTCTCATGGTAGTCACAAATTGTTGAAACGGTAAATGGCAACCTCAGCTTTAGCAAAAGTTGTTTTACTTCATCAAAATTCTGAACATGTTTTATGTCTTCGGAAACAGAGCCGTAAGAGTTTTTATGACACAACTCTCCAATGCATATTCCAACAGAACACGACTCCATATTTAATAAAAATTAATCAATAAAAAACAAATAAAAAATAATTATTATCTGAAATTCACTGAATTAATTTAACTAGTATAGAAATTTTAAAAAATTATAAATTAAACACTGTATTAATATATACAATACACAACACTATCAAACTAGACTGCACTGTTCACTGGTTGAGTTGATAGACAAGACTGAGACTGAGCACTGCTCTGCACCTGACAGCTCCACTGTACTGACCTGTACAGACACGCTTGTAACTTGTCACAACTGAAAGCTACAGTTGCTAACTTGTTGATTTCTTGCCAGTGGAAGTTATTTAGAATTGACTTGAACCTCTTTATCATACTATGCATGTTTGTTTGTCTTTATACTATTAAGTATTTTTTTCAATAAACAAAATAATAAAATTTAATAAGAGTAGGCCTAGATTCTAATTATAAATAGAACTACAATATTTTGTGTTGTACTGGACGTAGATAGAAAGTTTTAAAAAAACTTAAAAAGAGTTATTAAAAGTAAAAAGTTCACAAATAATAAAATTTTAATGAATTATTCAAGTTTACGCATTGCTAAATAGGCACAAAAAAAAACCATTTTCAAAAATTCATAGCTACCAAAGTACTCAGATATGCAGGTTGAAATTTTTACAATACTTTTATGTTGCATCTAAGTATAACATATAAAAAATTTAGATTTTTATGAAGTCCCCCACCAGAGATATTAAAGCCTGAAGTTAACAAAAATTTCCAAAATTTGAAGTTTAAAAATTTATAAAAAAATAAATAATAAATATCAGGGTAAAGACTACTTTTAATAGAAGCTACTTAGTTAGGTTTATTATCATGTAAAAATCAACTTTGATATACATCCCCTTGTGCTAAAAAATTACCCTCAAAAGCGGCCTCTTGAGAAATGAAAACAGTTGTTTTCAATGGCAGTTTTCAAGTATTGGACTTCAAAATAGTCTAATAGTGAAGAGGGCATAAAAGATAGAGCAGACTGTAAGGAAAACAACGGTGTTTTAATTATTAGTTTACGACTTACCAGTCCTGAGAAAATGAGTTTTCCGTAGGAGCTTACAAACTCAAAAATCAGCATGTGCCGTGAAACAAAGATGGCCACCATTTTCAAACGGTCGACTCTAAAAATTTTTTAAAAATTATTTTGAGCTACTGATTCCATATGTAGTTGGTAAAAATATCAATTTTTTCTAAAATGGTCGAGCAACCAGATTATTTTTTTCTGGACCATTTGTTACGTTATAAATTTTCGCAACGACATTCCTATTAATTTCGATTTCATTACCTACCTTTTACGACGCCTCTGATTTTTTGGTTGCTTTATTAATAGCCTTTTATTTAAAATTAATTCGTAAAATTCATATGGTTAAGGAAAAACCGTAGTTGTAGAATCCTTCTACAATGCTAATCAAGTGGATTTCTGGTTTTGTTATCTTCGGTGTAATAATTGAATGTTGGTTTCAAGTAAAGCGACCTGTTCTATTATAAAAGCCAGAAAAAAATAGGGATTAATTTTAAAAAACAAATGAAAATCTCTGCCTTATACCAGTGCAAATTTTGAATTTTTTTTTAGTGCTATCTTACGGAGAATTTCCACCCATTTACAAATACATAATTATGGTTCATTATTGTTAATTTTCAAAATAAACAAGCTATCTCGGGAGTCAAGTTTGCAACACCCAATATATATTTTTGTACTTCACAATATGTCTCTCTAATAAACTATACATGTAGAATCAGAATTGAATTATTCCATTTCAGGTTAATAAAATTAAAATTAGAACATATCTGATATTAACAAACAAAACCACGAAAAGTAAAAGCCGTAAAAGTTTACCGATACCAAAATTAAAACTGCAACAAAAATTTACAATAAATTAAATACTCGAATTAAAAGCCATTCTTTTGTAAACAAAAGTTAGCTCTGAATCCAACTCTGTTTACTGCTCTCTGTATATTTCGTCTGTGGATCGATGCAAATGTATTAACAATCGTAAGTTTTAGATCTTTAATATTATTAGTTTTTGATAGTACTGCGCTGTCTTCGATTCATCAGGTACAAGCACTCATACAGTGCACTAAGACACTTCTCAGTGGGTCGCTGTTAGACAAGATGAATTATCAATTTTTACTCTTGCAAACGAGATATACAAAGAGCAGTAAACAGAGTTGAATTCAGAGCCAACCTTTGTTTACATGCAAAAAGAATGGCTTTTAATTCGAGTAATTAATTTACTGCAAATATTTTGTTGCAGTTTTGATTTTAGTATAGTTGAGCTTTTACGGCTTTTACTTTTCGTGGTTTTCTTTATTAATATCAGATACGTTCTAATTTTAATTTTATTAGCCTAAAATTGAAAATAGGTAATGTTAAAATACAACCTTGTTTCAATTGTTTTCAAACCATATTCCATTTTTTATCAATAATAGATGTTTTCACAAATAAAAGTATATCGTGTGGTACCGAGTTGAAAGTTGAAATCGCCAAAAACAATCTATATAAATGTAAAACAATCTAATATGACGTCCATGAGAAAAAAATGAAGCTGATGATGATTATGAAGAATCAAAACGGATTACGACAATTTCAACTTTACCATCGTTTTTAGCATAAAAGACTGCTCCAGAGAACTTTATATAGATATCAAAACTTTTTGGACAAAAAATGAAAAATGCTTTTTTCAAATTTTTTACCATAGCTATAAAACAAAAACGGTTACGATAATTTTCTTTTGTGAATATTGACAAGCATCAGAATCTTCAACTTTGCCCCAATTTAACCAACTCTCTATCTCTTACTGGTTCTAAGAATCCAATGATGAGCTTCCAAATTGAATAACCCTGTACACAGTTCATTTCACTTTTCATGAAGACACCCAAATAATTTTTTATTTTGAAAGCAATTGATAGAAAATTGTTACCAGTTGTCTAGACCAAGATACGTCATCTTCATGAGTGAATGGGGTTTTTATAAAGTCACAATCTGGCCAATTATGATTAAAATAAAGTAGAGTTTCAAGTAAAGTCATAGTAACGATAAAGACAGACCAAAAAAGTATTACTTAAGAAAAGTTGTTGTAAATCACTCAAAAACCCAAAATGTCAAATTTTGCTGAAAATTTTTCACTTTGTTTTAATTGGAAAAATTATTCATCTTCATGGAATTTAGTTGAAAAAAATTCTATTTAAAATGTTATTTAAAGTGTTGTTATTTTGTTGTTTATTAATGCAGAATAAAATTTGCAAATTGTTTTCTTGTTTCATGGCACTGTCATTATTATTATTATTATTGTCTTTATTTAAATCACAAGTAATTCACAACAATGATAATAATATGTAAACATAAAATACAAAATATGATTGTGGCAAAAATGGGCGAAGTTCAGAGTTGAGCTGAAGTTGCAAGCAACTGAGCTCGTTCTGCTCTTCCACTTAACCCTATCTACTAAATAGGTTTCAATTAAATTAAACATGGCTGAATTGATCTCAAAAAAAAATATAATGCAAATGACAATCATCAAGATTTTACATAACATAACAATATAGACGAATGGAATCAACTTGACAGTGCTCTGTATAGAATCATAGTTTATTTGTTTGTGTGGGATAGCTGAAATTTTAACAAATTAATATCTCGATTACATAAAAATTTTGAAAATTAAAAATGAAAAGTTGTCAAAAAATGTTGTTATTTGGGAAGTTTGAGTGATTTGTAACAACTTTTCTTGATACTTTTTTGATCTATCTTAATCGCTACTTTTCGTTTTAACCATAGTTGGCCAGATTTTGACTTTAGAAAAACCAAATTCGCTCATAAAGATGCCCTGTTGTGGTCTACACAATTAATAAAAATTTTGCATTGATTACTATAAAAATAAAAAAGTTATTTGGGTGTCCTCATGGGCAGCGTCATATATACGACGTAAATAATGTAAAATGGATTTCCACATCTTTTTTAAATTACTATTATAAACTAAGTATACTGTTTTTGGGTCAATAGAGTAGACGCAATATTGTGTCAAACTTATCATAGATAATCTGTAGATACAATAATTTTACTTCTCTGTAATCAATTTGTATTTTGTGATTTATGTAATACGATTTGTTTTCTGCCTTGCTACATTCCAATTTTGCTTTAGAAATTTCCCTTGTTAATTCATAAGTCCGCTTTACGATAATTTTGTTAAATCAACTACATTGCTATTCTCACATCCGTCAACTTAATTTAAACTTGTCGTTTCATAACAACTAGATTTACGATGAGAAATTTTTAGAAAAAAAATTTATGTAAATAAACTAAGCAATTACTGCCGAAAATGAACGTAACAAATTCTTGTCGCAATTAAAGCAGATAACCTGACAAGTAGAAGTAGTACTAGGAAAAAGAACAATAGAACGTACGAAAGAAGTATGGGATCTACTCGTAGGCGTAGGACAAATCTTAACAACTCGGTCATGTGAAGCAAAAGTATTTTCCTCAGTAGTAGCAAACTTATAAACAAAATCCGGGGGTTCAAAATGTTGAATCAGTAAATAGACAACTGCTTCCAGTCAGAAAAAAAATGCCCCTAACCACGATACCAAAGTAACGCTTTCGACTCAAACAAATCCACTGCAGACTCAAATAACTGCAACTCTGACACATGGTGAGTGCGTCGGAGTTCTTGGACCCGTTTTTAAAAAATCATGTACAGTAAGAATGTTCGGGACACCAGAAAATTTCAAGTTCCACTCCCACACAGGAAGACCTTGATAGGAAGCCGAAAAAGAAGTCATTGTCTAATTTACTGATTCAACATTTTGAACCCCCGGATTTTGCTTATAAGTTTGCTACTACTGAGGAAAATACTTTTGCTTCACATGACACTTGTCGTTTCGAAATAAATAAGTTCAAAATGAAAATTCGTAGAAAGCGTATTTATTATTAATTATCCGTTCGTATAAATTCCATGTCTATTGTTAAATCCTTCCGCATAATTAATAATAAATACGCTTTCTACAAATTTTCATTTTAAACTTATTTATTTCGAAACGACAAGTGTATGCTATAATTAAGTAGACAGATGTGAGAATAGCAACGTAGTTGATTTAACAAAATTATTGGAAAGCGGACTTATAAATTATCAAGGGAAATTTCTAAAGCAAAATTGGAACGTAACAGCCTTCCAAAGAGATTGCAGTTAAAATCAATTGTGATTTTTTTTCGGACATTAACTAAGGAACGTCCCAGATGTAGTAAATATAAATATTTAAAAAATTGTAAATAGAGTAGTATTTTATTAAGATTTTTGTGATCAATGGACTAGATAAAAAACTTAATAATCGATTAAATTTTGTCAAAAGCGTACTCCGTCTCCAACGCTGCCTGTTGATGCGATTGGTTATCCAAAAGTAGAACAAGACCCCTTTAATCTTTTTAATCGCGTCTTTCTCGCTTACAATACAGTAGGACTTCTAACTTTGAGAAGCCTTGCAGACCTGATAAATTCACTTATCTATGACATATACATGTTATAGGTTTGCAAAATTTGAGTTAAAGTTACTTAACTTAAGATTGTTTCTAATGAAATCTTGGCAAAAATAACATCATTTTAAAGCAATATATCATCGCCGAGGTAAAACCTATTTTACTTTTAAAGAGCTTTACGTTATAGGTTTATTTGTTTAATGGGATCTTACATTCGCAAAATATGCAGTAAGTACGGAAAGTAACAAGGAAGTATAGGAAGTACGGGAAGTATCAAGGAAGTATGGGAAGTATAGAGGAAGTACATATGAAGTATGGGAAGTATCAAGAAAGTATGGGAAGTATCAAGGAAATAAGGGAAGTATCAAGGAAGTACATGATACTTTCTAGGAAGTACAGGAAGTATATACTTTTTGGGAAGTGGTGTAAAACATTTGAGTCAGTGGTTTTCCCCTCGGGTTAAAGCTATACCAAGCTCCTTATGATATTTTTATATTTAATTAGTAGGTTGATTTGACCGTTAATGTTTATGTTGGTAAAAGTACTGGAATTATTTACACCCACATGATAGCGAACTCAGATAAAAATAGAATCAATATAATCATATAATGTTATGCTTGATTTAATAGTAATGTGGATTAAATTTATGTATTGAATTCAGGGTTGGCATTTTCCTGTCCAAAACTAATATTTCCCATCCCAGTGGGAAAAACTGGTAAAAACCGGGAAAAAGTGACCGGGAAAAAGTGGTAAATACCGGGAAAACCTAAAACAGATTTTGACCAATCAAAGTACTGACCAATGAACAGCAAGTATGCAGCTGTAGATTTTTATTTTAACCAATCAGATGAAAGCAGAGCCATTTTGTTTTTTTTTGCTTTGTTTTCTGCTGCAGTTGTTCCCACATGTTGTTAAAATAATGAAGTAGATTAGTTTAGTGAAGCATTTAGTTGAAAATAAATTGTGTTTATATAAAATAAAATAAAAAAAATGTCAAAAGCTAAAGGAAAAGTTGGAGGTAGGCCACTTAATCCAGTCTGGAGTTATTTTAATCAAAAAGATATAAATGGGAAGTTAATAGTTGAATGTAAATCATGTTATCAAGTAGTTAGTGCAAAATCTGATAGAATGACAAAGCATGTATCACAAACTTGTCCAAAATTGAAGAAAAATGAAGATACTCATGACTCCATTTGTTCTCCAATAAATGTTAGCTCTAGGTTAGAGTCTAATGTGCTAGCCACTATCGATGTGGATTACCCACAGCCAATAACTACTTCAAGTGTTAAATCTGCTGGAACTTCACAGCCTTCAATCAAAAGATACCAGTCTTCAGTAAGTGACTTTGTAATAAGCACATCAACTTCCCAAAAACAAGAACTTGACCTCAAAATAGCACGTTTCTTTTACGCTTGTAGCATCCCATTTTTGACTGCAGAGAATAAAGAATTCATCAACATGATATCAGCACTTAGGCCTGGTTATAAACCACCATCCAGAAAAAACCTTGCAGAAAATTTACTTGATTAAGTAGCAGAAGAGCTGGAAGAAACTGCTAGAAAGGATGTTGCTGGAAAAAAATGTTACTCTCATGCAGGATGGATGGGGTCATGTACATAATGATCCAATAATAGTTAATTCCATACACTGCAATGGTAAAAGTGTATTTATTTCTTCAGTAGATTGTGGAACAAATAAGAAAACAGGCGATTACTGCAAAAATCTCGCTTGTGAAGCAAAAACTACAGCTGAAGCTAAATACAAGTGCACAGTGAAAAGTTTGTCTGATAACGAACCAAAAATGTCTTCAATGCGGCAACATCTTCAAACTGAAAATGTTGTACCAGTTGTATACGGTTGTGCATCGCATTACCTAAATCTTTTGGGAAAGAACGTAAAAAATGAGTCGCTTATGACCCATGTTGTTAAAGTACAAAAATTCTTTCAAAACCACCACATTTCTGGAAGCTTATTAAAGGAATATGCAGATTCGGTTAAACCTCAAGTACCAGGTGAAACACGCTGGAATTCTGAAATGATCTGTTTAAAAACTTTTATAACCAACAGGCCGTTTTATTTACAAATTGTGGACACACATGAGGAAAAAATAGAGCATGGTATAAAACAAATAATTACTAATCATTACTTATACAAAGAAGTAAAAAATATGTACAGTCAATTAAAACCAATATCTGATGCTTTAAATAAGTTACAGAGTGACAAGGCTAGCATTGCTGATGGGTGCGAAATTTTGGTTGATCTTGTTCATAAAGAAGAACTCAAACCGCACTTAAATAGAGTGAAATCTACATTTAATACTGCAATAACTCCTATTCACATTTTAGCGAACATGATGAATCCACTGTATAAAGATAAAAAATTATCCCAAAGTCGAGAAGAATCTGCCCGTAAATATTTACAAGACATAAATCCACGATACTTGCAGTATACAATACAGTTTCAATTAGAAGAAAAGACTTTTCCCAAAACATTTTTTTCACCTAGTGTTGTCGATAATGTATCACCTTCTTTGTGGTGGCAAAACCTAACAAAAAGTGGAATTGGTAAAAACTTCTTGGAGCTGATGGAACACCTTAAACAATGTCCAGCGTCATCTGGATCTTTGGAACGCATTTTCTCAAATTTCTCATTTATTCAAAGTAAAATTAGAAACAAGTTAAGTTTACAAACAGCCTCCAAATTGAATGAACATTTAGATTGGTAAAATGCTTAGATATTTTGTCACCGTATTTCTAATTATGTATTTTGATTTAAGGCTGTTTTCTTATAATTTATGCAAAATATGCCTACAATATACAGAACTCTCTTTAAATTGAAATCTGTTTATATTTCGTAGTTTCAGAATAAAGTAAATTTTATTAAAACACTAAAAATTGTAGGAATTTTAATTAAGCTTTTTGAATATTATTTAATATGTAATATTTAATATGCAGTTTGATACAACTAAATATTATTAAAAATGCAAACAATTTGAAACTTAAAAGTTTTCTTACATTTCATCATTTAATAGTAGTTTTTCCCACATGTGGGAAAAACTGACTATTTCCCAGGACGGTAAATACCAGTTTTTACCGTGGTATTTACCAGGGGCGGAAAATTTACCAGGGGCGGAAAAAACTTTGCCAACCCTGATTGCATTGTTTATTTTTCCTAGTGCTATTATGTATAAATGTTAAGATATGTAGATTGGAGTATCTTCCCGCAATTGAAGGACTTCCTAGGTTGGTTTTGAAGGAGCCCAGTTGTGTATTATTTTAAACTTAGGTGGCGCCATATTTAAGGGTTATTATTATTATCAAATTTCAGGTTACTATCTCGGCAGGGGAGCGAATTGGGGGAACCCACCCCATCCTCGTGACTGCGTTAGCCGTGGATTATGCTGCCTGGCGCCTGCTGCTTCATCGGCATATTTGTCTTGTCTTGTGTTGTACTGTTTTAAGGCAGCTTATGTTGCTACAAATTCCTGTGGTAACACATTTCAAATGGATTGACCCTGTTACTTAAGTTTGGTTCAATTCTTGTAACGTGAAGGGTATTATATATGGAGGTATAATGGTATTAACGAAAGTTTGGTGTGATCTACACAATATATCTATCTACTAATGTAATTATGTGAATAAATTATACTGTTTGAAGTCATACTATTATTGACATCCATTATTGAGCCAGTGCGTCTGCAGTCTAAGTATACAATTTCTAAGAGAAATAATAAAGGGTACAAAAGTTAAGATCCTGCCTTAAAGTTTTAATAAACACACATATATCAACCATTTCCCCATAATAACTTGAATAAACAATAAATTTTTTCATTGTAATCTTATAGGAAACTCTCTATACTACTTACTTTATTCTTATCAGGATGAAATTTAACAGCCAACTTTTTAAAAGCTTGTCTTATCTCCTTGCTATCAGCAGTTTTAGAAATACCTAATAACTGATAAAAATCCTCAGATTCCTCTTCAACAACTTCATCACTAGTACAATTAATTATTAATACACTTGATATAAGTAAACATATTTTAAAATTAATTAAATACATGTTAAAATCAAAGATATCTACACTTAATCCCACGCTTTTTTTAAAAAACTGACGTGGAAATACAAGATTAATTTAAAATCAGAAATTAGGTTACCATTGTTTATGCCGGAAGTGACTGTGTATGTAGTAACAATATCGGTTATATAGCTAAGAACATATTATATAAAATCATGTAGACGATTTCACTTTACGGGTCGTGCAGAATATACCACAACAATACGGAATCTGAACGCGTTCAAATGTCATTCTGCGTTGAACAGTGCTATAACTGAAGAAAATGCAGAGGACATTTACTAAACATCATTGCGACGTTGTTGAGTTTTGTTTTAATTTTACGCCCAACATACGTTGTAGTAAATTCAAAATAGCGCAGTTCAATAAACAACTAATTGAATTAGTAAAAGCATAAGAATGTTTATACAACAAGCAATCCAGTGAATATAAAAATACCATTAAAAGGTCTGGCATTTGGTAGAATATTGGCTTAAAGTTAAATTCAAGTGCTAAGCAATTTAAAAATACATGTATCAAATATTTCACGTGGTAATATATTATTTTATAAAAGTCAATGTTTATATTGTAAAATATGGAGGATAAATATAATATTCTTTAGCCGAAGAATGGAAAATTTACAAGTGAAAGAAAAGCTCACGCATCCTAAGTGGCTTGAAACGTCAGAGACCAGTGAATGGAAATATTACACATTATTATTATTCCTCAGATACCGCAATCGACCAAGAAGATATGGCTAATGAAATTTATAACAAAAGTACTATAGTGCAATATATTTTAGAACACTTAGTAACGATAACAATTCTGCTATTGTAACGAAGTTCCTTTCTAAACCGACCTGCATTTTAAGCAAGTTCTAGAATACTAGAACCAGTAGAATGACTTACGTGTTTCAATGAGTGGGGTCTATCGTGAGGAACCAGATTAAGACAGTCCCCGAAAGAGAGTAGCAGCTCTGTCAGTACTTAGAATGGCAGATACGATAGGGGTTAGTACGGCATTCTAAGACGCACTGCGATGTGGAAGGCAACGGGAAGCCACCACATAACCTCCCAATTACACAGCGTACCAAAAAGCGTTTTTTAAAATAATGGCATCCTCTGCGATAAAAGATTTCGAATTTGAAGTGTTCCCTACATTTGATTTTCCAATGCTCCATCCGAAGCTAATACATTGGCCAAGAAGCGAGTTTTTTCTACCTGAAAATTTTGAGTTTTGTCAAACTCTTGCTGTTCCAAGCAAGGTAGGAATCTTTAACGTGCGCGATAACATTCACGCACGCGACCTATATTTTACCTCTCATCCGAACAAGGGCGTATTTTTGTGAAAAATACTTGCCTAACATTTTTTAAACGGTGCGCGTTTGGAATCAAACCCACAACCTTGGGCTTAGTAGTCACAAGCGAACTAACTAAGCCACAGAGCCGCTTGTTAAAATACTCTCCCATTCGGTTCACCAGAAGGGACTACTTGGATGATGTGATCGGCAAGTTTAAAAGAAGAACCGGGAATATTTTTCGAGCTGAAACGTGGAATGTTAGAAGCATGCGGAAAGTAGGTAAGCTAGAGAATTTAAAAATTGAAATAGATAGGTTAGCATTAGACATGCAGGGATTAGTAAAGTTCGGTGGTCAGAGACGACAGCTATTTGGAGTGGAGACTTTAGGATAATTCATACAGGATCGGAGGAAGGAAATACGATTGTAGGGTTAGTTATGCGCAAGAAGGTAGGATATCGTAAATAAAACTAGTTTCAAAGGAACAAAAGAGTACTCATGGTTAAATGAGAAACTAAACCGGTAAATACGGTAATAATACAAGTCTACATGTGCACCTCTAACTAGAGTGATAAAGAAGTGGAAGCGATCTACAAAAGTATTGAAGATATACTGAAATTCGTAAAAGGGCTTGAAAATTTAAATTAATGCTGTGATAAGTGAGGGTAGGGAAAGAGCGGTAGTGAATTTATTTGGTTTAGGAACAAAAACGAAAAAGGAAATAGGTTAGTAGAATTTGGTGACTAAATAATTTAACCATCACAAATATATTATTTCAACGTTATGCTAGAAAACGATACACGTGAAAGATGACAGGAGACATAGGAAGATATCAAATAGATTATATTCTTGCTAGACAACGCTGTAAGAATCAAATAGAAGATTGTAAAAATTACCCAGAAGCAAATGTGGACACTGACCACAACATAGTAATTATAAAAGCCGTGCTTAGATTTAAGAATTTGGAATGGAAAAAGGCACTTTGGATTTGAAAACTAAAGATAAAGGTACAAAAACTTTGAGAAAAATCAAACAGATTCTTGAAAGACATCGGAAAAATTTGTTATACTGAGGCAGTGGAAGCAGAATAAAATAACCTTAAATCCAGACTAGATATTGCGGCCAGAGATATTCTAGAGTATAAACAACGAGAAAATAAGAAACACGCGTTACATAGTTGAATTAAATAGAAGAAAGGCGAAAATACATAAACAGACAAGACAAAGCAGGGAAACAAAACTACAAAGCCGTAAAATGAAAAATTATTCGACAAAGGATTGAGGAAAAATGTAAAGAAGTATTAAGTAAGATCGAAATTAGAAAGGCAGATGAAGTATACAAGCCAATTAGAAAAAATTTTCGGGATATAAAGCCGTTTAGCAAACATATAGAGGGGCGAGATGAGACATCATTATAGAAAATGCAGAGAAAGTAGATGGATAGCAAGAATATGTAGGGAAATTATATGTAGGGCCGAAACTAGAAGCACTAGAACAGGACACAGACATCGAAAAAGACGATTTGGTATATCTTATACTTAGCGACGAGTTTGAATTAGCATTAAAAGGCCTAAAAAATAGTAAGCCGTCGGGTACAGATAAAGTTCAAGCAAAGACTCTAAAAGTTGCTGGACACGCAGTAACAGAACATCTTTTCCGACTTGTCAGCTATATGTATGAGACGGGCGAGATACCAAAAATTTCGAACGTAATACCATAGTCATTATATCAACAAAAGGAGATGAGGATGTATATGTGAAAATTTTCGAATTATAAGTTTAACAGTACACTTGTCAAAAATATTATCTAGACTTGTACAAAGACGAATGGGAAAACGAACTGAAGAAATACCAAGACAAGATCAACTTGGGTATAGGAGAAACCTGGGAACACTGGAGGTCATTATAGCTTTTAAGAACTATAATGGAGAAAACAATAAAAAATGAGAAAGCGTGTATATAAGGTTTATAGATCTGGAAAAAGCATTCGACAATGTAAAATGGGAAAAAATTGTTCGAAATACTAACAATTAATCGCCCTGTATTATATAAGCGTATTGTAAATAAATAGCAGCTAATGTAAGTTGTAAAATTGATTAATTGTAAGATACCGTAAAACACATTTCAATGCCAAGGCAAATCGGTGCATATAAAAATATTCTTCTATTTGCTGTAAATGGCAGAAGAAACTACAATCAACGTGTATTTAAAACCCCAAAATTAATAAATAATTTTGTGTACTGAAACGTAAAAGCAAATAGTTTATATAAAACGCACCCTTTTGCATTAAAAAGCAAATAAAGTTTAAATTAATTACCATGTGGATTACACACATTTATTTTAAATAGAGAATTTTCTGGAATAGACTAGATTGAAAAGGAAGTTTTGAGAGAATACGTCAAGTTCGTATAAACTCGTTAATTAATAAACATTTTATTCGTAGAAGCGACAGGAACACGAAAAACCCATAAAACTCCAAGAAATATCAGATATGAATTGACTATCTTTTAGCATTAGTATGCCACGCCGCAATAATAGTATATGTGAAATGAGGACAAATAGCGCGTCACGAGTAACTGGAACTAGATAATTAGGTAATAAAACGCCGCAAATTTAGAGGCAAATTGGTTTTTTTAAGATCCTTTCATCATAATATTCCACATTTTTCTACTAGCTTTCGGAAACAGATAAATATGAATATATAAGGTAGCGTTTATCAAAGGGAATCATTTGATTTCATTCATTAATTTGATTCGATTCATTCGAGCGCAAAATGTTATTTTAAGTCGCGAACAGTT
The DNA here is from genome assembly GCA_036346225.1 of Platerodrilus igneus. Classification (NCBI taxonomy): domain Eukaryota; kingdom Metazoa; phylum Arthropoda; class Insecta; order Coleoptera; family Lycidae; genus Platerodrilus; species Platerodrilus igneus. Next base: position 374,129 of record JARFIW010001332.1, on the reverse strand, counting down.
GCTATGCGGAAATAGTAGTTGAGTATGCAGTAAGCATATTGTAATTTAATAGTGGCGAGGTTGCAACGAATAAAGAAGCAATATTTTACACGTAACTTACAAAGAATAATGAAAATTATTAATTACAGGAGGGAAAGTTCTTCAACGCTATTTTTAAAGATTTTATTAAATAATCGAACGGAAGATTTAACTAGGAATGTACTTTGGTAAGTGCTATTTGAAATGAAATTTTTTTCATGGAGCATCTTGTAAGCTGATTTAACGTCAATTTAAAATAAGAAGATATTTTATTACGAGGAACGATTTTGTGAATTCTACAAGTACCACTTTTAGATTTGATTTAAATAATTTATATTTAAGGTAAGGTATAATAAAATGTGTTAGTCATACAATATTTCTATGTAAAGGGTTTTTCTAGAAGAATTTGAGATCTGAGTTCGAAATACTATGACCTTTTAATAGATTATTTGTCAAGGATTTTTCTGATCAAAACAAATCTTACAAGCGTGGAAATAATCATAACCAGGTAAACCATCCTCAAAAGAATAAGTATAGTTTTGTAAATTTAAAATAAGGTAAGCAACAATTTGTGTTTGTAGTTAGTACTTCCTAGAAATTACTTTATATTTGAAAGAAACGATGTTTAAATGTTCTAAATGCTTTTGTATGAGCAAAATATTTAATACTGTATAAACACTTTGTACTTTATTGCGGTGTTTGATTTCATTTTGAAAACTCCGTTAGTTTCGTTGAGCTAGCCAGGCAAAATTCGAAAGGAAGGTAAATGAATAATTTCAATTATATAAATTGCCGTATCTGTATCACAGCACTCTTTCAGCATATATATATATATATATATATATTGCTGTGAAACCTACAAAAAAAACTCACCAGAGTAAAAAAAAACACTTGAGCCTCTCGAATTGGGCACCAAGATTTGCTGTGATTCTCGCCCTGTTGAATCTCTTCTGATAATCGCCTCTTTACTCTTTCCGCCTCGGCTGCTCACCTAGTTAAAACTTTCATCCTCATTCATAAAAAAAAACAAACACATTCCTACCACAAACATCAACGTTAGCTCTATTTACATCAATATTCATAATACATTAAAATTTCAAAATTAAATTTCAGCATAAATATCAGTATCACAAAATTTCAAGTTTAAATTTGTCATCATTTTAATATGCATCCAGAATTAAAGTCCTGGTAGGATGCATACTAATTAAGTTACAATATGTGCAGACCTAAGTCTGAATAAAAGGGAGCATCTCCCACCCCTTTACGTTAATTAAACGGGTTAGTCTAATTGAGCTCAAAGACAGACCCAAATTTTCATCATAATCAAAAACATAAACCTGATAAATACTCCTTTCTACTTATACAAGAAAATTTCACCTTAAAATTAAAAATTTGTTGTTTATACAAATTTACTACTGTCCATTTTTATCAAACAAATTATAAAATATTCAACACCCACCAAAACATCAAAGATCGAACAAAATTGTATAATTTACCTGAAGGTTACTGCACTCGTGGCTTCAATGCACATCGGACTTGCTAATTCCACCATTCCAGCTGGTTTATGTTTACGGCTTCAGATTCTGAACGCTTTTAAGATTTTTGTACACCACCATTCGTCTAAATTGATTCAGGACTTCTCAGGAACTAATCTATGTATATCTAAATCTTGTTTTGTGGATCCAATCACGTTTACGAATAACACTTGATTACTCACTCCCGAAAATTAGCAAAGCAATTCATAATTCGTTCACGCTATACAAAGTTGCATACTTAAATGTATTTATTTATCGCTACTAATTTAGATAATTGGTACAGTAATACCCGCAAATATAACTAGACTTTATTACTTTATCTATCTTTTCTAAGTGCACTAATGCATAATAACTTGTATCGTAGCACGTATTCTGCTTGCAGTATTGTATAACATCAAAAAATAAAGAGAAAAAACTGTTTAAAGTATTCAATAACATCAAAAATCTAAGAGACAGAAACTCATATTAGCACGGGTTTATATAATAGCACACTTGCACGTCGGATTTGTCCCGCAACGGACAATTTTTAGAATTTCGCATTCTAGTTTCCCTTTCGACAGCTCGGCACAGCGATTCTACAAAATTTGCACTCGCGCCAGTTGAAAATCTAAGAATTTTTCACAAGGCTCGCAACGCGTCCGCAAACAACTAATTAATTTTTTATAGAAATTGTTATGTTTTCACCTCTCATATCTGCAACTTATTTCAACCAATCGCAAACCTAGTGACTTTGCTCAAATCACGCCTTTTATTATCCGTGTCTCTGCTTTGCGCATTTTAACCGTCTCTCTCTACTCTGGTCTGAGTGGTACAAATCGATATTCTTTACTATCGGTTATTTGAATCCACGTGGATTCCTATTTGAGTTAAATAACCCCTCATCTAGCCTTTCTCGTTAATATAAGCTACGGTTTATCCGACCGTTTGCAATATACGCAGAATTTTCATGTTTATCCAAACAAATTAAACAGAACGTGATATTTAAAAATACGCAGGTGTTCAATCGTAATACTTCTACGATTTGGATATTCCACGTATTTGAACCCTCTTGATAGATTTGTATGCTAGCAACGCGTCTCATATTTGGTATTATTGGGTTTTTAAAAGCTTTTATGCATATTATATATTACTAATGGTTCAATTAACTCCAATTAAAATAATAATGAATGGCATTGACTTCTACCCTTTAATTTTTAGCGAATACTAATTAAATATTAATTATTATTTGTACACTTTGTTTAATACCCGTTACTTAAAAATTAAATTAATTAATATAAATTTCGCACGTAATTTCTATTTGTTTCTTTATACAAGGTGATTAAAATTATTTGATGTCGTTAATTAATTTTCTACCCTGGTCTAAATTTGAGTAACATATATATATATATATATATATATATATATACACGCACGCACGCACACACACACACGCGCGTTTAATATACCTACATATATTTTGAAAGCGTTAATGTTAATCCAACCTGCAAGCGGCCAATCCAAAGAAGACATACTGAACACATTAAGATTGGCAATTTGGCATCAATACGACCGCAGTGACGACAAACAGGCGGTAGGACGACAGTGGGGATGGGTTCTGATGCGCGTGCACGACTTCTAGAATCTAAGTGCAAGCACGCGCTGTGACTGTATCTATCACGAAAGCGGCAGCAACTCTACATTAAAACAGCGCAACACATGCTAGATCATCGTGCTGAAAGTGAGTATGTTCATCCTAGCGTAGAGAATTTGTTTTACAGCGTTTATTGATCGTGCGTTGATGGCGTCGTGTTATTGTTCAGCAATGGCGGTTCCGCAGAGTTGTACAAGCGAGAGTATTAAATATTATTTTCCGTCGAACACCGTAACAGGTAAGAAAATTCCATTTGCTTAAAATCAGAAAAAAGATTAAAGTCAACCATGACGTATTTCCACGCTACTAATAAATATTTTACCTCATCTTTCAGCAGACTTTTTTTTGTTATTTTGCATGTTGCGTGATTAAGCACAACAATTAGTAAAATTTGAAGCGATATAATTGAAATTAACAAACGTTTTAAATGTGGAGCATTAGGACCCGCAGGTGGATTTCAAAAAAGGAAGGAAAGAGAAAAACGAGTAAGATAATGCCAAAAAAGAGTAAACACATATTCTAGACTTTATTAAATTCGGAGGCAAAGAATTAGAAAATGATGATAGAATAGAAAATGACACGTCATCACAATCATTACCCATCACGTGTTGACAGAACCCGGACCAATCTGTAGTCCAAGATGGAACCATGAATTTTGACCAAACCATTGGAACCGAGATAGATGATGAACAAATTACACTAGACAAAAACAACAAAACTGACGACAAATCTCTCAATGAGCCTTACCTACACAATGTTTCGCACACTTCAGATAGTACGCTATGAAAAGCAGCTCGGAATTAAAAAGGTAAACAACATTGATCTTGGTGAGTTCAGCTCACTTCATCTCACCTTGGAACAAATATAGCACATTTTACATCAGGGTCGCGATACATTTTCGTCGAATTTTCAAATGATTCTGCATGCCACAATTTTCCAATAATGATTTTGTGTACTAACCTAAAAAATAAAGAAAAAGTCAAAAGGGACTGGCTTGTTTAGAGTAACCTTGTCTGGAACAACAAGGTTTCGACAAAATAAAACATTTCCAGGTAAAAAAAACTAGCTTCCTGGCCAATGTATTACCATCGGGTGGAGCATTTGAAAATCAAAAATGTAGTGTAGTAGCCGTGACCATTCACGTGTTATTTAACTGCCCACTCGAGATAAAACACAGATGATTAGCCGCTAGAAAAATAGCCGTTAAAGGACTAGAATGGCCTAAGTGCCTAGAAGAAGCCCAAGAAGTAGCTAACCAGAGAACGTTCTGTTCAGCCTTTAAGGAATTTGCAGGAAGGGTTAAGAAACTGGACGACGAGATCCGCGTGTAAATGGTGGGATTGAAAAATAGAGTATTGGACTTGGCATTATATTTGAGCATGATTATAATTTAGAAAAATAACGAGAAAAAATACAATGACAGAAACCAAAACAAAACAGCTAAGCGTCTAAGTATGTACTGCGGACCCAACATTGCCTCACCTAAAACGCGTGGAATACCGGGTATTAGACCAAAACTTTAAACATCGGGCTAATAAATAACAGCAAATTAAATAAAAAATCCTAATTAACTTAAACCAACCAAATAACCAATTAATCTGAGAAACTAAACCGCGCACCCTCAGGGCATAAAAGTGATAGTGATTGTGACCCCCCAGGACATTTAGAGTATAACCACCAGGACTTTAGGAGTGCATATTATCCATCTCCCTTTAGCATTGAGAAATAAATAGATACAGGTAGACGACCACATCTTCGGGTACTAAAGAAATTTATATTCGAAGTATGTGGCGGCTGTACTCACATTAGCATCGATTTGTATTAATTAGTAGATTTTGCAGTAATCTTGATCGAGCACGTTTTTAGCGTGATGGCGCTAGTCGACATAATGCGAATGCATCCGATAATTTATATATTTTATTCTTGTGTGGCTTGATTTGTTTTGTTTGGCGTTTTGTCGCCTATTTTTGGTCGTAATATTTATATGAAGAAAGATTGAAATTAGAATATGTCAGTTAGGGAACTTGTCAGAGGCTTTCACGGCCGGAGTCATTATAAATATTTATGAATCCGGGTTGGGACTGTGTCATCTTATAAACTAAGGTCGACGTTGCGCCAACTTTTGTAAGGGGCTTCATCGGGGTGAGAAAAAGAAATGAAATATAAATATAAAAAAATGAAATATAAATATAAAAAATGAAATATAAATATTAAAAGTGAAATATAGATATAGAAAATAATAATAATAAGGATAAAAACGATAAAACATTAAGTAGACAAGTTAAAGTGTAAAAAGTACGAAAAGTTACTTCTGAACTAGCAGACTCAACAGCCCATTTAATCCAAAAAGTGTCTTGTGGCAAAGTAACTAGTTTAGAAGCAACTTTTCATAGTTTTTACATTTTAACATGTCTACTTAATATTTTATCTTTCTTATTTTTATTATTATTATTTTTTATATTTATATTTCATTTTCCTTTCTTGTCCTGATAAAGCCCCTTACAAAAGTGGGCAAAACGTCGACCTTAGTTTATAAGATGACACGGTCCCAACCCGAAACAATAAATATTTATCAGTTAGGGAACGTTAGCGATCAATTTAGACTGAAATTAGAATAAAATACTTGGACTAGGGAGGACGATATTGTAAATTTATAGTGCAGGAACAAATAGCTGTATTCGCTATTAATAAATTTAGCGTATGCTTAGGAATTCAAACCCATTGGCACATATTAGATAGCTAGATTTGGATAATTTTAAGTCGACCCTACTGATTGCACGGGTAGGCAGAGCTAGTGGCAGCTACTCACTATTACGAATCTCTCCACTTTTACTTGTTGATTAGACACACTCCAAAGTCAACGCTAGGGATACCATTATATAAACCCCAACTTTAGTTTTAGTTTATACATTTTATTCATGGTTAATTAATTTTGAAGTCGGTTTTATTTGAAGCACGTAAGATTTTTCGCGTTAAAACCCAATGTAGTGTTTTCGGATAGAGAATTGGGGACGTGGCCGCAAGTGCAACGGCCCTTACTTATATTATACTGCAGTAGCTGCGGAACGGCTCTTTGGCATAGTTGGTATGCGTGTAACTACTATCTAAAGGTTTCGAGTTTGAATCCAAATGCGGTCTGCTTGAAAAATGTTATTCGAGCATTTTTCACAAAATACGCCCTTGTTAGGAAAAGAAGTAAATATTAGGTCCCATGTGTGAGTGTTGTCACGCACGTTAAAGATCTCTATCTTGGTTGGTACAGCGAAGGTTCGGCAAAATTTAAAATCTCCCATGTAAAATAAAAATCGCTTCTTGGCCAATGTAGTGCCTTCGGATAATGCATTGGAAAATCAAGTGTAGTGTAGTAGTTGCTGGCGACTTCGTAGCGTAGTTGGTATGCGTGTAACTACTATGTTCAAGGTCTCGGGTTTGAATCTGAAGACGGTCTGCTTAAAAAATGTTAGGCGAGCAAAAATACGCCTTCGTTCGAATGTCTGGGCGGACAAAAAAGAAAGAACGCAGGACAGTAAGGAGTAGAAAATTGTCTATCCCAAATACCGCAACAAAACACAGGGAGAGAATTGAACTCCAAGAGAATCATAATTCGGGCTAACTCAAAAACGTCAGAGAGTAAGGTAGGTGACCTGGAAAGAAAAGAATTGGAAACCTCAGTATAAAAGAAATTTATATTACGCACACGAAGAAGGGTAGAACGGGTGTTCAGACCGGTGCTAACCAATGACATTGATGACAACTTCAAAAGATGTAAGGTAGGAATTTTTTATACAAATCACCACCAAGTTACGACTTCGCATAAGTGCCATCGTAGAAATTTTCTCACGACAAACCATCATTTACAGTTGAAGCATATTTTAAATGTGCCTTCTAGTTGTAAAAATTTTATACATTATTAGCCGTAGAGATTATAAAATTTCATAGTTTAAATTAATTTGGTTTAATTGGATATAACTTAATATAACTTCATATAACTTCGTATAACTGCGCTGCAAGAAAACAGTAAGATAAGGCAGGATATTTAAATAATAATATACGAACCATTGATTAACATCACCTCAGGTTTTTCTACAACTACATTTAGGGGGTCGCAAACTCAATGCGAATTTCCAATCGCCTGCCCTAGGAGTCAGGAAAGCCATTCTCGTTCTACGATAGATAAGAAACGACTTACCTGTTTTGAGAGTTGCAGCTCGGTGTCGCGTATTGAAGCCAACCACATCAGGCGTGACCTTGTATCGAGACCTGCACGATTTCTAGTGTAACCTTATTTGAACTTGAACAAAACTTACTGTAAAATGAAAATTCTACAAAAGCGAAACTTTGTTTATGAGGAACAAAAATATACCGGGTACTTTATAATTATAGGATTAAATATTTTACCAAAACGAAAATTTATGAGATTAAAAATAATTCTAAGTCAAAAGTAATCAAATAAAAAGGTTCTGCAAAATAAATATGCTTCAAGTGGTAGAAAGAGATGTTTTAGAAAAGGTTAGAGTATTTAATAATATAAGTTATTGATATTCCGGACTCTGGAATACTAATTGATATATAATGTCTCCATGCACATTGCTGTACTTACTTTTATAGCAACCCAGAAAAACATTTGGAAAACAGTTGATGCTAACTGTTTATTTAAACTTTTTATTAATAGAAAACCTACCAAAGCAGGAGTCTGTCTAGACAGTTAGAGTAGATTTTGAAATACGGTATTCCGTTTTTTGAGAAGTAGTCATTGTAGCGCGTTGCGTTACGCTAGCTGTAATTTAATATGGGAAATAAAAATTTTTAAATTTGGATAGACAGACTAGATAGGATCGCGCTCAGTATAGTAGATTTCATGAATAACTAATATTAATTAAGCATCATATTCTAATTCTTTTGTTTTTAGAAAAGATAATTTTAATTAGTACAGTAAGTGCCATTAATTAATTAAAGTAATAAAAAAATTTCCTTATGATAAATTTGTACAATTCAATATAATACTAAGGCAAACTGATAGTCGCGACAATAAAAACCGCTGAAAGTGAAGATTTCATAAATTATACAATGTAATAAAAAATATGTAATGAATGCAGGGAGTCATGCAATAAACAAAAAACATATAGTATACACTAATGAAACATTGCTAGGCGCTCAATGCTAAATTGCAAAAGTACCTGACTTAACTATATTGTACTAGTACAAACGCATTTTAAAAGCGCGATTTTACAACGCTTAAAGGACGTTCTATAACAGTAGTAGAACTAAGTCTGATACTAAAGAACAGTCGAATAAGTAAAGAGACGTTTTTCAAAACTGGCTTTGTATTTATAGAGCTTTGAAACCACGAAAGGAAAATAAAACCATTTCCACCGATATTGGTGTAGAATATTCTGAGAAGGCAATCATATATATATATATATATATATATATATATATTGCTGTGATAAGGGGTTGTTTAAGGGTGTGCTTTATAGTAAAGGTCATTTAGAAATGAGAAATTACCATAGGCAGCAGAAAACTGCATGTATTTAGTGAAGAATTGAGAAATGGAAATAGTTTGTAAATAGTAAGCAGTCAACACCCTGTATATAAAGTATAAATAGTTAAGCGACGCAAATAAACATAGGAAGACGCATAGTTAGCGTAGAAATCAGGAAGACATTCATTAGGTAAATATGTAAATATAATAAAGTGTAAGTAGACACGCATTCAAAAGAGTTCCAAACAATTAGATTAATACGGAGATAGAAATAAAGTTTCAGGTAGCATAGGTAAATGCGTGCAAATAGCTAACCATTTTTGATAAGAAAGTAGATTAAAAATTGCGTGAATCACATGTAAATATGAAAATTGAAAGTCGAATTGCATCAGTTGTTTAAGGAATAGCAATTAGATCTATCAAAACACAGCATGTTGATAACGAAAAACAGCTGCAAGCAGGTTACAATTATTGGGAATCGTGGAGAGTTACATCGGAAACTACTTTGAATGTAATTATTTGATTGGTCATAAATAAGCGACGAGTTCTAGACCATACCCACTGACGGAGTGGGAACGGAATAATATATTAGTAGGCACAGTGATAACGAAGACAGTTTTGAACTCAACAAAGGCCGAAGTGCGTCGCTATGAAATAAAGTAATACGTAATAATTTTAAAAGTGAAAGATAAAATAAGTGCTAATATGAAGATTATAATTGCCGATTAAACGTAAGTACATTTTGGTGAATTTATTTTAAACTAAAACATAAAAATAATAGGACTTTAAAGTCTGGGGAAACAGTAATACAATTTTGAGGTCCGGGGGAAAATCCAGTAATACAATTTCGAAGTCTGGGGAAAATAAACTAGTATTTTGAAGTACGGGGAAAAATAGAGTAATGCAATTTCTAAGTCTGGGGCAAGAATAATACAATTCGAAGTTACAGGAAATTGATTGATAAGAAGTAATAAATCTGAAATGGAACGACAATAAATTGGGGTGCATAAATTAATAATGGTAGTCCATAGTGTAATGGCAATAATTCAAATGTAATCCTGAATTGGGGAAGATAATTTTAATTCAAATGGAAGCGTCGATGTGAAGAAATAGACCAGGTCAGATTTTTTAGTTATAAGACATTTTGTTTTCCTATATATTTTTTATTTTGAACATTGAATTTGCTTAATATAATGTGAATGTGAAAAAGTCAACAAAAGAAGTTGCATAAGTATAAAATGAGTAATATGATAACAGGTTTAGAACGTTCTACGCTTCGTTGATAAAGATAATAGGTTTTTTTTTTGCTGACTTTGGGTTTTGAGTAAATAGGATATGATGTTTAATAAATGAAATTTACAACATTAACTAATTGAAAAGTGTATTTCAAATAATTTACAAAAGCTGTACATAATATATTGGTTTCATTATATAAAATCGAAATAAACTGAATTTTATAATTCCAAAGTAATGCTAACCGAGGTCGTAAGATTTAAATGTTCAAGGAGGAGCTACGAGTTGAATAGGAAATTGATAACACGCAAGGCGGTAACGTATCGAATTTTGCTATTGGCAGACAAGGTTGCTTCAAGATAAAATCCAGTTAAGTTTCTGGAGGGAATTGATGGCAATATTAATAAGACAGCCCAACGTCGAGGGAGATAATTACAATCTTGTTTATTTATAGTAAATATTAAAATGGTCGTCCAAATGATGGAAAGCGAATAATTTAGAGTACATAGCAAATAATATAACAGCCCAACACAGTAGTAACATAACAATATATATATATATATATATAATATATATAATGGCAAAACCTTCCTAGAATTAAGAAAACAAAATACGATAATTAATTCTATTGAATTTCATTGTTTGCAGGGGAAAGCAAACTACCTTTTAACATCCTAAGTTATGCAATTAGAAATACTGTTAAGCATATAGAGTGGCTTGACTTCTTAGAAAAGAATAGGGGCTTGTATGATTATTGATCCATGGAGTAACTTAATAAGAAGGAACGTTTTACCCATAAAATTCGAGCAACAAACACGTGCAGATATGACAAAATAGAATTTCACGGAACACAAGCAAATAACAAACACATTTAAGCATTTAATTTCAATTGTGTTTGGTTATAATAACTTAAATAAATTTATCCCGTTTATAGCATTTTATTTTTAATTTAAATATAATGCAGTAAACTAAAAATGCCATATCCAGAAATCAACGACCTTAATACAATAAGATACAATTTATTCGCACAACGCTCTACAACTTATAACGCGATGCGTTACGCAAGATCACTTATAGATGAAATAAATATTATTTAATTTTGAGTGAACGAGTTTGTTATAGGACCACCATGTAGAATCTTTATTTCTTATTCATGTATACAAATTAAGATTGGTAATTAAATACGTAATTTTATACCAAATTATTCTAAAACCACAAAAATGCAAATAAACCAGTTTTAACCACAGAGTTGCATTGTAAAGGAATGCCATTTTTAGTAAGCTTTAGATCTATGAAATAACCCTAAAATACATTAAAATGCATCTTAAATTTGAGCTTTAAAAAATGTTGAATAAATTCCATGCAGTATGACATAATTTTATATAGCCATTCTTGTAAGTATCATAAAGAGGAACCTACGCCTTTAGTATTAGCAAGACATTAAATAAGCAGAATACACCCAGATAAGATTACATATATGAGTTCATCGGCTTCAGGAGTGATGAAAATGCACATTATATATAGTAGTAACACAACTGCTGACTAATAAAATATAAATATGATTGATAGTGTGAAGAAAGAGTTTGGTTGGAAAACAACTGGTCATCTGAAAACGTCAAAATGAAGTAATATAATTAGGTAGGGAGGAGGTCTTAATGCTAGAACCCCCAGAGGGATTAATTTAAGGTAAATTTGGAATTAATATAAGTGAATTGACTTAGTGAAAAAGGTGTTAGACTAAAATTTTAAAAATATAGTAAGGTTTAAGTATGCTAGAAAGAAATATAGCTAAACGGTTGACACGGCATACGGAGTTGTTGATTTTACGCTTAATGAAAGGTGAAGTTCAAAACGCCTGCGAACGGAAATTTGTTCGGTATGACCATGTGTAGGGAATGAAAATGGATTGGTTCATTCCGCTATTAATTTGGGAATTATGTAGTAGCTGTTGTTTTAAAAGTGGAAAACCTAGTGTGGCTTGAGCATTACCTAAATTTGAAGAAGTGAACTGTAAGTAATAGTATAGACTTATGTAAGATTCGGTATAATTTATATGTGAATGTGAACGTAAAAATGTTTTGATATTTTGCTCGACATAGACAGTTAGTCAAAGAATAAATTTATTATCAGTAAAATATTAATAGATATGTAAGCATTATGTATTTTGGAAAGGACAACGTGATAGTACAACGTTGGTAGTGTGATATTTTCTTGTTTTATGAACGACATTATCATTCATTTGGAATTCATAAATGTGTAAGTCAATAGGAAAGCAGAAAAATATGGAATATCGCATAGTTCTGTGCCTGGATTAGGCTAAGTTTTCTTTAGGATTTTCAGTTAAAGCTAATACTAGAAAAGTATATTCATATGTATATGCGTGACGAAGCATTTTATGATAATATAGGTTAAGTTAGGTTGATATTTTTTTTTATTTAACGTATTTAGCAAATAAGGTGATGATTAATAATTTATGAAGGTGGTCCAGCTGCCCCAGTGTCAGCCATATTTGGGAGGAGTATTTGATTTTAATAGAGAAACGTGACGACCAAATTTAGGAATAACTAAAGCAAGGGGGTTTTATGTGAAATAACAGTTTTCCACTTAGACTAGGACATCGCTCAGCTTGCAACGACCGACTGTTTGGCACCCCTGGATATTGAGGAAGAAAAAACCTTTCAGGGTAAGTGTTAATGTAATACAGAATACCGTGTGTGAGTGTTGTCACGCACGTTAAAGATCCCTACCTTGCTTGGAACAGCAAGGGTTCGGCAAAATTCAAAATTTCTAGGTAAAAAGACTCGCTTCCTAGCTAATGTAGTACCTTTGGGTGGAGCATTGCAAAATCAAATGCAAAATGTAGTGTAGTAGTTGTGAAGAAAAAATTGATAAAAATTGTGCAAAGATGAAGTAGTTCTTATACAACGATATAATATTGCACTATCCAATGATAATAGGTTATACTATCGCTGTAAAAGGCGAAAATGGCGGCTCATCTTACTGATGTTCTACATTCAAATCCTATACAAAGTCTGCTTTTGGTTACATTTTTAAACATTATTTGAATTTTAAACATTTTCGATTTCATTTAATCTTTATTTTATATTTCTAATATAAATAATCTATATTTAAATTACATTAGATAATAAAAGGCAATTTACCAATAGAATAAATAATGCTATTCGTGCATATTAATTTTAATTGGTAATATTTTTTGTCAACCTCCCATTTTCATCTTAAAGCAACAATACCTTGTTATTAGTTTCTTTTGGACGTTGTTAAATGAACAGGTGTGCGCAAGTGCAAAGAAATAATAAAGCCAGTGCCTTTCTAGACAGATATGTCGCGTAGCTGTGTTCGGTTGTGGAGTTAACCGGAGTGAAGTTAGCTGCCAAGAGTCAGCTGCCAATCTTACGGAAACGCCCGAATGTACAGTGGCGTACCCACTTGCTACATAATGTTGTAGTAAATTTACACATCGACTTATTTTCGAAATCAGCTCGTAATATAGATATTTAAAATGCGTTTTGGGCGACGCAAACGAATTTTCATTAGCGGCCGTCCGCGAAGGCGGTAATTGCATTTTTAGAACAAAAAACGTTTTCCTGGTTTTATGCAACGAGATGTTATTTTCAAAACTAATACAAACTATAGTTATTAAAAATGGGCTTTTGGCAGCGCAATCGAATTTTCCTTAGCGGCCGTCCGCGGGGGCGGTAATTGAATTTCTAGCACATAAAACGTTCTCCTGGTTTTATGCAACGAAATGTTATTTTCAAAACTAATACAAACTATAGTTATTAAAATTAGGCTTTTGGTAGCGCAAACGAATTTTCCTTAGCGGCCGTCCGCGGGGGCGGTAATTGCATTTTTAGCACATAAAACGTTTTCCTGGTTTTATGCAACGAGATGTTATTTTCAAAACTAATACAAACTATAGTTATTAAAATGGGCTTTTGGCAGCGCAATCGAATTTTCCTTAGCGGCCGTCCGCGGGGGCGGTAATTGAATTTCTAGCACATAAAACGTTCTCCTGGTTTTATGCAACGAGATGTTATTTTCAAAACTAATACAAACTATAGTTATTAAAATTAGGCTTTTGACAGCGCAAACGAATTTTCCTTAGCGGCCGTCCGCGGGGGCGGTAATTGCATTTTTAGCACATAAAACGTTTTCCTGGTTTTATGCAACGAGATGTTATTTTTAAAACTAATACAAACTATAGTTATTAAAATGGGCTTTTGGCAGCGCAATCGAATTTTCCTTAGCGGCCGTCCGCGGGGCGGTAATTGAATTTTAGCACATAAAACGTTCTCCTGGTTTTATGCAACGAGATGTTATTTTCAAAACTAATACAAACTATAGTTATTAAAATTTGGCTTTTGGCAGCGCAAACGAATTTTCCTTAGCGGCCGTCCGCGGGGGCGGTAATTGCATTTTAGCACATAAAACGTTTTCCTGGTTTTATGCAACGAGATGTTATTTTCAAAACTAATACAAACTATAGTTATTAAAATTGGCTTTTGGCAGCGCAAACGAATTTTCCTTAGCGGCCGTCCGCGGGGCGGTAATTGCATTTTAGCACATAAAACGTTTTCCTGGTTTTATGCAACGAGATGTTATTTTCAAAACTAATACAAACTATAGTTATTAAAATGGGCTTTTGGCAGCGCAATCGAATTTTCCTTAGCGGCCGTCCGCGGGGCGGTAATTGAATTTCTAGCACATAAAACGTTCTCCTGGTTTTATGCAACGAGATGTTATTTTCAAAACTAATACAAACTATAGTTATTAAAATAGGCTTTTGGCAGCGCAAACGAATTTTCCTTAGCGGCCGTCCGCGGGGCGGTAATTGCATTTTAGCACATAAAACGTTTTCCTGGTTTTATGCAACGAGATGTTATTTTCAAAACAATACAAACTATAGTTATTAAAATGGGCTTTTGGCAGCGCAAACGAATTTTCCTTAGCGGCCGTCCGCGGGGCGGTAATTGATTTTAGCACATAAAACGTTTTCCTGGTTTTATGCAACGAGATGTTATTTTCAAAACTAATACAAACTATAGTTATTAAAAATAGGCTTTTGGCAGCGCAAACGAATTTTTCTTAGCGGCCGTCTGCGGGGGCGGTAATTGCATTTGTAGCACATAAAACGTTTTCCTGGTTTTATGCAACGAGATGTTATTTTCAAAACTAATACAAACTATAGTTATTAAAAATAGGCTTTTGGCAGCGCAAACGAATTTTCCTTAGCGGCCGTCCGCGGGGGCGGTAATTGCATTTTTAGCACATAAAACGTTTTCCTGGTTTTATGCAACGAGATGTTATTTTCAAAACTAATACAAACTATAGTTATTAAAAATAGGCTTTTGGCAGCGCAAACGAATTTTCCTTAGCGGCCGTCCGCGGGGGCGGTAATTGCATTTTAGCACATAAAACGTTTTCCTGGTTTTATGCAACGAGATGTTATTTTCAAAACTAATACAAACTATAGTTATAAAAATTAGGCTTTTGGCAGCGCAAACGAATTTTCCTTAGCGGCCGTCCGCGGGGCGGTAATTGCATTTTAGCACATAAAACGTTTTCCTGGTTTTATGCAACGAGATGTTATTTTCAAAACTAATACAAACTATAGTTATTAAAATTGGCTTTTGGCAGCGCACGAATTTTCCTTAGCGGCCGTCCGCGGGGCGGTAATTGATTTTAGCACATAAAACGTTTCCTGGTTTTATGCAACGAGATGTTATTTTCAAAACTAATACAAACTATAGTTATTAAATAGGCTTTTGGCAGCGCAAACGAATTTTCTTAGCGGCCGTCCGCGGGGCGGTAATTGCATTTTACACATAAAACGTTTTCCTGGTTTTATGCAACGAGATGTTATTTTCAAAACTAATACAAACTATGTTATTAAAATTGGGCTTTTGGCAGCGCAACGAATTTTCCTTAGCGGCCGTCCGCGGGGCGGTAATTGAATTTTAGCACATAAAACGTTTCCTGGTTTTATGCAACGAGATGTTATTTTCAAAACTAATACAAACTATAGTTATTAAAATGGCTTTTGGCAGCGCAAACGAATTTTCCTTAGCGGCCGTCCGCGGGGCGGTAATTGATTTTAGCACATAAAACGTTTTCCTGGTTTTATGCAACGAGATGTTATTTTCAAAACTAATACAAACTATAGTTATTAAAATGGGTTTTGGCACGCAACGAATTTTCCTTAGCGGCCGTCCGCGGGGCGGTAATTGATTTTAGCACATAAAACGTTTCCTGGTTTTATGCAACGAGATGTTATTTTCAAAACAATACAAACTATAGTTATTAAAATGGCTTTTGGCAGCGCAAACGAATTTTCCTTAGCGGCCGTCCGCGGGGCGGTAATTGCATTTTAGCACATAAAACGTTTTCCTGGTTTTATGCAACGAGATGTTATTTTCAAAACTAATACAAACTATAGTTATTAAAATTAGGCTTTTGGCAGCGCAAACGAATTTTCCTTAGCGGCCGTCCGCGGGGGCGGTAATTGCATTTTAGCACATAAAACGTTTTCCTGGTTTTATGCAACGAGATGTTATTTTCACAACTAATACAAACTATAGTTATTAAAAATAGGCTTTTGGCAGCGCAAACGAATTTTCCTTAGCGGCCGTCCGCGGGGGCGGTAATTGCATTTTAGCACATAAAACGTTTTCCTGGTTTTATGCAACGAGATGTTATTTTCAAAACTAATACAAACTATAGTTATTAAAAATGGGCTTTTGGCAGCGCAAACGAATTTTCCTTAGCGGCCGTCCGCGGGGCGGTAATTGAATTTTACACATAAAACGTTTCCTGGTTTTATGCAACGAGATGTTATTTTCAAAACTAATACAAACTATAGTTATTAAAATGGGCTTTTGGAGCGCAAACGAATTTTCCTTAGCGGCCGTCCGCGGGGCGGTAATTGATTTTAGCACATAAAACGTTTTCCTGGTTTTATGCAACGAGATGTTATTTTCAAAACTAATACAAACTATAGTTATTAAAATGGGCTTTTGGCAGCGCAAACGAATTTTCCTTAGCGGCCGTCCGCGGGGCGGTAATTGCATTTTAGCACATAAAACGTTTTCCTGGTTTTATGCAACGAGATGTTATTTTCAAAACTAATACAAACTATAGTTATTAAAATGGGCTTTTGGCAGCGCAATCGAATTTTCCTTAGCGGCCGTCCGCGGGGCGGTAATTGAATTTTAGCACATAAAACGTTCTCCTGGTTTTATGCAACGAGATGTTATTTTCAAAACTAATACAAACTATAGTTATTAAAATGGGCTTTTGGCAGCGCAAACGAATTTTCCTTAGCGGCCGTCCGCGGGGCGGTAATTGCATTTTAGCACATAAAACGTTTTCCTGGTTTTATGCAACGAGATGTTATTTTCAAAACTAATACAAACTATAGTTATTAAAATGGCTTTTGGCAGCGCAAACGAATTTTCTTAGCGGCCGTCCGCGGGGCGGTAATTGCATTTTAGCACATAAAACGTTTTCCTGGTTTTATGCAACGAGATGTTATTTTCAAAACTAATACAAACTATAGTTATTAAAATGGGCTTTTGGCAGCGCAATCGAATTTTCCTTAGCGGCCGTCCGCGGGGCGGTAATTGAATTTTAGCACATAAAACGTTCTCCTGGTTTTATGCAACGAGATGTTATTTTCAAAACTAATACAAACTATAGCTTATTAAAAATGGGCTTTTGGCAGCGCAAACGAATTTTCTTTAGCGGCCGTCCGCGGGGCGGTAATTGCATTTTAGCACATAAAACGTTTTCCTGGTTTTATGCAACGAGATGTTATTTTCAAAACTAATACAAACTATAGTTATTAAAAAAGGGCTTTTGGCAGCGCAAACGAAATTTTCTTAGCGGCCGTCCGCGGGAGCGGAAATTACAGTTTTAGCACAAAAAACGTTTTCCTGCTTTTATGCGACGAGATGTTATTTTCAAAACTAATATAAACTATAGTTATTAAAATTAGGCTTTTGGCAGCGCAAACGAATTTTCCTTAGCGGCCGTCCGCGGGGCGGTAGTTGCATTTTAGCACATAAAACGTTTTCCTGGTTTAATGCAACGAGATGTTATTTTCAAAACTAATACAAATTATAGTTATTAAATATGGCTTTAGGCAGCGCAAACGAATTTTTCTTAGCGGCCGTCCGCGGGGGCGGTAATTGCATTTTTATCACATAAAACGTTTTCCTGGTTTTATGCAACGAGATGTTATTTTCAAAACTAATACAAACTATAGTTATTAAAAATAGGCTTTTGGCAGCGCAAACGAATTTTCCTTAGCGGCCTTCCGCGGGGGCGGTAATTGCATTTTTAGCACATAAAACGTTTTCCTGGTTTTATGCAACGAGATGTTATTTTCAAAACTAATACAAACTATAGTTATTAAAATTAGGCTTTTGGCAGCGCAAACGAATTTTCCTTAGCGGCCGTCCGCGGGGGCGGTAATTGAATTTCTAGCACATAAAACGTTCTCCTGGTTTTATGCAACGAGATGTTATTTTCAAAACTAATACAAACTATAGTTATTAAAATTAGGCTTTTGGCAGCGCAAACGAATTTTCCTTAGCGGCCGTCCGCGGGAGCGGTAATTGCATTTTTAGCACATAAAACGTTTTCCTGGTTTTATGCAACGAGATGTTATTTTCAAAACTAATACAAACTATAGTTATTAACAATGGGCTTTTGGCAGCGCAATCGAATTATCCTTAGCGGCCGTCCGCGGGGGCGGTAATTGCATTTTTAGCACATAAAAGGTTTTCCTAGTTTTATGCAACGAGATGTTATTTTCAAAACTAATACAAACTATAGTCATTAACAATGGGCTTTTGGCAGCGCAATCGAATTATCCTTGGCGGCCGTCCGCGGGAGCGGTAATTGCATTTTTAGCACATAAAACGTTTTCCTAGTTTTATGCAACGAGATGTTATTTTCAAAACTAATACAAACTATAGTTATTAAAAATGGGCTTTTGGCAGCGAAATCGAATTATCCTTAGCGGCCGTCCGCGGGGGCGGTAATTGCATTTTTAGCACATAAAACGTTTTCCTGGTTTTATGCAACGAGATGTTATTTTCAAAACTAATACAAACTATTACATCATAGCAAGCACCCTTTTCTGGAAATTCATTTTCACCTGCATGAGATGTACCATCCTTTGCGAAAATCATACGCAGCACCGAAGCTTGTATCAAACTCGTGTACGGGATTGTTAAAAAATTATATACCTCCATGTCGAGATGTGCTACACGGCCCTGCAACTGCTATATGTATAGGTACGTTGCTAAAAAAAAACAGGGTTAACCCACCCAAGTACTGACCAGAGCGAGAGTGTGCTTAACTCTGGAAACGTACAATCTCCAATAGACATAAATATATGCAAAATACGTGTATTAAACAAATTGGAAATTTGTAAATACAGTAATGTAAGACAGTTTATAAACAAAATATCGATACAATAAAAACTCCTTTATATGAAAATACAATTTGTATTTAATGACAGTATTCTATATACATAGGATAGTACAAATACGATCAGTGCTTCGCCTAAGCTAATCTAACTAAAAGGACTTTCCTAAATTAACAATAATGAATTAAAAACCTATTTACCTTAAGTGTTAATTATTTGAATTGCTATTGAAAATTCAGGGTTCATGAACATCCGTAAAATAGGTTTTGTGGAATGTTATGTTTAATTACTGTTTCAGTAGCTTCCAATTTTTATTGCCGACTTCTTTGTGCGTGCTGCCATGTTACAGGCGAGGAAAGAAAGCATTATTTGAACCAAATATGGGTTATTCAGTTTCCGCCCCTAACGAATGTGGCAATTTCGCTAGTCTGATATAGGGAAAATAACCAAGGTCGTCTGTCAGGTGTTATGGTAGAATCTTGAAATACAGATTCGCTACTTTAAAGTTGTCAGAAATTTTAAAAGAGTGCACTTATGTGAGTTTACAATATCAAATATTGTGCTTGGGGTAGCCGAACAAATACGTGACTTTGCCAGAGGCTAGATCTTGTCTTTATATTTCTAGATAAGCAACAGGTGCAAATACGTTATTTTGTTAGATACGTTAGTTTGCCAGAGTGGGAACGAGTTGTTAACTTCTTCGATATTGTGGATGATTGGTCTGTTATTTGAAAATCAGTTACTTCGATTTTGCGGGTCATTATTTGTTGTTATTTACCATATTAAAACTTTGTAAAGCTATACGGAAATTTTATCAATGTATTTATTGTAAGTTTATGTTTATGCAAGCAGTTTTGTTGTACATGTTATTTCTCAACCTCTGCATCTTTGGCCAGAGTTTCGCTGTAGAGAAATTTTCCGTTTTCGCAGAAAAGCCCGACAGCTTATGAAGTGGAAATTTTCAAAATATTCAACACTAAAGTAGCAGAGTCCTGGTACCGTTGGGTAAGTTTTTTATATTGTTGGAACCCTATAGTTTTCATCGTTTTGAATTCAACAATGGTAAAATCTAAATTATTATACATACGCACGTCGTTTCCTAGTATATAAAGGGCAAGCAATAATAAATTGTTTAACAACGCTTGTATCATTTATATCAATTTCAGGATCTCCTAACGGTAGTATTGCAGTGTACTTTCAATACTACTTTAAAATCTACGTTAGTTTAAGTTGGTTTCATTTTCGTATTTTGCTAGAGCATCGAGATACCTTTTACTTCTGTCGTATTAAGCTCCTTATTGATTGCAATATTCCAATTAAGGCTTGGCTGAACAATTTAAGGTATTTGCTTCATATTGTTTTAAATTTGTTGGCGTGTTTTTGATAAAAGTTGTATTTTTGGTTTTTGGTTAATCTGTAGTCTTTATTGTTTAGGTTTCTAGTACGCAATAATTTTAGTTTAGCTGCAGTCTAGTTATTGGAGTATTGTTTTGTACTTTCCTATATCGTGAGATTTCACTTACCGGTTTATTTACTCCCAAAGAAATAAACAAAATTAAAAGGTTCGTAGCACCCATTGAATAATTTTGTGTTTTCTTAGCTTATTGTTCTTCAGGCCGCAGTGTTCGTTAAGACGTTGACTAATTTTAAATTCAATTCTGCATATTGTATATATAATTAAGGAATTTTAGTAATATGTTTGTATAGTTTTAATCAGTTGAATTTTTTAGTTTTAGAATTGATATTATTATTCGGATAAGAAAGAAAGTGCAATTTTCTTTGCATATAATTTTAGTTTTCTTTGTTTGTGTTTTGTAAAGTATTTGTAAATTAGTAAGGTATTTGAAATAACTTGGTTTAAGATAAAAATTTCCTCAACTATTTTATCGAGTATCGCTATAAAGTATACACATGGCTAAAACAAGAATTTCAAAGAAACTAGTATTTGATACAATAGTTCAAGAACTTATAGAATCCAAATTACAGCTCAACGACAATATTCGTGATAATAAAGAAATAAGCAAAAGGATTGCTAGTAAATTGTGTGGTACTAAGTATGGATATGCAAGTGTTTTAATGATATTATTCATAAAAATAAATCCTTTAAAATGCATTATTATCAACAAATTACTCAACAAGCAAATTCTGGCAACGTAAAAAACCTAAATACTGAGACTTTGAAAATAGCATTAGATAAATTAAAAGTTAAAATTTACCCCATGTGTGTTACCTACAACACAAACAAACACTATATTTATAGATCGCTTTGCAAAGAATTTCGTTTAAAATGTTCATTAAAAAATCGTAAAAGGATATATAGCTTGTGGAAAATTATTAAAATTTCCGACGAACTACGAACAAAAGAATCACTAACACCCTTCGGTAAATTAAATCCTGGTACTATAAAGGGTGATGAGGATGCCAGTTTCCTCCATCCAGAAACAACAAAAATGTCTGATAGTAAAGACGAACCCATTGCGGTTGACGTCTCCAATAATATTGAGCAGGGATCTTTCAATGTGCGTTGTACTACTACACCAATAGCTCATGGAGAACCCATGGACTGCTCATTTTTACAGAATATTGAAATTGTTCAATCAGACAACAATAGTAAAATGGACAATTTGGAACTCAACGTTGTCTTTGATGAACAAGGAGATAAACACGATAAATTCGAAATCACTCCGACAGATTTTGAAATACCACTTGGTTCTCAAAATAAAACTTTCGAACAAAAGGCGGAATATAAGAATTGTACTGTTTTAGAAGGTTCTTTCAAAATACCCAAAAATACCTGGAACATAATAATCCAAAATGGTAAATTAAATTCAAAGTATTATCCTTTCTATTTGCGCAACAGAATTACCAAATATGTAAATAATGTTTGTCTGATTGTTTTCAAATACCCCAAGTATTTAAAGAGCGGAGATATAAATATTAACGGACTTTGCAAACATAACAACTATAATTGTAAAAAGTTCAAGATACACATTTTCAATAACGCAGCTTATGTGTACAGTTCCTCTATAGATTATAATCATGGTAGCTACTTGACAAGCCATGTGCGGGGAGTGGAAAGGTCAATCTTTAAAAAAAATATGTTTAAAACAACGCCCTTCAATTTTAAGAAGAAAACATTATTAGAATCATGCCAAAAAATTATTGAAAAAGGAAAGACACTTCAAAACATAAAATCTGATTGTACCCTCAGAAAAATCAGATCTGAAGGATGTAATGCTTTGAGCAGAAGCAAAAATGACATAGACGACATGACTCGAATGTGTGAGAATCACCCAAAATACATTAAAGAAGTGTGCGTTCCATTCAATGTAAAACTGTATAGTATTGAACAGTTTCAAGTGTTAGAAAGAAGCCAATAGAGATGAGCTTCCTTTTATACATTTTGATGCCACTGGTAGTTTAGTCAGACGTCCAAATCGAGGCAAACATAACAAAATATATTTTTATACAGCGGTGGTAAGCGTTAAAGAAACAGAAGGGATTTATCCCGTGTTTTCTGCCGTGCACGACCCAAACTCCATTTTTAAACTTATTAATGATTTCCGTTATTTTTGCGAAGCCAATAGACATTGGCCAGCGTTTTCAGGTATAGTAACCGATTTTTCATTTGCGAATATACATGCATCTTGCAAAGCACTTAATCGTTGCACATTATTAACTTATATTAAGAAAACGTATAATATGATTGAAAGCACTAATAAACCAGTAAAACGTAGCATAATTACTATTCACCTCTGCTGTGCACATTTCTTGAAAGCAGTTTGCAAGGATGTTGAGTTATTTAACATAACCAAGGAGCAAAAGCGTTTGTATAAAGAGTTAATAGCATCTGCAATTTTGTTAACAGATATGAGTAGTTTCGACAAATTTGTAATGAACATATATGTCCTTCTGAAAAGTAAATACTCCACCGTAGAGACAGAAGTTGCATTACATAACTTACAAAAACTTGTTCTTAAAAATTATTCAGAAATGTTTAACGCTGTATATCAAGGTACCGAAATTGCTACAGTTGATAACAATTGGACAAAAGCAGACCGCACTTTGTATTAAAACAGCCCTTTTTACAAGCGTTTTTATACAGTCATTAGAAAAATACCCATTTTTTCAAAAGGTACAAGTATAAACAAATTTTATAATAAGGAGTTTCTTACGCTAGTTTTAAATAAATATTTGCCATATTGTTCTCTATGGAGTTGTTTGTTATTAACGGATGGTCCAAAGAGTAACGCCATCGTTGAAAATTATTTCGGACAATTAAAAAAAAAACAACTGAAGGCAAATCTTAGATGTTCGGATTTTGTAAGAATATTGAGACAAGATGTTTTGTCTTTGACAATTGAAAGCAAACTGAAGATAAAAAAAAATGTCTAACGAGAACCGATCCTGTTGAAGACGAACACCTCTCTCAAGAAACTTGGGCACGAAAATCAAACAGAAACGGCAAAACCTATTTTGCTGCAAATTATCTTAAACAGATTTCTGTGCCGCTTAGTGCAGCTACCGTTATATTGGCAGAGGACGATAAAGATCTAGTCCAATGTTCTTACTGTGGACATGGAACGTTACATGATGGTCGCACAATGTGGGTGCAGTGTGATGATTGTTTGCGGTGGATACACCAAAAATGCGAGAACTCGGAAAATAAGGATAGCACCTACAGTGGAAGATTCGTATGCAAACTGTGTACTTTGAGCATAGAGAACAAAAACATCATTAAAAGTATTTCAAAAAAATGCGAAAATTATCTAAACAACATGAAATTATCGGACGAAGAAGCTTTACAACTTACAGAAAATACTATGGGTCAAAGAACAAACGCCCTTTGGCGACAAGAAAGGAGGTTTAGGTTGACTTCTTTTTTATTTGGCAAAGTTTGTAAAGTAAAAGTAGAATCCTCTTACAACAACATTTTTAATAACTATAGTTTGTATTAGTTTTGAAAATAACATCTCGTTGCATAAAACCAGGAGAACGTTTTATGTGCTAAAAATGCAATTACCGCCACCGCGGACGGCCGCTAAGGAAAATTCGATTACGCTGCCAAAAGCCCATTGTTAATAACTATAGTTTGTATTAGTTTTGAAAATAACATCTCGTTGCATAAAACTAGGAAAACGTTTTATGTGCTAAAAATGCAATTACCGCTCCCGCGGACGGCCGCTAAGGATAATTCGATTGCGCTGCCAAAAGCCCATTGTTAATTACTATAGTTTGTATTAGTTTTGAAAATAACATCTCGTTGCATAAAACTAGGAAAACGTTTTATGTGCCAAAAATGCAATTACCGCCCCCGCGGACGGCCGCTAAGGAAAATTCGATTACGCTGCCAAAAGCCCATTGTTAATAACTATAGTTTGTATTAGTTTTGAAAATAACATCTCGTTGCATAAAACTAGGAAAACGTTTTATGTGCTAAAAATGCAATTACCGCTCCCGCGGACGGCCGCTAAGGATAATTCGATTGCGCTGCCAAAAGCCCATTGTTAATAACTATAGTTTGTATTAGTTTTGAAAATAACATCTCGTTGCATAAAACCAGGAGAACGTTTTATGTGCTAAAAATGCAATTACCGCCCCCGCGGACGGCCGCTAAGCATAATTCGATTACGCTGCCAAAAGCCCATTGTTAATAACTATAGTTTGTATTAGTTTTGAAAATAACATCTCGTTGCATAAAACTAGGAAAACGATTTATGTGCTAAAATTGCAATTACCGCTCCCGCGGACGGCCTCTAAGGATAATTCGATTGCGCTGCCAAAAGACCATTGTTAATAACTCTAGTTTGTATTAGTTTTGAAAATAACATCTCGTTGCATAAAACCAGGAGAACGTTTTATGTGCTAAAAATGCAATTACCACACCCGCCGACGGCCGCTAAGGAAAATTCGATTGCGCTGCCAAAAGTCCATTGTTAATAACTATAGTTTGTATTAGTTTTGAAAATAACATCTCGTTGCATAAAACTAGGAAAACGTTTTATGTGCTAAAAATGCAATTACCGCCCCCGCGAACGGCCGCTAATGATAATTCGATTGCGCTGCCAAAAGCCCATTGTTAATAAGTATAGTTTGTATTAGTTTTGAAAATAACATCTCGTTGCATAAAACTAGGAAAACGTTTTATGTGCTAAAAATGCAATTACCGCTCCCGCGGACGGCCGCTAAGGATAATTCGATTGCGCTGCCAAAAGTCCATTGTTAATAACTCTAGTTTGTATTAGTTTTGAAAATAACATCTCGTTGCATAAAACCAGGAGAACGTTTTATGTGCTAAAAATGCAATTACCGCCCCCGCGGACGGCCGCTAAGGAAAATTCGATTACGCTGCCAAAAGCCCATTGTTAATAACTATAGTTTGTATTAGTTTTGAAAATAACATCTCGTTGCATAAAACTAGGAAAACGTTTTATGTGCTAAAAATGCAATTACCGCCCCCGCGGACGGCCGCTATGGAAAATTCGTTTGCGCTGCCAAAAGCCTATTTTTAATAACTATAGTTTGTATTAGTTTTGAAAATAACATCTCGTTGCATAAAACCAGGAAAACGTTTTTTGTTCTAAAAATGCAATTACCGCCTTCGCGGACGGCCGCTAATGAAAATTCGTTTGCGCCGCCTAAAACGCATTTTAAATATCTATATTACGAGCTGATTTCGAAAATAAGTCGATGTGTAAATTTACTACAACATTATGTAGCAAGTGGGTACGCCACTGTACATTCGGGCGTTTCCGTAAGATTGGCAGCTGACTGCTGGCAGCTAACTTCACTCCGGTGTGGAGTTAAGGGTGATTTTTGGACAGTGTTCGATTTCCGGGGTCAAGCTGTGAGCGCTTCGCTTTCGATAACAACCAGCTACTACCCCATGGAAATCAACATAAAGCTGGGGTTGCCGAAGGTATGTTTCATGCATATAACAAATATTTGTTAATTTTGTTGCATGCGTATTTGGGACCTCTATCCTGATATAAAGTTTATTTTTCCCTATAATTGATTGCATTATTGATTAATCTGTCTTTTGATTAAAACACAAGTCATAGAATATTTCACTAAACTAATAATTTAGTTAGTTACAATATAAATTGCAAAATAAGCGATTTTCAATTATTGATATCTTCGTTCGTTTGCAAAATTATGGTTCTAGTACTAAAATTAAAAGTTTTGATTTCGTAAAATAAAATACACTTATTAAGCAAAGTTGAAATTTGTAGTTTTTTTTTTATATTGTACTACAAGTAAATAGTTTTGTTTTAAACAGCTGCCGATAGATAAGTTTGTTTCTATCTACGGCTGCGCGCTACGTTGTTTATGCTTTCGAATTTCGAACTTGCACACCTGAATATTCGTTGCTTGTAGGAATATACACAATAAATTCAAGGTCTCTAAACTCTGAGTTTTTGTGTCCGTTTCACGTATTTGAATTTATTTATTTGGCCATTCTTGTTATTAAAATGCCACTGACCACGGAACGCGAAGAGTCGCGTCGGTTCGAACAACATTGTATTATGTGTGAGTTAATTAATTTTTCAGATGACAAAGATCTAGAAATTTATTTTAATGCTATACGTTAGAACACATGGTTACAATCTTTTTTCATGTGTAATAATACGATTTTACTTAATATGATTGCTGCGGCCGTGGTGCTTTAATGTTTTATTTAAAATTTTAATATTCTAAAACAAAACTTGCTACGTACAGCGCGTAGTCTAAAAACAAACCAAAAGAAAAAAACAAAAAAAGAAGGACCGGACTCAATCGGTAGAGTGGGCAGGGTCGTACAAATGCAAGTAAAGAAAATTAAAGGAAAGCCTGAAATAAAAATAAAAAAAATTAAACATACTTATTAGAACTTATAATTATTCTATATAGCATTCCAGTTAGACATAACAGCGTAGTATACAACAACAGCAAGAAACAAAATCAATAACCACAATACACAACAAAAATTACTTCTTACAATTGGCGAGCTGTAGTTTATAGTTCCCTCCCCATATGAATTACGCTAAGAAAAATTACCCAATTACAGCTCTAAAAACCACAGCGCTACATTATCAGTGTAAATACCAAATTCAGTACATGAACTATCAGAATAAATACAATATTATTGACAAACACCTCACACCCTAAGCGTAATCATTTTTAAGGCAAAATCACCTTGGCTCCCCCAACACCAAATTATTTTATTTTCTGTATAGCATCTGATTGCACCAACATTGCACCACATAGCACCACAAGACTTATAGCTAGCACCCAAAAACTATGTGAGTTATTACAGTTCAAAGTTTGGGGGGGCTAAGGTGATGCCAGCCCCCCCACTACACTTTTTTTCAAATTTTTCTCTTGCACCTGATGGCACTAACATAGCACCACATAGCACCACCATTCTCACAGCTAGCACCCAAAAAATGACGTAGATAAAGCAGTTTAAAGTTTATGACCTTGGGCGATGTTAGCCCCCACTCCACCTTTTTTAATTTTTTTTCTTGCACTTGCTAGTACTAACATAGCACCGCATAGCACCACCAATCGTATAGCTAGCACCCAAAAAATGGCGGAGATATAACAGTTTAAAGTTTAATCTTTTATCTTGCACCTGCTAGTGCGTCAGCGATCCCCACACACACTTTCTTGAAATTTTTCCTCTTGCAACTGTTAGAACTAATATAGCACTACATAGCACCACCAGTCCCATAGCTAGCACTCAAAAAATGGCGTAGATATAGCAGTTTAAAGTTTAATATTTTATCTTGCACCTGCTAGTGCGTCAGCGACCCCCACACACACTTTCTTGAAATTGTTCCTCTTGCAACTGTTAGAACTAATATAGCACTACATAGCACCACCAGTCCCATAGCTAGCACCCAAAAAATGACGTAGATATAGCAGTTTAAAGTTTATGACCTTGGGCGATGTTAGCCCCCCCACTCCACTTTTTTTAATTTTTTTTCTTGCACTTGCTAGTACTAACATAGCACCGCATAGCACCACCAATCGTATAGCTGGCACCCAAAAAATGGCGGAGATATAACAGTTTAAAGTTTAATCTTTTATCTTGCACCTGCTAGTGCGTCAGCGACCCCCACACACACTTTCTTGAAATTTTTCCTCTTGCAAGATAAAAGATTAAACTTTAAACTGTTATATCTCCGCCATTTTTTGGGTGCTAGCTATACGATTGGTGGTGCTATGCGGTGCTATGTTAGTACTAGCAAGTGCAAGAAAAAAAATTTAAAAAAGTGGAGTGGGGGGGCTAACATCGCCCAAGGTCATAAACTTTAAACTGCTATATCTACGTCATTTTTTGGGTGCTAGCTATGGGACTGGTGGTGCTATGTAGTGCTATATTAGTTCTAACAGTTGCAAGAGGAAAAATTTCAAGAAAGTGTGTGTGAGGATCGCTGACGCACTAGCAGGTGCAAGATAAAAGATTAAACTTTAAACTGTTATATCTCCGCTATTTTTGGGTGCTAGCTATACGATTGGTGGTGCTATGGTGCTATGTTAGTACTAGCAAATGCAAGAAAAAAATTAAAAAAGGTGGAGTGGGGGGGCTAACATCGCCCAAGGTCATAAACTTTAAACTGCTATATCTACGTCATTTTTTGGGTGCTAGCTATGGGACTGGTGGTGCTATGTAGTGCTATATTAGTTCTAACAGTTACAAGAGGAAAAATTTCAAGAAAGTGTGTGTGGGGGTCGCTGACGCACTAGCAGGTGCAAGATAAAGATTAAACTTTAAACTGTTATATCTCCGCCATTTTTTGGGTGCTAGCTATACGATTGGTGGTGCTATGCGGTGCTATGTTAGTACTAGCAAGTGCAAGAAAAAAAAATAAAAAGGTGGAGTGGGGGGGCTAACATCGCCCAAGGTCATAAACTTTAAACTGCTTTATCTACGTCATTTTTTGGGTGCTAGCTGTGAGAATGGTGGTGCTATGTGGTGCTATGTTAGTGCCATCAGGTGCAAGAGAAAAATTTGAAAAAAAGTGTAGTGGGGGGCTGGCATCACCTTAGCCCCCCAAACTTTGAACTGTAATAACTCACTTAGTTTTTGGGTGCTAGCTATAAGTCTTGTGGTGCTATGTGGTGCAATGTTGGTGCAATCAGATGCTATACAGAAAATAAAATAATTTGGTGTTGGGGGAGCCAAGGTGATTTTGCCCATTTTTAAACCATTTACACATTAATGAATAATATAATTTCTTTTTAGTTATTTAAAACAAATAGTACTGTATTCCTAGTAGGGCAATAAATAGCAAAATAGTTCCGTAATTTTCGGATATGCAAATTAATGTTGGGAATGCCGGAGTGTAAAATGTAACGTTCAAATAGATATGGTTTCAACGTAAACAAGGAAGAAACTCACCAGCATGTCCAAGGTGTAGGCTAGTCACACCGTCTTCAAAGACAGCGCAAAACAGATGTTCTCGGGATCACGTCATGCGCGTGTCCTTCCGTATCAACAGGAGCGGCGGTTCAACCAGATCTTTCCAGATCACCGGGTGGAGCTATAACAATTACCGCAAACGATTAAACCTCCTTACCAAAGAAAAGTACTTTTTTTTTTCAATAAGATACTCACCACACAGTGTATGCACGAAATTTTGAAGACAACGCAAAAGGTAGCAAAAAGTAAAATTAACGACGGGTCATTATTGTCGTATTCATACAGAAAGAAATCGAGTACAAATTAACTCGTTTAAATAACAAGAATTCAATGCAATCCTCCCGTTATCATACCATACCAACAGGTGATTGGAAAACTCGAAACACGGATAACGAAAACAGGATATAAACTATTTAATTTATAGCATAAACTTTCGTTCTAAAGCAAATAGATTTGAGTTGAAAATTATTAGGAAGAGTATTTATTATAAACATTATAATTTGAATTAGGGCCGCTATACATGCGGCCACGTCCCCAATGCTCCACCCGGAGGTACTACATTGGGTTTAACGCGAAAAATAGTCGTGCTCCTAATTTATTCTTACTTCATAGTTGATTCACCCTAAATAAAAAC
The DNA here is from genome assembly GCA_036346225.1 of Platerodrilus igneus. Taxonomy (NCBI): domain Eukaryota; kingdom Metazoa; phylum Arthropoda; class Insecta; order Coleoptera; family Lycidae; genus Platerodrilus; species Platerodrilus igneus. The sequence goes on along the minus strand of JARFIW010001332.1, from coordinate 343,735 downwards.
TAAATAAAAACTTAACAAACCTAAAAATCTAACAAACCTAACAAACTCTAACAATCTAACAATCCTAAAAATCTGACAAAACTGAAACAAAAACAAAACAAAAACTAAAAACGGGGTTGTAAATAATGGTATCCCTAGCGCTGACTTTCGAGTGTACCCGATCAACAAGCAAAAATGAGAGGGGGAGGGATCCGTAATACCGGATAGCAGACGCCGGTTCTGCTTACCAGTGCGACCTGAAGGGTCGTCTTAAAACTATCCAAATCTAGCTAACTAATTTAAATCCATCCCTAGCTTTCCCTATCGTTCCCTAACTGATTTACATTATGATTACAATCTTCGCAATTCTGCTCGTCCTTCCCAAATATATACTGCAACCAAAATGGCGACAGAACGTCAAACAAAACAAATAAGCCACATAATACATGCTATATATAAATAAATATAAAGTGTAAATATAAAATATAAATAAATATAATTATGTAAATATATAAATAAATGTTTAATAAGCGTTAAGCATATAGCAGTGCACAAAATAGCGAAAGCATCACCCTATTTATCAGGTGCACTCGCACAAGCATTATGTCGGCTAGCGCCTTTACACACCAAACGTGCTTCTTAAATTATTTCAAAACTACTAATTAATGTAAATCAATGCTTGTGCGAGTACAGCCGCCACAATTTAAGTCTTACCTCGATAATAAAATTCTCCAGCATCCGAAGATCTGGTCGTCTGTAACTTACTTCTAAAGGTGGGACGGGGTGCACTGCTAAAGTCCTGGTGGGTATGCACTAAATGTTCTTGGGGATCACAATCACTATCACTATCACTTCACTTTCAAGTCCTGGGGATGCGCGGTTGCGCTCTGTTTTATTATCCTTGTTTACTTTATTGATTTAATTTAATGAGGGTTTATGATTTATTTGTTATTGTTTATTTGGTATTATTTATTCCCGATTTCCCGCACATAATTATGAAGATAGGCAGTGATTGTATTAATGGAGTGGGGGTGTCTCGTGCATATTGGACATTTTGGTATAATTATCTTTTTTTTTTTTTTTTAAATTTAATATCAGGTTTTGGTTATGCTCGTATCCTTACTCATGCCAAGTCAATCTAAGATTTTTCAATCCTCCCACCAACCCCACCGAATTTTTACACGCGGTCGTTATTGATTGTCTAATCTCGCGACCCTTCCCGCGAATTCTTTTAAGGCTGTCCAGAACGCCTTCTGGTTTACCACTGCCCCGACTTCCTCTAGGCTCTTTGGCCATGCCAGACCTAGGATAGCTAGTTTGCTATCAGCCAACCTCGATTTCCCGCCTCAAGCGGGCAGTCGAAGAGCACGTGCTCTGCGCTTTCCGCGCCCTCACCGCATTCGCAGCGGTCGCTGTTGGTTAGACCGAACCTTTGTAAATACGCCTTCAGGGCGCCGTGCCCTGTTATCAACTGCACCATTTTGTGATCGAGCTTAACCTCGATCTTACCTCTGGCTTCTATGCTCGGTATGAATTTGTGGGTCAACCTGCCCGTGGCAGCGTTGTTCCACCTCTCTTCCCATTGTCGAATTGATTTTTCGCGCAGCTTTCTTTTAATTAAAGACCTCGGTATCGACGAATGTGATATTCGAAAGTCGCCCGTCGCGGCCTCTTTAGCTAATTCGTCAGCCCTATCGTTTCCTACATTACCATTGTGCGACCTGACCCAACAGAACTTTAAACGTCGAAATTCTAGCGCCGTACGCGCTATCCTCCAGACGTCCGCTTGGAGATCTGTCGAAGTGTTCATGTTTGTTAAAGCCGTTAGCGCCGATTTACTATCACTGATTATATAATACTCGTCTCTGCCCGTATGGTTTATTACGTAATCGATAGCCTCTCGTATGGCTACCAATTCGCACTGGAAGATAGTGCACCAGTTCGCGAGTTTGGTTTGAAACCGAAACACCTCCCTTTCCTGCTTATACACGACAAACGCCGCGCCTGCTTGCCCATCGTCCATACGTGAACCGTCCGTATAAATTCTGATGCCCATCGCGTCCTCATCACCTTCGACAAACTCGATCCTCTAATATCAGCCGGGTGCCCTAACTCAGATACAACAATCTTTCTTGCAATTTCCCTATTACCAAGATTAAGATCTTCGATAATTTCGCGCCCTTTTCCTATATTTATTAATCGTCTATCTCTAATCTCCCTAACGACATATTCGATAGGGAGAGTCCTACTGATCACCAGGACAGCCTCCGTGGAGGTGGTCCTGTACGCCCTCGCCGCTTTTACCGCGGTTATGCGTTGTACGCTCGTCAATTGACGCATCTCCCGGACTTTACAACCTTCTGCCCATACAGAAGCTGCGTACAGTATTGCCGGATCAATTGCTCCGGCATAAACCGTCCTCAGCGATTCGCCCCTGAAACCCCACTTTATTTTAGCCGCCGCCATCATTTTATTTGATATTTCGCCGCCCTTACTTTTTACGTATTGTACGTGCGCTTTCCAATTTAATTTATTGTCGATCTTGACGCCGAGGTAGGTAATACAATCTTTAAACGGATTTTCTCCCTCCTAGCTCTAACCTAGGAGGTCTCTGTCCTGATTTCGTGCCGAAATAAAGCGCCTCTGACTTCGCCGTGTTAAATTTTAATTTTACCGCCTGCGACCATTCGTGTAATTTATTAAGCGCCTCGTTCGGTTTTGTGCGCATATCCATTAACAATCTCGATCTTACAATTAAAAGTGTGTCATCTGCAAACCCAACGATTGAGCATCCTGCGGGCAACTTGACCCTAAAGATGCTCTCATACAACAACTTCCAAAATGTGGGACCAGAACATGACCCTTGCGGGCATCCCCTTTCCACCTCACGCGACAGAACTTCATCCGGAATTTCAACCTGTGCTAATCGCCCCGAGAAATAGCTCTTGACCAGAGACATCAAGTTTCGCGGACAACCCCTACGATCTAACTCGCAAACAATTAATGGCCACCAGGCAGCATTAAATGCTCCTGAAATGTCCAAAGCAACAACGACACAGTACTCTTTGGCATCTCTTGCCTGCTTAATTTCCCCGACAACGAACTCTAACGCGTCGATAGTCGACTTGACCTCCACGAAACCAAACTGTCGGTTATTAAAACCGCCGCTGTCTCGCACTAGGTGTTCAACACGCGTAGTCATAACGCGATCTAAAACTTTCCCCAGCACCGGTAGCAAGCTAATTGGACGATAGCTGCCCGGATCTGACGCATCCGCCTTTTAGGTTTGGGTATAAATTTCACATTCTGGATTTTCCAGCAACGCGGAAAACGCCCTTTCTAAACAAAGATTAAACAACCCAACAAAGACACACGGGGCTAACAGGCACGCCTGCAGAGCTTCGTCTGAAGTGATTCCATCATGCCCCGGTGCCTTCTTAGGGTTCATCCTCCTAAGAGCCCTGACGACCTCGTGAACTAGGATTGCCTTATCGGCACCTGTTCCTTGCGCCTTTGCAGCTTTCCGACGTATTAAATCGTGCGACCCTTCATCCCCCTCGGGATTATCCGATGGGAAAAATTTCTCTAGTAAATATTCCGCTGTGGTTTTAAAACCTTCCGTGTATTCGCCATTTGTTTTCTTTATATTACTGAGCGCGATTTTTTGTTGTTTTCCTCTAATTACGCGGTATGCGGTTCCCCAGGGTTCTTTCTCTGAGTTTTGCGTGCAGAATTCTTTAAATTTATTCGTTCGCGTTTCTTCTATTAATATTTTATATTCGCGGTAACTTTGATTATATTCTATTCTCCGTTGATCTCTTATTTCTCCCGAGGCGCGTTGATAGCGGCGCCTTAGGTTACGCGTTTCTGCCCGCTTGGTGGTTAGTTCGCGGGTCCACCAGGGTACGCTGTCTTTAAATGTTTTCTTTTGCGGCATGGAATACGACGACGCGTCTACCACCGCGTCGTTCAATTTTTTCGCGAGTGTTTCTACTTCGTCTGCCTCTCGGCAGTTAAATAGCTCATTTTCGAGCGCAGGATACTTTCGCCAAATTTTCTTTAAACCGCTCCCAATTTGCTTTTTATTACAGAACCGCGGAAATATAGTTAGCTGCTCGTTTGCGCTTGTTTTGGTTTTAACGTCCCATGTTATTAATTTATGGTCAGAGAGCGTTTCCTCGTCCGACCTTAGTTTCCAATTACAAATCGTTTCTAACATTTCGTGCGAGACTGCAGTAATATCTATAAAACTGCTGCCTCTATGCGTCTCAAACGTAGGTGAATCATTAGTGTTTATCACACTAAGGTCCCATCCGTAAAAGATCAGCAACCTGCGAGCCTCTATCGTCTTCGATAGGGCTACTCCATAGTGGCGATTTAGCATTAAAATCTCCCCCGATGATTAAATTTTTATTCCTACCGATTTTGCGCAAAATGTTTTCAACTTGGTTTACTAAGTCCTCGGTTTGAGGATTTTCCCGCCGAGAATTAACCGGCGGAAGATACGCGCTGATCACGTAAAATGTATTTAGCCCTGATTTAATTTCGACCGTTGTTAAAAATTCGTTGTATAAATTATTTAGTATTATTCCGGCGCACGTCCCATTATTTATTATTATACCGCTACGCGGTCGTTCGCTGTTTGCGTTTAAAACGGTGACCCCCTTCCCAAAACCTGTTATTTTGTGGCTGTACAGGTGCGGTTCCTGTACAAGCCCGATGTCGATATTATTTTCGCTAAATAACTTTACGAAGTTATTTGTAGCCCTTTTCCTTTCCCGAGATTTAATTGCGCGAATTTAATCTTCTTGCTTCTTTAAATCGTTCTTTTCTTCACGGTCCATAATCGATGTTGCGTGTGATTGCGTTCTTCAATCTCAGCATCGTGGGGCATCTACTCGACTTGGCGTCGTGGCGCGTATCGACCTTCGCGCCACCGCCAATTCTGTCGTTTGCCCTAGCGCAAACCACACAGCAGGGGACTGCCCTCCGGCAATTCTTGAACTCGTGACCGACTTCGGCACAGTTACCGCACCACTGTACCTTCTCCTGCACTCCATCGATCTATGGCCGTACTCGTAGCACCTGTAGCACTGGGTCATCGAGAAGTGGTCCCGGGCCCAGACTCTTCGCCACCTGAGGTTTATAGCGTCAGCTAATATACGTCTCCGAAGTGTGGGGGTCACTTCGAAGACTACGTTAACGAAGGGATCCCTAGGGCCCTTTCCGCCAAACCTAAATTTCTCCCTCAGGTGGTCTTCAATCTTCAAATCGCCGAAGCGGGGATTCTGGCACGCGATCAACCGCACCAGCTCTTCCGCCTTCATCCCCGCTTCGACCCCCGGAAGAACGACCCGTGGGCGCTTCTTTTCGATGGTCTTCGCCACGAGCTCTTTGCAGTCATCGACAACCTTCGACTGCTTTTTCTTCGCATCTTCTCGGTTTGCACACTCGACAACTACACCGCCCTTGCGAGTTCTACGAGCTCCAACCACAACAAAACCATCACGAGCGGGATCGACCTTCTTCTTTAGGGTCGACATGACGTCATCCTTCTCCCCTGGCCTGGCGTCGACCCTAACTGCAAGGTGGGCGTCGCACCTGCAGCAGCTGCAGCATACGACGCCTTCCGCGGCATCGGCACCTCCTGGCTCCTGGAACACCGCTGCCCTGAAACACAAGCAACCACCGCTGGACTTCCCCCGACAACATTAGCTCTCCCAGAATCACTAGCCACAAGCCGCAGCGCCCTAACCATACCTATAAGTTGATTCGCCGCGTCGAGGAAATCATCCAGGGCGCAGCGAATCCTCTTTCTGTCCTCCACGACGATAGTGGCGGAGGTCGTCGGCACCCTCCCGGAGATGACCCAGTGCGCCTTCCTCACCCTCAATCTCAGGAGGTCCAGCTCATCGAGGTCGCTAGCTGCAACGCTAACGTCGCTGCTAGTCGACATCTTTCGCTGGGCTCCCGAAGTTGAGGGCGATTCAGGCGCCGCAGCCACCCCAGGGGGCCCCGACTCCCCCGACACGACCGCCGCAGACACAGGCTCCTCTACCTCCTGTACCTCCTCCTGAATCCCTAACCTAAAATTACCTTTAGCTGTTTCCCCCCAACAGCGCCCTCAGCCTCCGACCTATTAGACTCCGACCTATCTCCCCTCTTCTTCCTGGGCAACGGGTCCTCGTCGCGGTGGACCACCATGCTGACAAAACAAACGACAAAAAATGACACCTAAAACGCAGCTCAAAAACCACTTGACCGTTACGACGCTAAAAGAACGACGCTAGAAGAACGCAAAACGTTGGCCCAATAAAAATGTTTTGTTTAATGGTGAACCGTAAGCAACCTTGTATTTATTTAAACTTCGAACCGCCCAATTAAATATTAAATTTTAACAAAAATACAGCAAGCACTAAGCGTCAAAATAACAACTAGAATCAAATAAATTCCTAACGCAATTCGATTCAAAATGTACGCGAAGAACACTATTTATTTATTTTAAATTTTTTAAAACCGCCAAATCAAATTTAAATAAACTAATTACTTCAAAATATTAAAATGTCTAATTTATAAATAACAACACTTTATTTTTAAATGTGTAATTAACAAAATAAGGTCGAGCGCAATCGGAATGTGGTAACCGGAAATGACCTTTCACTTTATCGCTTGGTAACTAGCACAACCCGTAACTGTTACACCGCTTAATTACACCAAAATCGATTTTAAAAGAACTTATAAGTACGCGTGTACTTAAATTACGGAAACTTTATATTAAAATTGTTTTAAAATTTCTAGTTTTTGAGATATTTATTTGATTTAAAAAGGCTTAGATTTTGTTTTTTTTGGTTATTATTTTATTATACGCGCACTATAAAATTTCACACACTTTTGGTTGTTTTACCCGGTTTTTACTCGATTTACGCGGTTTTTATTTTAAATTTATTATTAAAATGCCTTTTAAGTTATTCGAAATTATTTTGAGTATTAGTTTAGTAGATTTTGTTTTATTGGCCCGTAATTTATTTATTTTATTTAAAACGCGGATTTAGTTTAAATTACAAAGAAAACGCGATTTATTTAGTTTTTATTTAGTTTAAATTCTGTTTTAAAATTTTTATTTTACTGCCCTGTATTTAAAATTTAATGGCACACAATTATAAAAATAAAACACAATAAAAAGCAAAGCTTCAAATAAAATAATTCAACAATAAATAATAAAACCCTGGATAAAAACTTACTGTTTGTTATTGCTGAAGCGGGAGCTCGGCAAAAACACGTCCGCTCGCTTCAAGCGGCAACTAGAAAGTTATTTATTTATTATAAACAGGTTAAATGTACAGAATGTTGTTAAAGGATTTAAGAGTAAAAACGGGATCTATTTGAATGAGTATTGAATTAAAAAGGAAAAAGGGAGTACTTTAATTTATGCCGAAAATGAACGTAACAAATCCCCCCACCAGCAAAATTAACAGGTGGAGGTAGGAAAGCCAAAGTGCGGGAATAAGCAATACCAAAAGAAAAATCAAGCATAAAAAAAATTCGATTAAAAACTAAAAGAAAATTCGTTACGAAAGCAAACGGAACCAAAAAAAAGACACAAAAAGAAATAAAAAAGAACTCTCATCCGGGCTCGAAGAACCAACGTAGTGGATGAACAAAAAAAATTAAAAATTGAAAGGACGCATAGAAAAAAATAGGTAGGTAGTAGTACTGACGAAGGCAAAGGTAGAATAGCGTCAACACTGTCAAAGTCGTCAAAGGACGGATGAATCTTCAGAAAAGAAACAGGAAAGTCTTCGACCTTAAAAGAAGATTGGTTTTCTGCAGAAAGCCAACAGTAACGGAAAGAAGTGAAAAAGAAAACCAACAGTTAAGCCGAAATGACAAAAGTGTCAAGTCTCAAAGTATGCTCGGGAACAACAAGAATACTGGATAGAAAAAAATAACTTACTTTAAGCGGTGGTACCCAAAGAATCGCTACAAAGGAAGAACCAAAGAAAAGAATAGCTAACTAGACCTAAAGTCGACTAAGTCGTGGTTTCCGAAGAAAAGAAAAATGGACTAGAAAGCAGCTACCACAAGAAGTAGATCGAAAAATCTAACTATGTCAGCACAAAGACCGACAGAACGTAAAACCAGTCACAGGAAAAGGGCGAGAAGTGTGGAACGAAAGGAACGAGGAAAAAAACCAAACAAAATAATACCAAGCACCAAGTTCAAAAACCACACAAAAAAGAACCTTAAAAATCGCACAAAAGAAATAAAACAAAATCCCAGTGTAGTTATGTATGAGTATGTGTGTACGTGTGCATGCGTGCGTGTGTGTATGTGTAATTGTGTTGATGTATTAATATGAGTGTGTGTGCGTGTGTATGAAGTGTGTGTGTGTAGGTGTATGAAGTGTGTTTGTGTGTGAGTGTGTGTGTGTGTGTAGTGTGCGTGTATAAAATGTGTGTGTGTATGTGTTGGACCGCTGTAGTTGCCTCTTACGACAAGCAGGTCGTATCATGGGGCTATTCTATTCCTCGCCCACACGGGTGCAAGGAGTACAAAGAGAAAACGAAAGAAAGGAGAACCAAGTAGAACTGTGTGTTTATGAAGTGCGTGGGTGTATGTGTGTATGAAGTGTGTGGGTATGTATTGGACCTGTATAAAGTGTGTGTGTGTGTGTGTGTCTTGGTCCGCTGTAGACGCCTCTTACGACAGGCATGTCTTACCGTAGGACTATTCTATTTCCGGACCCACACGGGGTGAAAGGAAAAGAAAGAAAACCCAGCAAACAGGGAAGTAAAATAAAAAGAAAACTTAAAGTCCAGAATTCAAAACCTAAGGAGAGCAAAATCGGCATAATAATTTGGGGCGCGAGGACAAGATATTGGACTTCAGACTTTTACGTCACCAAAGGAAAATGAAAAAGATCAAGGACATTAGGATTGCGTCGACCAACATCTTCAGGTTCTGCATCAGTATAGACAAATTTCTGCCTCTTATGGGCAGTTTTTTTCAAAACAGGGACAGCAGGGGTGTAGTAGTTGTACCACGCGGTATAGGAGATGGCGAGGGTAGTTTAGAAAACTCAAAACGCGTCCTAGAAGGACGTTGTTTGTTGTTAGGATTGGTGGTAGAAAGTCAGCGGCAGAAAAGAAACCACCATGGGTTGTCAGAATATCAACGGTAGAAAAAGAAAAAGTATTGGATGTACCAGAATCAATCTTACGAAGAGAAACACAAGCAGAGCACACTTCAGTTACGTGAGATAGAGGGACAGAATTAGATAAAATTTCAACGACGTTAGATAGAAGACTAGGAGTATCACAGTTAAGAAAGAGAACAGCATTAGCTGTAGGAATATCAACCTTAGGAAAAGGAGCAGAATCCGAGAACACTTCAACTACATTACATAAAGAAACAGAATCAGGTAGAAGTTCATCAACGTTGCAAGAATAAACAGTATCAAGTAGAACTTCGCCAATCTTAGATAAAGGAGTCGAATGAAGTTTATCAACATGAAGGAAAGCAGCAGCACCAGACAGAATTTCATCAACTTTACAAGAACAAACAGCATCAGGAAGAACTTCATTCACAATAGATAAGTAAGCAGAATCAGGTTTACCTTCGTTAACATTAGATAACAGGACATCAGGACTTCACCAACCTTGGTTAAAAGAACAGAAGCAAGTAACATTTTGTCAGCATGAGAAAAATGACTAAGAGTAGGTAACGTTTCATGAACGTCCGATAAAGGAGTAGAATCAAGTAGGACTTCACCACTGTTAAACAACGGAGTAGGAACAGACAAAACTTCAGCCACAATTGGAACTGATTCCTTAAAAATAGTAGATAACGAAACAGGATCAGGTAAAATTTTGATGACAACAGCAACAGGCATTATAGCTACGGGTTCCCTAACTTCAACAGGACCTTCTCTATCTGTATTAGAAGTTATCATCAGTTCAGCTACAGCATGTTATTACAGGAATGACAGAAATTTCTTAAGTAGAATAATTTAAGAAAGCAGAAACATGTAGAATTTTGACAGCAACAGCAACAGACATTAAAGATACAGGTTTATGAACTTCAACAGGACCTTAGCTGACTAAATTAGAAATTAACTTCATTTCAGCGGCATGTGTGCTTGCAGACACGATAGAAATTTCTTGGGTTGAATCGTTTAAGAAAGCGGGAACAAATTCTTGAGAAGCTAGCTGCAAGTCACTAATTCGAAGAATGGGTTGCAATGGTGGTGGAGGCACAGTCTGGGGTGAAAGTGAATAAGTAGGGCGAGGACAAGGAGGAGTAGAATAGAATGTAGAATTAGAGACGGACGAAATTTTGTTCGAAGCTATATTTGCCGAAGAAGAGTAGGTTTTGATAGTAGGAGCAGGATGATCCAAATGATGTATAGGAGGGAACGTATAGTGAGAACCAGACGAAATTAGGCATCTAGAGGTAAGGGCAGAATTTGAAGGATTATTTGAAAACCTATTAGGAGTAGGATGACAGTATGGACAGCTGTGGCGAGTAACGCCCTTATATCCACAACCATAACAGTAGCATAACAGTGCAACGGGTCGAAACATGACCAAGTTTGTCGCAATTAAAGCATACGACTTGACGAGTAGAAGTAGAACTAGAAAGAAGAACAGTAAAAAGTACGGAGGAAGTATCTGTTCTACTATTAGGCGTAGGAGAAACCTTAACAACTCGGTCATGTAAAGTAAAAGTACTTTCCTCAATAGTAGCAAACTTATATGCAAAATCCAGGGTAGGAATTCTGAGTTTAATAAAGTAACAACGTCGTCCCAACATCTGAGGGAACGCTGATGAGCTTGGAAGAGAAGTAAAGCATTTCCGGTAAATAATTACAGAGTAAAAAGAAAAAGTTGCCGAGCAGAAATATTACGCAAAACACTGAATTCTTTAATACGAAACAAAAATTACGGTAGAGAACCTTTACCTGAAAAAGAGACATTCAATTTAGCGAACTGGTATCTTTTAGTAGGGGTCATAGTATTGGCAGTAGTAGAAATATCCAATTCTTCCTCGGAATCTGAATAAAGATAAGGAACTTCTTCGGTAACGGTGGTAGCTACATTAAGGGTTTGTAGACTGGAAGAAGGCTGTTGACAGAAATTAGCAAAAGTAACACGCTTGAATTTTCTAACAGTCACCTCAACATCAGAACGAATGGTCTGTAAAGCGAATAATAATTTATTTGTCGTAAAGGATTCTCCCTCAGAGCTAACCAACATCAATTCACAACGTCGCTGAATGTGTACCTACAAGGAGCGTAAACGAGCAAACTTACTATCAGTAACATCCCCAGTAAAATCGTGTTCCAAGCTCAGTAAGCGCGCGTTTAATAGCCTCATGATCCTCTGTAAACGTAATTGTATAAGAACTAGGAGTAAAAGACTAATTCATTTTCACTTGAATCGCGTTGCGGACGGCTTTACGCAACCCCTCGACTTTAATGTCAGAGTCAAATCCTCAAGAAGATAACTCACATAGGAGCTCGGGTTTTAACAGCCTATTTAAATCCAACCCCCACGTAACTATTTTGATAAAAGAAATACACACTGTATATCAGAGTGATGCGAAATCTAACCTCAACCGAATAAACTATAAAATATCAGAAGTGCATCGCCACAAAACGATTTTATCCGATCCCGAAGTAACAAACGGATTAAATTTTAAAAGAAGAGTACTAAACGTAAGAGAATAAAGTCAATACAATCAGAAATAGGGCGCCAGAACTTTCAAAGGGTCTACAATTATTGGCGAAAACACAAGTCCAATAATCTGAAACTAACCAACCGATAGTATTGTGCAATTAGGAAAAAAAACAAAACTAAAATTTAAGAAGATCGAACCCACACAAGAAATAACGAAAACAAATAAATACTAGTTCGAACCTACGGGAAGAAAACATAAGCAGCATCAGACCGATAAATGAAAGTAATGTCGGAAATCAGGCAGTACAAAAAAAAATCAGGCCAGAAGCAAAACAATCTCGCAGCCCACGTTGGACCCCAAAATTTATGCTACGTACAGCGATGTAGTCTAAAAACAAGTCAAAAGAAAAAAAATAAAGAAAGAAGGACCGGACTCAGTCGGCAGAGTGGGCGGGATTGTACAAATACAAGAAACGAAAATTAAAGGAACTGCTGAAATAAAAATAAAAAAAAATGAAACATACTTGTTAGTACTTATAATTATTATAAATAACATTTTGGTTAGACATTAGAGCGTAGTATACAACTAAAGCAAGAAACAAAATCAATAACCACAATGCACAACAAAAATTACTTCTTACAATTGGCGAGCTGTAGTTTTTAGGTCCCTCCCCATATGAATTACGCGAAGAATAATTACCCAATTACAGCTCTAAAAACCACAGCGCTACATTATCAGTATAAATACCAAATTCAGTACATAAAAGTATCAGAATAAATACAATATTATTGACAAACATCCTCACACCCTAAACGTAATCATTTTTAAACCATTTACACATTAATAAATAGTATACTTTCTTTTTAGTTATTTAAAACAAATAGTACTGCATTCCTAGCAGGGCAATAAATAGCAAAATAGTTCCGTAATTTTTCGATATGTAAATTAATGTTGGGAATGCCGGAGTTTAAAATGTAAAGTTCAAATAGATATGGTTTCAACGTAAACCAAGGAAGAAACACTCATCAGCATGTCCAAGGTGTAGGCTAGTCAGACCGTCTTCAAGGACAGCGCGAAACAGATGTTCTGGGGATCACGTCATGCGCGTGTCCTCTCGTACCAACAGGCGCGGCGGTTCAACCAGATCATTTCAGACCACCGGGTGGAACTATAACAATTACCGCAAACGATTAAACCCCCTTACCAAAGAAAAGTACTTTTTTTTAAAAATAAGATACCCACCACACAGTATGTGCACGAAATTTTGAAGACAACACAAAAGGTAGCGAAAAGTAAAATTAACGACGAGTCATTATTGTCGTAATCATACAGAAAGAATCGAGTACAAATTAACTCGTTTAAATAACATGTAACGTGCATTTTTAGAGCTTAACGTCTTACGCTTTTCTGTAACTACTATTTCTATATTTTATATTTATTAACTCCTTAGGCGAATGCGTCGTATTATAATGAGTGGATTGCATCGTTTCCTTTGAATCGCTGTTTGTATCAAGTAAATACGTCCGAATAGTTTTCATATTGTATGCAATTTAACTCGCGTGTATTAATTTTAAAAGATAGATAAATTGAAGATTAATTCTCATTAATAAATAAATTCCAACTTATCGAAAACGATAAACAGCCTGTAATTAATTGTTAGATACGATTGTTACATTCACGTTTTAGATGTTCCTTATGTTATTATCAAAGTAGATAATAGTCGATAAGCGGTTATAATAGCGACGAGTTGTGGAGTTCTGTTCTGGGTTCCTATCTATTAAGTACGTTAAAAATACTGTTCCTTTTTGCTTTAAAATAGTGAGAATTAATGCGAGATTAATTTTCGAATTGTACATGAATAAACGCGGCACGATTTTAGTTGTTTGTCTTGTGAAATAAAAGTTGTATATTAACTTTAGAAAGTGGTGAAAGTAACATTTGCCCGACGGTGTTATTGCTTGCGCGTGCCTGACTAGTTGTTTTTAGTTGTTTTTCTTGTGAGATATATGTGTTAAGGAACATTTGACGGACTTGCTGTAGTGATACACGTGCTTTACCCATTATGGTTCTTTTTTTTAGTTGTTTTGTCTTTTGATATTTAAACTGTGTGTGCAATCTAGTTTCGCGGTCCTTTTCTTTTCAAAGTAGCGCATACTTTGAATTATTTAAATACAGTGCTACTGTAGTTTCTGAATTTTTTAACAACAAAGAACTTAAAATAGATCATTGCTTGAGCAAATTTTGTTATTTGCGAAACATAACAGATTACCGGCTTACAAAGGTATTGGTTGAAGTTTCTCACTGTTTTTGGGGATGTTTATGAAACTAATATCCATTTGGTCCCAGTTGAAATTAAACTAGTGCTACAGAATATTTCGAAATTATTGTCTTAGGAAATAGAATTACCAAGAAATTTATCAAGGCTACATAGTTCCGACGCGTGATAATGTCTGCTGCTAACCCCAGTGAAATACGTAGATGTGATTAGTGTAACGTGTGCTAAGTTCCATCAACACCCTCACAGTCAAGGGTGAAGTGCTTCGTTAGTGCAGGACATCGTTGAATCCCACCCTTCCGTTGCAAGGAAGCGTTGCTGAAGGACTTTGTAAGTTGAACTATTCCCTACTGGTTATTACTGTAAATATTTATCCGTTGCTTTACCATATCTTTGTCGCTCTGATACCTTTTACAATAGACTTGCATGCTATTTTAAAACATAAAAACAAAAAAAAAAGAAAGAAAGAAAAATCAATACTATTGAATTACTCATACCAATTGTGTCTTATCTATTTATCTTTTGTCAACATTTTGTCTGATTTATGTTTAATTGGTGTGTGAGGAAACGTTTCTGCTACTCCCCAATATTACCTCACTTTGTACTAAACATTTTTCTGTATTGCTTTTATCGTTGTTATATTATATAGATTATTCAAACAGTTTCTTTTTTTTTCATTCTACAAAGTACTGAATAATTTAGACTTTTCATTGCTGCTATACTTATTCTTTTTTTTCAGGTTTGCTTAATTATTTTTTTTTATTATTACAGGTACTGTCACTAATTTCTTACAGCCGCATACATTATATGCTGGTCTGCTTTCTACAACCCCCTAATCTCCGATTAAGCCCGGTCATTTCTTTGATTTTCTTTGTATTACGTAACGTAACATTTTTGGCGCCAAACGTGGCTGCCCCTAATAACGTAATAAACAAGAATTCAATGCAATCCTTCCGTTATTATACCATACCAACAGATGATTGGAAAACTCGAAACACTGATAACGAAAACAGGATATAAACTATTAAATTTGTAGCATAAACTTTCGTTCTAAAGCAAATAGATTTGAGTTGAAAATTATTAGCAAGCGTATTTATTATAAACAGGTAAAATGTACAGGATGTTGTTGAAGGATTTAAGAGTAGAAACGGAATCTATTTGAATGGGTAATGAATTAAAAAGGAAAACGGGGTACGTTGATTTATGCCGAAAATGAACGTAACAAACTGCAACACTGAATTTACAATTAGTTCAACATTTTTAAGGTTCCGTACCTTAAAAAGAAATACTGAGCCCCTATAAAATCGCTCTCGTGTCCGTCGGTCTGTTCTAAAAAGAAAAGTCGTAAGTGTGAGGGTAAATGGTGCGAAATATCTAATATTTAAACTCCCCTGACGGTCTCAAACGTAATCTGAAGCAGTGACAAAGTGTATGCTAACTAGTTGTTCATAATATCTTACTATTCAATATAATGTTTACAGGTGTTTGCTGATATAAAAACTAATGTAAGGAGAAAGACGCGGAATTTATGTGGAGAAAAAGCGTATTGCACATAATATTTTTATGTGTTTAGGTATTGATGTACTTCTTCCTTCATTTTGTATATGGGGAGAAAGAGTGTCTATAATATACTGCGAGATAGGTTTTGGACTTTTAGGAGTTTCTTTTTAAAAAGTTTTGTCGCGAAAAACTCTTCTATCAATTTTATTTTTAATTGTTTAGTTACAAAAAATAAATTATTTCTGTTATAATAACTTAGACGTTTATTTTCACTAAACATTAAGTAATTGATATTGACAAAAATACTTGAAGTTAACAAATCAATAATCAATGGTTAAAAATTACGGCGAGTGACTTGAACTACCAACAACGTTAAAGTTATGAAGTTCGAGACTGACTCTCAATAACTAATAATTACAAATGAATAGCTTCAACAACCACCAATGTTAAAGTTATGAAGTTCTAAGACTGACCGGCCATCATGGGCTCCTAAGAGTATTTATGCTATCCCTGTCTTCGCATTGTCTTGTGGGAAGTGCAGATCTCATGTCTGCTACTTCTTGTTAAAATGCATTGTATTACTTCTTAGTAATCTTAATTTTAACAATTGCTGTTTTATAACTTATTGTGACCTGCACTTGAAGTATCATGTTACGTCTGGAGTATAAAGTAATTGCTTTCTTTCTCACGTCTGATTATGAACTTTCATTAACTTTTTATAATGTGTCCTTCGATTATATAATAAACAATCTATTTCTTAAGATTTAATAGTTGCATTTGAATATACATATATATATATATATATATATATATATTAATTTGGGGGATATGTAACTCCTCCCGACTTAGATGAAAATTAACGGTTGTCCTTAATTTTTAAAACACATTGTCCCTAAGGGTTCATTAATGATTTCTTTGTTTCTTTGTTCTTATATTTAAGATACATTTTATACAATAAATAGATAGTTAATAAAATTATTACAATGATTAATAAAATTGTCCAAACACTGATATTGTCGTAATGTAATTTTCGCACTTTTAACTCACTTAAGCGTTATTTGTAATTGTCCATTAATTTCACGGCGTGGTTGAGATCGTCTAGGTCTAGGTGTTCTAGTTGCATGGGTTTCTTGATGTTTTTGTTTTCTTCAGTTTGAGGAATCTTGAACTGTAGTCCGGGTAGATTTGCAAATTTTTCCGTCACTGTTGGGTTTTGATATACTCGAATAATTTCATTTTTTAATTTTAAATAACAATCTTTTTTATAGTGATTACTTTGCTTCCGATTAGGGCTAAACTGTTCTCGTCTTGGTTGCACTTGGGGATTGCTATTACTTCTTGAGGAAATACAGAAATTCATTTGTTTTCTGTAACTTTTTGAATTTTCCTGTCCGTAAGTTGTTTTGGTTTTGGCTCACAATTCTCATAATGATTAGAAAATCTTAATAATTGTACTGCACAAGGGCTATCTGTTTGAATAGTTGTTGTCGTTATGGATTGACATAAATATTGGCTGCGTGCGACTTCTTTGCATTTTTCATTGGTGAATCCGTACCTAAGTTCATTTAGGGAAAGGAACTTGGTTTTAGGTATAATAATTTGGTATTGGCTAGTAACTTTCATAAGGAAAGCAAACAAATGATAATAATTGTAATTGTTAATTTCTACAATGGGGATTTCTATTAAAAACGTAATTTCATGATTCTTTACATAATCTTTTACTAGGGTTATTTTTTCAAATATGAGTATGTTAGATTCTGTTACTTCAAAAGGTAGTGTACTATGAGTTATAAGTGATCTGATTCCTAATAATTCATTTAATAAATCCATCGGTTCGAAAATACTAGCATGTAAGCTATTTAATTTAGCAAATGTTACAGCATTTTCTAATGTATCTAAAATTTGTTGAGGGTTGATATTATTTTATTGAATATCGTGTTGAATCTTATTAAATCTCGCATTTGTAGCATTGTGGTTTGCATGTTGCTTTGAAGAGTTAGTATTTTGTTCGTTATACTGTCTTGGTTGTTTACTAGCTTTCCTAATGTATCATTAAACTTTATTATGGTTGATTGAGTTAGAGATATTTGGTTTCTAACAATAGTTTTTATGTCGTTCTGATTGTCAATTGATGGTTGTATTGCGTTGTCGTATTGTTCAGCATCTTGGTTGTCTACATTATCTGTGATAGCTTTTATAATATTACCTAATCCATTAATAATTCCTCGTTTCTGTCTTGTGGTTTGGTTTGTGGGTGTTAATCGATTGAATTTGTCATTTGTATTCTTTAGGATATTTTCCATTATGCTTTGATAATTGAGCATTTCTATCGCATACTTTTTTCCGAATTTGGTTGTGTCCATCGATTGTTTCAGTCTGTCGTAATTGTCTCTAATTATATAAAATTTTTATTTAATTCAGTTAAATCAAATTTTTGTGCGAAGGTTCCATAGTCTATTATGTTTAGCATACTTCCCAACTTTACTGGTAGTTTACCGGGATTATTATTTATATCTTCCACTAATATGTCGTTGTCTTCCGTTCTACCTGGGCGGAGATTGACGGCAAGGGCGATGGCTGTCCACCTGAAATTACAGGGTGTTTTAAATTCTTTAAATCTACGTATTTTATGGTTTTTCCGTTGTCTACTACGGCTAGATTTTTGTCTGAGATCTTTTTGATTTTAAACGGACTTAAATTTCTGTGGACCGTTTTGTGTCTCCTACTTTTAAAATTCTTTTCATACACGGTTTGTCCTACTGAAAATCTATTTATGTTGGCGTTCTCATTACGGGTTTTTGTGATACGTTCTTTATCGTTATCTAATTTATTTTTGACAGTATTATAAGCAATTTTTAATTTTTCTTTATGGTTTTTGGCGCACTGTTGATATACTTGTTTATTATAGTGTATATCGTAAGGGTTGTGGGTATCTGAGTGCCCTAATGTTAATTCGAGGGGTGTAAAGTTAGTTGAAGAATGAATTGTGTTGTTGTAAGCAATTAGTGCGTATTGCATTAAATTAGTGATATGTTCTTTTTTATAGGTTAATCTTAACAGCCTAATTTGTTCCAATAGTGTCAAATGTAATCTTTCGATTAATCCATTTGATTCCGGGTGATTTTCTGTTATAAAACGAATATTTATTTTATGGAGTTCTAAGGTATTTTGTATGGTTTCGTTCCTAAATTCGCTTCCATTATCTAAAGTAATTGATTCGGGTGTACCATAAAATGTATAGTATCGTAAAAATCTTTGGGTTATATCGATACTATTTTTTGAAGTGATGGGTATCGCTTGGTCTACTTTGGTAAATGCGTCTACGATTGCCAAAAAGTTTTCAGCTTTTACTACCAAAGTGTCTGCATGTAATTTTTGAAAAGGTTTGTTGCGTGTTTCTGGTTAACATTATGGGTATTTTTGGTGGTTATCTGTCGTATTTTGTTTTGTCACATAATTCACATTGGTTAATGAAGTCTGTGGTTAATTCCTTCATGTTTTTAAATTACTATCTCCTTATGAGTTGTTTCAAAATTTCGTTTATTCTACGATGGTTTGTTTTACTTTCATATTGGTTTCAAATTACATCGTTTATTTCGAATGGGTCATTTAAAGTTATTAATTTTCGTGTGCAGCTGATAATCTCAAGTCCTGAATTATTAAATAGTCGAATATATAATTCGGAAAATTTTTTGTACATATGTTCTGCGGTGAAATAGAAGTAAAAACGCTTTTTCTCTGGGGTGTACACTTTTAGAATTTTAATTATTTGTTCCTCGTTATCATCTTTCGTTATTTGGATTTGATATATTTTTCGGTTGTCCGTTTTTATATATTATACAGGGTCGGGGTTGATTAAAACTTTGGTAACTATAAATTGGTTTGGTTTTGTATCTATTGCTTCGTTTAAAATTTTAATTGCAGTTTTTGGTTCTTCGTTTTGCGTTGAATGAATGGTGTCTATTTCTTCTGGGTCCTCCCTAATCTCTGTTTCGTCAACGTTGCCTACAACTGACTGTCCCTATGGCGTTGAGTTGTATTCTGTTCAATGCGTCTGCATTATTGTTATACATTCCCTTTTTGTATATGATCTCATAGTTATATTCTTCTCGTCTAATCTTCCATCTTTGTAATTTTGAATTTGGTTATTTGAGTTTACATAACCATACTAAAGGTATGGTCGGTGTATATGTAAAATTTTCTTCCATAAAAATATGTCTTAAAGTATTTTTTTACACAAATTATGACTAATAGTTCTTTCTCAATAGTGCTATATTTTTATTCCTTTCATTTAGTGTTCTTGATGCGTAGCTGATTGATTTATGGCTAGCTACTTTTCCTTGGCTCAATACTGTGCTTATAGCAACGTTAGATACGTCGGTTGTTAATATATATAGTTTTAAAAAATCAGGGTATTCTAATATAGGGTGATTCGTAGGGATGCATTTCATTTTTTCTTCTGCTTTAATGAATTCCGGTGTGTGTTCGATCTTTTTACCTTTCTTTAAACAATTTGTTAATAGTTTGGTTATTTGCGCGTAACCTTTGATGAATTTTCGGTAATAAGCGCAGAGTCTTAAAATCCTCTTATTTCTTTATTGGTTTTTGGTAAGGGGTACATTAATACGGCATTTGTTTTGTTTGGGTTTGGCATAACACCTTGTGGGGTTATTATGTGTCTTAAAAATGCTACTTCCTTTTGTAAGAATTCGCTTTTGTCTAATTGAACTTTAAAACAAGCCTTTCTTAAACGTTCGAAAACTTCTCTTAATATTTCGATATGTTTTGCGAGTGATGTTGAATATACTGACTATTCATCATGGGCTCCTAAGGGTATTTATTCTATCCCTGCCTTTGCATTGTCTTGTGGGAACTGCAGACCTTATGTCTGCTACTTCTTGATAAAATACATTGTATTACTTCTTAGTAGCCTTAATTCTAACAATTATTTTTTATAACCTATTGTGACCTGCACCTGCAGTATCATAATACGTCTGGAATATAAAGTAGTTGCTTCCTTTCTCACGTCTGATTATGAACTTTGATTAACCTTTTATAATGTGTCCTACAATTATACAATGCAACAATCTATTTCTTAAGATTTAATAGTTGCATTTAAATATACATATATATTAATTTGGGGATATGTAACTCGCGCAGCAATTTTTTTAATTCGAAATAGATTTAAAAATCGTTCTTCCGGCAATTCAAAGGGATTGCTGTCATCTCTTAGCCTACTGTTATACAGGTAGGAACGATTCTTACAAATCATGCATTGCAAACTTGTTTTAATTAACAATATTTACATTTTCAAGCGCTCCTCTTTCTCATTCGCAAACGCACCTACAAAAGCCATCTTGTTACAAATTAACACAACTTTCATTTATAAACACTATCCAGCTACAAAGCTTTAAAATGTATTTCTTAATGGCACAATTAATAGGAGTCTGTTAAAATAATAACACCCGGTAGTTAAGCAATACCATATATGTATACTGTATATGATTAGTAAGAGGAGCAATAGTTAACTATGGCCCAAGATATTTATTTATTTACAGTTACCAAGTTCGGTAGTTGATTCCAATCATAATAAAACATACCATTTGTAGGGCCAATTCCAAGCAATCAGTTTACAAAATATCTTGTCGTCTGTTACAATTAATGAAGTATTAATGTTCAATATTATTAAATATATTGTAGTGGGCTACTATTAACGCGTTTACCAATTTACAACAAGTAATAACAAAGGTCTTTATTACTCACTATTCACAAATCTAATTAACAGTATATGCCTTATTTATAGATGTTTTCAGTCCAATTAACAATGCAGCACTATCCCACTAATGCTATTTATAAGCACTAATATCGTTTTAAACTAAATCCTAAACCATAAGTCTTTTAAACAACACTAAACACTACTATAATTTATTTATTACACTTTTGTCTATTTATGTACAAGCTGGCGGTATAATAAACACGTTCAAATAACACAAATCTATATTTACTATAGGACTTTTAAAACGCAATCATCAACTATCTATACACGAGATGATGTATATACGACATTTTGATATAGACTAATTTATGTACACTCATCACCGATCTTATATAGATATACCCTATAATTAAGTAGATGATTCATATTCTGGTGTTTGCTGGAAAGTTCGAGACTTCTGTAGAATATACTTCGGTAATGCAGCTTGCGTGTTTGACGGGTTGCCTAGTTCGTAACACTGCTCCTTCTTTAAAACCGTTACGTCCCGTAACTGCAGAAACACCTTGACGCCAATACAATGACTGATGACTATATCGGCAGCTATCTCCTCTAGTGCATCCACCACGTCGTTGGAAATAACAGTCAACACTATTTTCTTGGTCTTGGTAAGCAACCCGTTGAAAGCAACAAACAAGGACCTGGATGTTGGTTTCCTGGAAAATTACTTCTAGCATAGTTCGATCTATTCCCCAATCTAAGCGATCTAGTCCACAGCCTAGCTTAGACACCGCTAGTCTCGATACTCTATTTTCCATCATCAGAGCTTTAAGGTCCAGCAAAGCCTCCCATAGATGTCCATAACTAGGTCTCTGCCATGAAGAATTTTTGGTGATCAAATAGTAAACATACCATTTTCCATCCTGAAGAACCAAAGCTTTTCCTACAGTTGGCTGCTGTTGTACTAATTTATCCACACATCCAAACATTTTCTTATAAACAACAGCTATTCCGCTTGACATTTGCAGATCTTGAGATACGCAATGTGCAAGGGAATACTCTTCCGGTGCTTTAAACAGATCTTGCCGTTTTTCAACAACAATGCCAAATCTCGCCTAAGCGGAACCACCATACGCCGTCTCGAAACTCTCAAAATCTACATTTGGCTCACGATTAATAACTCTTCAAACACCTTTCTCAGTACTCGAGTCTTCCTGTTTCTTGCCGACATAAGATGTTAAATGGTCAAAGTGTACCATTTTCGGTTTACCACGGGGAGATCTTCTGATCCGGTACACTACATCATTAATTCTTTTTAACACTTCGTACAGTCCTTCCCATTGTCTTTGTAATTTTGGCGACAATCCACTTTTTCTTTGTGGATTGTACAACCACACTAAATCCCCAAGTTGGTAAACCACCTTTGAATGCTATTTGATCTTTCATGAAGCTTACTAACGTAATCTTTACCTGCGATCTTTTCTCCAGGTATAAATCCAAACTAAAGATCACAAGGTAGCCGCAATTCACCCTAATATCACGCAAGCGGGAGTGTATCCTGTGCTGTCATGTACCGAAGATCGGTACGCCAGTAGGACCAAATGTAAATATTGATCCCAGTCTCGTTGATGTTCAGAGACAACTTTGGCTAGGTACTTTCCTAACGTCTCCTGTTCATTCTTTCAACCATTTCATCCAATGAAGTGGCGTGGTTCTATTCTTTCTGATTCCAAGATGCTTGCAGACGTTCTGAAACAACACTGATTCGAAATTCCGACCTTGATCGGAATGTAATTCCAACGGAACTCTAAAGCGACAAAACAACTCCCTCACTAGCATATCTGCAACTGTTCCGGCTTCTTAGTTAGGTATAGCATACGCCTCCGGCTATTTGTTAAAATTAATCCATTACAACCAAGATGTAATTATTTCCTTTTTCTGATTCAGGAAACGGACCAGTTATATCAATGGGCACTTTCTCAAAAGGATTCTCTAGGTTATGCTGTCTCATTGGGGCGTTCTGTTTTGTGACCGGGCCATTTCGAGAAGCACACAGCTCACATTTCCGGCACCACTCCTTTACATCTTCTTTGCAGTTCACACAATAGAATCTTTCTGTTACTCGTTCGAGAGTTCTTTTCACGCCATAGTGCTCTCCGGAAATACCATCTTGCAAGTGCTATAACACTTCCAGTACTCTGCTTCTCGGCACTATCACTTGAAATCGTCTCTCAGTGCCATTTTCACATTCCAGGCGTCGTTTCAAGATTCTATTTTCAATCACCAAGGAGTCTCACTGTGACCGGTATGTCTTCAGGCTCCTACTCGAAATACTAATTTCTTCCCAAGCTGGTCGTTGTCCTCTACTTTTCCACCCAATAATACGTCCTAATTCGGCGTCATTCTCCTGGTCTTCTCGTATTATTTCGGGTTGCCAAGTATCATCAGTTACCGTCATTCTATGGATGATACTTATTTTCTCTTCTATCTTGGAGCAACGATTGCAGTCTACCGGACAAAGTCTTTTTGACAAAGCGTCTGCATTCCAATGGCTAGTTCCTACACCATATTCTGTGTCAAGGTCATATTCTTGTAGCTGTTCTATCCACCTTGCAACTTGCTCTTCAGGATTTCGAAACTGCAGTAACCATTTTAGTGCATTATGGTCTGTTCGTAACAGGAATTTACGGCCGTATAAGTATTTGTAAAAGTGCTCTACGGATTTGACGACGGCCAACAGCTCCCTTCTTGTCACACAATAGTTCCTTTCTGGCCGCGACAAGACCTTGTTGAAATACCTAATAACTTTTTCTTGTCCGTCCTGCATTTGAAAAAGAACGCTTCCTATAGCAGTGTTGCTGGTATCCAACACAAATTTACCCTCCATCCGTGAATAACTCAGAATCGGTGCTGTAACTAGTAGCCGTTTCAGTTGTTCAAATACGCTGTGTCAGTCGTCATTCCAATTATGTTCTTGTTCATCTTCGATTATTTTCTTCAACGTTTTGGCAATGTTCGCAAACCCTAATATAAAACGTCAGTAATATGTACACAATCCCAGAAAACTGCATAGTTGGTGTATATTTGCTGGTGTAGGTCACTCTTGCACCGTTTTTATCTTGTCAGGGTTGGCTCTTATTCCTGTCTCTAAAACGACATGTCCTAGGTATTTAACCTCTTTTTCAAATAGGTGATATTTCTTTGGGCTCAAGGTAAGGTTTGCCCCGCTTAATCTTTGGAATGTCTCCTCTAGGTTCTTAAGATGTTCTTCAAAAGACCCGCATAACACTATCACGTCGTCTAAGTACACTAGACATGTTTCCCAGGATAGTCCATGCAATATCGATTCCATCAAACGTTCAAATGTAGCAGGAGTATTGCATAATCCAAATGGCATGTCCTTGAACTGCCATAATCCAGTTCCAATTGTTAACGCAGTCTTTTCTTTATCGTTTGGCTCTAAGCCTACCTGCCCGTATCCGCTTTTTAAGTCCAAGGTCGAAAACCATTTAGATCCGGATAGAGTATCCAAGGTGTCATCAATTCTGGGCAAAGGATAGCTGTCTTTCTTTGTCACATTGTTAAGCCGCCGGTAGTCTACATAAAACCTTGTCGACCCGTCCTTTTTCTTGACAAGCACTGCCGAGGATGTCCATGGACTATTCGAGGGTTCAATCACTCCCTGTTCTTCCATATCGGTTATAATTAATTTGCTCGGCTTCCTTACGTTTTGATAAAGGAAGCCGGCTGGGATGTTGTCGTATCGGTTGCGCATCTCCAGTAATGATCTGGTGTTGCACAACATTCGTCCTTCCTTTTTCACAATCATCCAGTGCAAACACACGACATCTTCCGAGCAGTTCTTTTACCTTGCCAAGTGGGTCGCCGTTTAATTCTTGACACGAAGGTATCAACATATCCAGCAATTACTGTGAGCAACCGTTGTCAGGTTTATCTTTTGTGTCGTCCACACAACGTTCAATATGGCATACTGGAATTCAACTTCCCACAATCATGTTTTTCTTCAGGGTCACCGTACGCGGATTAATGTTTAGCACCCTTACTGGTATCATATTTCGAAACTTTACCAGTGTTCTTCCAATCAGTAATCCCTCATGACCCATTTCCGATTAAGTTGCTTTTACCCTTCCCGGAGGGTACCCCCCGGGCGTCCCATCACGATCATTTCCGTCTTTTCGGGTATTTTCATATTACAAGTTTCGATGTTTAGAGGCTGTAATCATTCTGTTGGTGATAGGGAATCGTTAGCAAAATGTTAAGAGCTTCCCCCGTAAAACCACTATTAAGGAGATAGCCTTCTCTTTGTTGTACCAACCGTTGGTTATTGCAGCAGCTTTAAATTGTTTCAAATATGTTGGCCAAGGTGTTTTTCCACCGAATGTGGGTGGTTTCATTCTAAATTTTGACGGTATTGACTCGCTTCCGTCCATGTTTCTTATTTCTGGGATGTTCTGATTTACAACTTGGTTTGCTAATTCTGTTTTTACATGTTCAGTGAAATCTTCTTTCAATGCAATGGAGCTTTCCATTAATCTTTGTTTTAATGTGGCTGTACTTTTATTTACCTTTTTTTCATTTTTGCAGCATTTTCAATTAACTTTTCTTCCATTTTCTCAGCATTTTCATTAAGTGTCACTTCTAGTTTAACCAAACTGTCTTCCATACCGGATTTAAAATCCTTAAAGAAATTCAATTAAAGTTTCTGCATTCATTTTACTTCGGCTTCTTGTAACTGGCATACACAAACTACTCAAATGTCTTTAGACATGTTTTTCCTTTTTAATTAATCACTATACACCCAACACAGTCTGACACCAGTTTGACGGGCTACTGTTAACGCGTTTTACTAATTTAGAACAAGTAATAACAAAAGTTATTATTACTCACTGTTCACAAGTTTAATTAACAGCATGTGCCTTATTTATAGATGTTTCTTCAGCCCAATTAACAATGAAGCGCTATAATACTAAAGCTATTTACTAGCACCAATATCTTCTTAAACTAAATCCTGAACCATAAATCTCCTTAACAACACTAAACACTACTGCAATTTATTTATTACACTTTTGTCTATTTATGTATAAGCTGGCGGTACAATCTGCACGTTCACATAACACAAATTTATATTTACAATAGGACCTTTAAAACGTAATGATTAACTAACTATACACGAGATGATCCATATACAACATTTTAATATAGACCAACTGGTGTACATTCATCACCGATCGTATGTATACTCTAAAATTAACTAGACGATTCATAGTTTGGTGTTTGTTCGAATGTTTGTTTCTCTAGAATACACTTCGGTTATGCAGCTTGCACGTTTGATAGGTTGCCTAATACTTCGTAACAATATTTTGCAAAGATGTTTGAAATATTAAAAATATGCCATTTTGTACTGCATTATAGAAGGATACATGATATTAAGTGGAACAGCATTACAAACATTAGTACGATTACAATTAGTATGAAAAGTGCGATTATTTCTAGTATAATAAGATAATAATTATTACTATTAATATTAATTGTTATTGATAATAATAACTATACTTATTTACGATAATAACAATACTTCATTAAATCCCCATTATTCAACAACTTATGTGTTCCCTAAATTAGGTAATTACGTTATACCTTTATAGATGAATTATAATAGTTATTAAACATTAATAGGTACTGTTATATTGAATCTATTGTTTTACATAAATAATAATTTTAAAATGACATAGTAGAAGTATGCAACATAAAATAACATTATGCAAAGTTGCTACATGATCCAATAAATTCAGTGTTTAATTACGTAATCATTTGTTCAAAGCGATTACTGCAGAATCTGCTGTTTTTATAAGGTTTCCACTTGTCCCTTTTAATTGCAGCGATCCACAGTTTCAATCTTTCATGACGATTATGAGGAAATCTATAAACACTTATGTGAATTATGTACACGTGCATTTATGTTTAACTACTTACCTATGAAACTGAATATCACTCCTTTTATCTTGTAAATTATTGCACCCATACGCGGAACACTACATAACCATTTTGATTGTATGGTATACACAACCCTAATTTATGGATTTTTATTAATGAAAACTGAAATATTTAATAAATCCCTGCATACAACGAAAAAGAAACAAGTTTTGTCAGTTGGGCGTATGGCGGGTAATGAAACAAACAAGGATGGGAATTCTTCCACATCTGTCTATCTCTTTCTGTTGCCCATGACACACTATTTTGTCGCTGTATATATTGTAGCGTCTCTTCCGGTTTATACGGTTCAATGCTATATGTTAATAGAGAGTTAAAGCACGGGGTGCAATGTATCCGCAAACGCAGAAATCTAACGTGCGCCTGCGCAGAAGTGTTCACATTTACGTAATGTTGATACGGCACACGTAACGTTAAGTGTTTTTAGGTATGCCGTAAACGCAAACGTATTGAACCGATCATCCTGCGAGGTTAAACGGTTATCACCGAATAATTTAAAAATCTGTCAAAACTCATAATGTACGTTTAAGGTTTATACATACTCCAAGGAATTGTTTTGAAAGAGATATGAATAATTCAGGTACAAAAAGGGTACATTTTACAGGGGAAGATAATTTGTACTTGGTCAGGGAGGTTGTAGGTAACAATCCCTTTGAAGATACCAGCAGATGGAACCTAATTCAAATAAATCTGTTACAAATTACAGGAAAAAATTGTTCAATAAGGGCATTGAAAGATCGAATTAATAATTTGGTAGCAAAGTTTTCAGTCAAAGATAAAACCGCGAGAATTAAGTAAGTAATGTTTATGGTAGAATTTGTAAAATTAATGTTTGGTATCACTTAACAGATCAGGCATTGAAGAAGAAGTTAACGAGATAGATGAACTTCTTAGAAACATTGCAGACCTTATCAAAGAGTTTAAAGCAATAAAATCAGTTCAAAAATATCCCTTAGTTAATTCTAATGCAGAAGGATATCAGCAACGAGAAGCAGCAGCTAGTGGAATCAATGAAAAATTCATTATTACCGAGGATAATATTAATGTCTTTGATACACAAAATTGTAAGTTTTATGAATTTAAGGTGTAACACTTAATTGTGCACTTTTAGTTACTGAACCTGATATAGAAGTAGAACTTCAAACTGAAAGTGGCCCAAGCACTAGTGGTACTTTTAAAAGAAATAGTGTAAAAAGACCTAGGATGAAAAATAACATTCAACGTAGGTGGAGCAACATTTTTAGATTATTTATATTGTATTGTTTGCAGTAACTTTATTAATTAATTTCTTCTTCAGTATAAAATACACTTTTCAACTAACTTGCAACTTTAATAATCCTAAAGATATTTTTTATAGGGCCTTTACGAGCAAGAATTAATGGTACCATAAAGCAAGAGACATTGGACTATTTAAGCAAGAAAAGCGACAAATTTTACGAACTTCGCTGTCGAGAGCTTGCTCTACAGGAACGAGCTCAAACGCTGAAAGAGGAACAGTTCGAGCTTGAACGTCGCGAACGTTTGTAGCGGATGGAAACAGAAGATGAGCAAGTGGCAATACAAATGAAGCTTATAGAAAATCAGCAAAAATTAATAGATGTTATATGTATTCAAAGCAAAAATCACCGGATGTAAATAAAACAATAAATTTAATATCACTTCTGTATAATATATAAATTTTTAATGTATTTGGACTCTTAGCTTTTGTTTTTATGACAATAGAAATAAACAGGACTGTAAAAGACTTATTAAACACATTGCATAAAAATAACTACAATTGTAACAATTAAATACAACAAAATAATACTTATACCTATACAGATGTATATTATAACAACTAAACCTAGTGCAACAAATTAATAATTTACAAATTTAAATACTCTTCGAGGGTTGGAGGATTTATTCCAAAATAAGAAGTAACTTCAGTGCCATTTAGGCAAGTATGACAGTTTGTTAAAAGCACTGCGACTTTATACATCATTTCGACATCTTGCAACAGTATTTTTTGATTTTTTTAAAATCTACAAAAGCAAACAACTGTAGTATTTTACCAAAACCCCATTCAACTGAAATTCTAATTGTACTCATAATATTATTAAAATTTAGCCTGTTTGGGTTATTACGAATTTCATATTGAGTATATGGCCGCAACAAAAGCTCGCTTAATCCATACCCCAGGTCTCCATAGAGCACAAAATGCCTATTTTCGTTTGGAAAGACGGTGTGCTGCTGTAGTTCATTATAGAGTCCAGATTCTCTAAAAATACCTGCATCATGACGCCGCCCTTCGTATGCTCCTTTCAAACTAATAATCAATCCATCTGGGCACATAACACCTTGGTATTTTACACAGTGGAACCTTTATGACCTGAATAGTAATTTTCCTGGTTAATAGATGGTCTACATATTGGTCTTGCCGTTCCATCTATAAAACCCCAACAATTCTGAATAGGGCAACCCTTGGTATGAATTGCCTACAAAATAAACAATATAGTTACAACCATTGTCAATTGCATTTTCATACTAATTATTTTACCTCAGAATAACGGACGAACTTGGCATAGTTTAAAAGTGAAGATTGTTTTGCAAAGTTTCCAGTAAATGACCTTTGTTATTCAAAACTAGGTTCAACGTGTGATTGCAAACACTAGAAATTGCCTGTGAACACAGACCAAAGAATGGTTCCAAATCACACAATCTATTGGGATAGACCAATCTTCGAAGTACTATACAGAATCCTTCCACTCCTTTATAAATAAATCATAAATTACTTATTTCTGGAAATGGGATAAAATACTACCCACCTGATACCGATATTCGGTCGGATGTGGTTATCAAATCCGGAATGTTAAGTGCACGGGTCAGTCTAACAATATCAATGTTACTAAATCTAAACAAATTTTTACATTCACTTTCGAACATACTATTTATATTGAAACGGCCATATAAATCAGCTCTACGTCCTAAATTTTCTTCATCATGTAGCACATGTAAAATTAAAGCTTCTTCTAGATCTTCGTCGTCACTATTTTCATTTAAAGCTGCCATAAACATAATTTCATACATTTTTATTAATTAAAACCAAAAAAATTATTTACATTCACTACACAGCTTTAGAGGTTAGAAATAGTGTTCAACATACCTAACCTATTAGAAGTATCCTTGTAATACGTTTACGCTTACGGTTAATTGTTGTACTTGCTTTAACTCTTTAATAGATCAAAAACGTATCGTTTACTTCACGTAACCTTGAGGGATACGTCAAGACATACGTAAGTTGATTTTAGTATTGCTTTAACTCTCTATTAATCTGACAACGCACTTTGTCCTTTGACATTTAATGTCATTCTAGGATACGTACGGTACGTATTCTACAAAAAATAAAGCATTCAGAATATAGCTATTTGCATTCACTTTTGTGCAAAAAATATTTCTCCTTTTTGTATGCTGCAGTCAAGTCTCACCACAATTGCAATTGCCCCCCTTCTGACAGTATATAAAACTCAGAGAGTTTAAATATTTGTACGAGTAACTTTTTGTATTTAGTCCGATAAACAAGTTCATGTAAGCGACACGATTGACGGCTAATTTTGGAACCAAAAGTGTCTCGTAGATTCTTTTGTATTACTAACATAGATATAAGATTAAAATAAAATGAATTTATAAACATTCGACTAAGTCAACGTTAAAGTAGAAGATTATTGGAAATTACTTTTTGGATAGACAAGCAATTTATGTGTTTATTGTGCTTCATGTGTGTGATCTCTTCATCAAAGACTATCCTGCACGTAATTTTTGTATCTCCAAAAAGAAATTTACAATTACGTTACATGCCCACATACCGAAGAACGTTTGTGGCATGTAATTTATGTAATTAGTTCTGTATCTAATAAAATCGCATTGATATGTCCTCTCACGCTAATGGACGTCCGTCCACATGTAATAGTTCTACATCTCCTAACAGCAACTTAATAATTTATATGCGATCCCATACTGACAAACGTACATTCCATGCAGCTTACGTAATTATGCAGCGTCTTATAAAAGTAGGTTAAAAATTCAAATGATGGGGTCCCATGCTAACAAACATCTTTTTAAATGCAATTTATGTAATCATTCTGCATTTTCCAAAGGTAATTTGGAAATTCATATGTGGTCCCACAATAACGAACGTCCATTTACTTGCAAATTATGTAATTATGCCACTTCGTATAAATGTAACTTGAAAATTCATATGCGGTCCCATACCAACGAACGTCCATTTCCATGCAATTTATGTAATTATTCTGCATTTTGTACGAGTAATTTGAAAGTTCATATGCGATCCCATACTAAGGAACGTCCTTTTGAATGCAATTTGTGTGATTATAGTGCATCGCAAAAGTGTGATCTACAAAGACATATGCGTTCGCATACTAACGAGCGTCCATACCCATGCAATTTATGTAACTATACCGCAGCTCGTAGTAGTAACTTGAAAATTCATATGAGGTCCCATACTAATGTACGTCCACTTTCATGCAATTTATGTAATTATTCTGCATATTATAAACGTAGTTTGAAAATTCATATGCGATCCCATACTAACGAACGCCCTTTTGTATGCAATTTATGTAACCATTTTGCATTTTCTAAAAGTAACCTAACAATTCATATGCGGTCCCATACTAAAGACCGTCCATTTGTATGCAATCTGTGTAATTATTCTGCATCTTATAGGAGTATATTAAAAATTCATATATGGTCCCATGCTAAAGAACGTCCATTCGGTTGTAATTTGTGTACTTATTCTACAGCTTTTAAAAGTAACTTAAAAAGTCATATGCAGTCCCATACTAAAATACGTCCATTTGTATGCAGCTTATGTAATTATTCTGCAACGTCTAAAGGTAACTTGAAAATTCATATGCGGGCTCACACTAACGAATGTCCATTTCCATGCAATTTATGTAGTTATTCTGCATCTTATAAAAGCATCCTAAAAATTCATATGCGATCCCATACTAACGAACGTCCATTTACATGCAATTTATGTGATTATGCTGCATCTTCTAGAAGTGGCTTAAAAATTCATTTACGGACCCATACTAAGGAACGTCCATTTGAATGCAATTTGTGTGATTATACTGCATCACAAAAGTGTAGTCTACAACAACATCTGCAGTGTCATACTAACGAGCGCCCGTTTGCATGTAATTTGTGCAGTTTTTCTGCATATTCTAAAGGTAACTTGAAAATACATGAGCGGTCGCATACTAGCGAACATTCATTCCTACGCAAGCAATTTATGTAATTATTCTACAGTTTTTAAAAATGACTTAAAAATTCATATGCAATCACATACAGATGGTCCATTTGCATGCAATTTATGTAATTATACTGCATCTTTAAAAATATATTAAAAATTCACATACGGTCGCATACTAAAAAAACGTCCGTTTACATGTAATTTATATAATTATGCTACATCTTATAAAAGTAAGTTAAAAATTCATATACGGTCGCATGCTAACGAACATACATTCGCATGCAATTTGTGTGATTATACCGCATCACAAAAATATAATTTACAAAAGCATATGTATTCACTACTAACTAAAATTCATTTTTATGTAATTATTCTACATCCTACAAAAGTGCCTTGAAATTTCATATATTTTCATGAACTAGCGAACGTCCGTGTGCATGCTTTATATGTCCTCATTATGCACTTCATAGCAGTAAATTAAATACCTATATGCGGTCCTATACTAGTGAACGTCCATTCGCCTACAATTTGTGTGATTATACCAGTGGCGTAACCAGACTTGAATTGAGGGAGGGGGGTGCTAAATAAAATAAAGTAACAAACAAACTTAAATTGGTTTTCAAGAGCGTAGGAGAAGTTTCTTTTGGTGAAGTTTACTCTGCACTCACCTTAATTGTTATCAATAAATATACTAAGAAAGCATTTTTGTATTTTTTTAATCAAGTTTTATACAAATTTTATTTTTCAGTAGGGACATTAAATAGCTTCTATTGCCACTGTTTGCGTATGCTGTGATTATTTCCTCAAGATCATTTTCTACCTCTCTCTGAATGTTTAGTAACGCTAACCCGTTTAAACGAGTTTCTTCAGTATTTTTGCACGAAGCCAGCTTTTAATTCGTTTGAGAATTGAGAAACTTCATTCTACTTCTGCTGTGGTTGCCGGAGCAACACACAAGATTTGCAACAAACTGTCTATGTATATACATATATATATATATATATATATATATATATATATATATATTATATATATATATTATGCTGTGATAAGGGGTTGCTTAAGGGTGCACGTTATAGTAAAGGTCGTTCGAGAAGGAGTAATTAGAATAGTCAGCAGAAAACCACACTTATTTAAGGAAATAATTAAGAAATAGGCATAGTTTGTAGATAGTAAGTAGTCAACACCCTGTATATAGAGTAGAGATAGTTTGTGGGCGACGCAAGTAAACATAGGAAGACGCATAGTTGGCGTAATACATGTATTAAGTAGATAGTAGAGATTAAATACCCTGTAGATAAAGTTTAGTTAATTTAGGTAAAACAAATAAAAATATTTTTCAGTGGAAGCACGCGTATATTTAGGAATAAATGATAAAGTGTAATTAGACACGCATTAAGAAAAAGAGTTCCAGACAATTAAAGTAATACGGATATAGAAATAGAGTTTCAGGCAGTTAATATAAATGCGTACAAAGATCTAAACATTTTGATAAGAGAAATGATTAAAAATTGCGTGAATCACATGTAAACATGAAAATTTAAAGTCGGGTTGCATCAGTTGTTTATAGAAAAGCAAGTAATCTATCAAAATATAGCATGGTGATAATGCAAGACAGCTGTGGGCAGGTGCTGATTATGGGAATTTGTAGAGCATTACATCAGAAACTGCTC
This sequence comes from Platerodrilus igneus, assembly GCA_036346225.1. Lineage (NCBI taxonomy): Eukaryota > Metazoa > Arthropoda > Insecta > Coleoptera > Lycidae > Platerodrilus > Platerodrilus igneus. The sequence goes on along the minus strand of JARFIW010001332.1, from coordinate 309,656 downwards.
AAAATGAAATTATTCGATTGGTCAGAGACAAGCGACGAGTTCTAGACCAAACCCACGGATGGAGTGGGAATTCGAGATTATATTAGCAAGCACCTTGATCAGAAAGTCAGTTTTGAACTCAATGAAGGCTGAAGTGCATTGCCATTAAACAAAGTAATACGTAATAATTATAAAAGTGAAATAAAACGAGTGCTAATATGAAGATTATAATTGCCGTTTAAACGTAAGTACGTTTTTAATGAATTTATTGTAGACTAAGACATAAAAATAATAGGGTTTCGAGGTCTGAGGGAAATAGACTAGGATTCTCATGTTAAGAAAAATACAGTAATACAATTTAAATGTCGAGGAGAAAAGAAGAATAATGCAATCTTGAAGTACAAGGATGAAACAAACTACAATTTTAAGTCTGGGGCAAGAATGATAAAAGTCTAAGTTTGAAGAATTGAAATTAATTGGGGTATATAATTTAATGGTGGTGGTCCATAGTGTAATGGCCATAATTTGAATGGAATCCAGAATTGGGGAAGATCATTTTTATTGGAAGCGTCGATGTGGAAAAGATAAAACCAGGTCAGATTTTTAGTTATAAGACAGTTGTTTTTCTATATGAATTTTTATTTTTATTTTATTTTGAATTTGCTAAATATGCTTGTGAAGAAGTCAACAAGAGAGGTTGCATACGTATTGAATGAGTAATATGAAAACAGGTTTAGAATATTCTACACTTTGTTGGTAAAGATAATAAGTTTTCTTTGGTGACTTTGGGTTTTGAGTAAATGATTGTTAATAAATGAGATTTATAAAATTAACTGATTAAAAGTGTATTTCGAATAATTTCAAAAGCTGTACATAACATATTGGTTTCATTATATAAAATCTAAATTTACTGAATTTTATAATTGCAAATAAATGCTAGCCGAGGTAATATGATTTAAATAATACAAGGGCGGAGTCGCAAGTTGAATAGGAAAGTGATAACCCGCAAGGCGGTAACGTATTGAATTTTGCCATTGGTAGATAAAGTTGCTTAAAGATAAAGTCCAGTTGATAGCAATAGTAAGGAAACAGGTGTAGGAGGAGATAATTACACTTAATATTAAAATGGTGGTACAATAATTTAGAGTACGTAGAAAATAAAATATAACAGCTCAACGTAGAGGCAGGATAATTCCGCTAATAGCATAGCAATAAAATATGGTCGCCCAAAGTAGAGGCATGATCATTTAGAGAGGTATTCATAGCAATAAAATATGTCGCACCAACGTTAGGGCACGGATTATAGCAATATATATATATATATATATATATATATATATTGAATTCGGGTTGGTATATTTATCTTGGAATACTTTTGGTCAAAATTAAAAACGGTTTCTTTTTAAATTCGTTTAATTGCTTGAAGTTTCGGTCTAGTTTCTGACCTTAATCATAAGCATTAAACTGGATTATGTAATAAATACAAATAAAAATGTATAAATTATTTTTATTTATTACATAATCCAGTTTAATGCTTATGATTAAGGTCAGAAACTAGACAGAAACGTCAAGCAATTAAACGAATTTAAAAAGCAACCGTTTTTAATTTTGACCAAAAGTATTCCAAGATAAATATTATCAACCCAAATTCAATATAATATTAATCTGGTCACAAAAAACTGCTATATATATATATATATATATATATATATATAAATATTAGGGAATAAGTCTCTATGGCACACAGAAAGGGCAAGAAGCGCTGTTGTATACAGCTCACATTTTCTATTTTGTCTCTCAACTTCAAATCGTAACAACTCTTTAGATATGTCTGTTTCTTGAATATTATTTATACAATAAAAAATTTCTTTTTCCGTTTTTTTAACTATAAAGAATGGTATGAGAAATTGAACTTCAGCCACTCTTTTGAACATATCTTCAAATTTATCCTAAACATCTACTAAAACATGATCCAAAAATGGTAAATAAACTGTTCGTTTATAATACTCTTCAGGACTGGATTGAGGTATGTTACTTCTTTTTGTTTGTTTAGAGCATGTTCTTGGTGTAACAACTTCAAAATTTCCGGAAGAAGCAATATTCTCAATGTCTTTAAAAATTTCTGAAAATTTTTGATCAGCGTTTCTCAGGAAATTTTCGAAAACAGATTCAATATTCTTTATTTCACTATATGCAGCTACTAAATCGCAGTCCGTTTTTTGGAGAAATATACTTACAGGTAATAATATCTTCGAAATAACGTCTAATACTTTTAAAGCTACAATGAACTCAAAACTTTCAAGTGATGCTAGGAAAACAGCTGCTTCATTGTCAATTTTAGTAAGGTGCAGTAAAGTTTGCTGTATAGTTGAAATAAGTATGAGAAAGTCGTTTATGTTTTCGTGTCTTTCAATCCAACGAGTTTCACACATATTTTTTATAATTGAAATGTTGCAATTATCCGATAAACAGCTTTTAAAAGCTTTTCGCCTAAGTTGGCTTTTACGAATATAATTTGTGACCGACTTAATAATTCCAATAGCGTTTCTTATTGGAGGCACCGTTCAACTAGTAACTATAACTAGGTTTAGAACATAAGTGGAGCAATGAGTATAAGCTGCTTAAGGGTACATTTCAAGAAATCGAGCCTGAACGCCTTTAATTCTACCGCTCATATTTCCAGCCTCATCATAACCTTGGTCACGCAATTTAGACAAATCTACATTTAACATTGTCATTGTTTCTAAAATCACTTTGTATAGTGTGTTCCAAGTTGTATTTTCTACTTCAACAAATCTTAAAAAAGATTCCATTATATTTTCATTTTTTAAATAACGCACACATATTGCCATTTGCTCTTTGCCAGATATATCAGCAGTTTCGTCAGCAAGTACTGAAAAATACGGAGATCTGTTCACATCGAACACAATTTGCCGTGTTATATAATTGCCAATTAGTTCAATTAAGTCATTTTGTACTTTGGGACTAATGTATGTTGCATTTTGTTGTGATTCCTCAAAATGCTTCTTTAAGATTTGGTCACCACATTCCACTCGAAATTTTAGTAACTCTCTAAAATTTCCTTGATTTGATGTCGATGATTCCATAATATTGTGACTCTTTCCCTCTCGGTGACCTCTCATTGGAATATTTTGACGACCACAAAAAATAATAGTAGTTACAATACTGTAAAGCATTTTTCGGTTTAATGTAATCCTTTCATGACCGCGTGCAAAATTTTATCTCGAACACTTGGGACCGTTTGTTCATAGACGTTCAAAAAGTATTCAGCAGACTCTAAAGCATTTTTATGATAGTTTGTAGATTCGTGGCTACAGAAACATTCTAATGCCTTCTTCCATTTTGTTACAGGATTATCGAGTAGAAAACCATAAGTTTTAGTGTGTAAAGATGGTCGCGCAAAAAGCACACAGAATTTGCAAAAAGCGCCATTTAACTTCGCAGAATAAACTAACCACCAAGAAAGTTTAGCAAGCCAATTGTAATTAACTGATCTTGTTTGTTTTCCTTTTTGAGTTTTCGAAAACTGATAATTAGGCTGGAGGCATCCACGATTGCTTTATTAGTTAATATTTTAATATATCACTCAGATTTGATATATTTTCTATATATTGTCCTACATCATCTTTGTTTATATTTAACGAATCTGAATGCTACAAGGTACTTCAGCTGAAGCATCATCACCGCTTCCGTTGTAACTTTCCATAATACGATTTTTTTTGCAGAAATAGACGCTACACAGAGCGCAACACTATGTTCATCAGTTACTTGCCTCTTAAAAAAATTCCTGATATCCATAATTTCATAAAAGATTAAACTGCACTAGCATAAATAGGCAACAAATGCAAAATCATAAAAAACTTAATCGGAGTTATAATGTAACAATTTTATTTTTGATTGATAAATCCCTTCATTAAAAGTGCGAAAATAATAAAACACTTTTATTAAATAATGTTGTAATACATTTAACAAGTAAAATAATACATTAAAACAGCATCTTGATTTGTTAGTCTATTTGTGGTTGGATGTCGGTGTATTCCACAGCCAGTCGCAGGCGCGTTTAGGTGTGACAACCTCCCCCTTGGATCCTCCAATCGTCCGAGCGAGTATGATAATCACTCGGCCATACGTGGAAGAAGTAACAACATGTATGAATGAACGATGGCCAGTAATCTGCGTATCAATTTTAATGAGTGAGGACACATTTTCTGAATAGCGGTTGGTAAAGTATAAACGTTATTATCTTATTTAATTTGGGAAAATTTGTTTAGCGCGACGAGATATTAGGCAACGAGAAATATTACTACAATCAACTATGCACTTAGAAATTTGAAAACTTTAATCGACTTTAAGAAAACCACTTTATTTTACGACGTGTACGGTGTACTTGGAAGATGGAAAGTTGATATAATTTAAAGAGGATCGCTTGTTACACAGAGTAAAGATGCTACTTTGGTAGAAGATATGCAGTAAATTTCGCATAGTAGAACAAGTACCTAATCAAGGCTAGGAATGCAGTTTTGTTTGGTTCGTAGTAGATCTAAGAAATTCTTTTGTGTTTCACTTTAGAAACACGCTATTTTGTTCCGATGTGTAGAAGTACGAATATGATATTTGTTTCAACTATTGCTAAGCTGGATTTCCCAGTGTCAAACTTAAAATTCAATCATTTGATTTTGTAAGAAACAACACGTTGCTTCAGTATAAATTGTTAGTTACAACAACAGGTGTTACTGACGTCACTTGTTTGTCTGGAGTATGCTGCTGACACACGTATCCTTGAAAGCAAATGCTTAGCACTGAGTTAGTACCACTTTTGAAAACAAGAATATTTTTGTGATCATTTTCATTAGAAACTAAAACTAGTACTTTTAACTTAAAGAGGAAAATTTGTATAGTAACTTTTGTAATGTAATCGACCTGAACAGATCTGAACGGGTTAGAGTATCTTTGTGTAATAAGTTTACACCTTGCTGTAATATATTTGATCATGAATAAGGTTGATAAACCTTACTCTAAAATTTACAAAGTAATTCATTTATTTATTCAATTTTGTTGCATTGCATTTTATTTAAAAAAAAAAGAGATTCTTTTTAGTAAATTATTAGTCCAAGCTTAAAGTTATTTATTTTGATCAAATGTGATCAAACCTAACCACAAGAAATTAATATCTTTAAGAGTTGAATTTTGATGCCAACCTTATATAGAAAATATCTTTTTAATATTTCTTTAGGTATGTTTGCGGGACACAAACAGTGTTCCAATTTTCTATTAATCTAATTATTATAATTTCTTACAGGAACAGCGTCTTATTCTGTTAAGACAGGTTTTTGTCATCGAAGGCGATCTTTCTTTCTTTGGGTCTCCACGTCCGCCCTTAGAAATATGCCATGCCATTAACGTGAATCAGTCCGGACTTGGTGGCGCCTATTTGTTTTAGTTTGAGTATGACCTACCAACAGATTTCGACTTACCTCCCCATTTCTCATAGCTCTACCCAAGGAATAGACCCCTAGTTACGTCGGAAGACTTCGTTTTGCTGACACCCAACGTCTAGAGTCAGATATATATAATAAAAAGAAAAACGCTTCACTGGCGCCCATTTAAGAAAAACGTAACACAGGCGCCGGCAACGTGAGGCTTTTGAAAAAAAAATTCGTTTCACTGGCGCCCAACGTGGGGCTCGAAATTTGTTTGTTCAAAATTTTTTTTGCCTCGAAATTTGTTTGTTCAAAATTTTTTTGCTTCGAAATTTGTTTGTTCAAAAATTTTTTTTTGCTTCGAAATTTGTTTGTTCAAAAATTATTTGGCTTCGAAATTTGTTTGTTCAAAAATTGTTTTGCTTCGAAATTTGTTTGCTCAACGTTTATTTGATATTCAGGTTTAGTTGTTTAAAAGTTTGGTTGAAACATTAACTCCCATACAGTCAATTAATTAACTTAGTTAAATTTATTTTTAACTTTCATTCTGTTTTGACCCAATATAACTTTTTTTGATATTGCTTTGGCAAAATTTATTTTACCAAATACACTTTTTGACTTTTACCGTTAGTTGCCCGAATTTGTTTTGACAATTTTTGTAAGGTTCAAATCATTTAGATTTATCAGTTTGATTTCATTAAAATATTAGGCTTTTGCAATCATGTCGGGAAAATTCCAAATTGTTTGTCTACTTAAAGAGGAACTGGAGTAGTGAGTGAGAAACCAGTGTTGGAGAAAAGGAAAATTTTAGGAAGATTGTTAGCTAAAGAAGCTGATAAGCCTGGAGTTTAATTTGCTTGAGTCAATAAAGAACATTTTTGTCCGAATTTGATGATAAGGCTACGAATTCTATTTTGAGGGTACATTGGAGTGAGCTGTCGTTATGTCATTTGAGAATTGCTTTTGTGCATAAGCACGTTTTTGATTTTGTTAGCAGATTTTTATTTAGATCGGCATTGCAACGCAATTTAGTCTAGGCGGAACTTGTCGTCGTGGTTGGTCGCTCAGCAGTATGTTAGTCCAGACGAGACTCAGGAAGAGTTGGTCGCTCGGCATTACATAAGTCTAGACGAGACTCGAGGTGAGTTAGGCGCTCTAGAATTTTTTGCATCATATTTTTTTGAGTTGATGTAATTTTTGTATTGTTAGTCTAGGTGAGACTCGTAGAGGGTTTGTCACTCTAGCAAATTTAGGCGTTGTGAAGCATTGTAGTTGTTTCGACAGTTCAATTGGTAGAAGGGGAGAGTGTACCTGAACACTGATTTTTTTTGTTAGCTATTGTCGTGATTAGTTTTTTATTGATGATTTATAAGCAGGTAAATGACTTTTAGTTGTTGGTGACTGGTTCTCGAAGTATTCGATTTTACAACTTTTGCGTAGTGCCACGGCACATTTGATTGAGAAGTTTTTAGAGGAAAAGGTATTTCTTGTCTACGGAGTACCACAATTTGTTATTAGTGATAATGGTCCATAATTGATTGGACGTGTTTTTAAAGCTTTGTGTGCAAGGTACGAAATCCAAAAGATTTGGTACACTGCTGTGTATGCTCCTCAATGCAATTTTGTGGAAAGAATCAATAAGACAGTTGATACTGCAATTCGTTCGTATGTAGAAGAACATGATTCATATAAAAAAAAAATCTTATCTTATTGATGAGAACTAATATATAGCTTTTAAAATATTTATTCAATAAAATAAAATATATTAAAATGTCTCTTTTGTTGTTTATAAATTTTTGTATTTTATCTGAATACTTATAATTATTACAACATAATAATTTTAATTTCTTTAAATTGTTTTAAAGTAAGTCTACATTTGGAAGTTCGTTGCGACAATGCCTTGCATTTTCAACTTGTTTAGTCTTTGGTCGTCAGGTACCCTTAAGTGGAAAAGCTTATAGTGATAATTTTAAACCTGGTGAGGATGTTGATGTTGTTTCAAGTAGTAGACCTTCTTATGTTTTGGATCGTCAACTTTTGTTTGATATTTTTGGAAATGTCCGTGAAAATTTGCATGTAGCTTATCAACGTTCGAGTAAACGCTACAACCTTAGAAGAAGAGACATTTCATTCCAAGTCGGAGAAAGTGTTTGGAGAACTAATAAGGTACTCTCGAGTGCTGGTGATAAATTCTCCGCTAAGTTAGCTCCCAAGTTCGTTTTGAGTAAAGTTCGAAAAAAACATTCCAATTTAGTGTATGAATTAGAGAATGAGGATGGAACAAGAGCTGGAAAATGGCACGTAAAGGACTTGAAATCCGTTGAAGCATCGTATCCAAATGAGAATGATTATCCTGACGATTAGTTCCAGTCTAGTCATCTCTTTGATGTTTAGCAAAACAGTAGTTGTTTGCTTTGTTTTGTTCCGATTTTTGATTTAGTGTCGTTTCACTAATTTTGAAATTTTGTTTGATAATTGAAGCAAGTGGTTAAGGATTTTTGTAGTAGTTTTGAGGTGTGCATTAGTGTGCATACTGGTTATTTTGGTCGCGCGTTATTCGAAGATGTGGTTAGAAGATGTCTTTGAAAGATATCTTTACGATGTAGAAGTAAGTGGGCTATTTAAGTTGTTGGTCCTGATTTCTACATATCTAGGTAGAGAGAATATTGATTTATTCTTTCCCTTATTTTTGACCGTTCAAAATTTTTTTGTCTGATAAGGTCAAATGTTTGCATGGTGAACCTCACCGTTTGATCCATCACTAATAAGATGTGTTGGTTGAAAATTAGTGATAGGATAATCAGTAGGGTGTAGGAGAGTACAACCCTAACTGGTTCAATTTTGAATTTGAATTTTGTAAGTAACCTTTTGGTTAGGTTACCTTTGTTTTGATTATCACCTTGTGATAATGGTATTTTGAATTTAGACCTATTAGTTAGGCTACCTTTTTGATTATCACTTTATAGTGATAATATTTTGAATAGTTATGCTATTTTGATGTTGTAGCATTCCTTTTATTTCTAGATAGAGCTGCTTGAGCTCCAGGAAGTTTTTATTTGTGGAAATTAAGATGATTTGTAAAATGTTTGGTTATAGTTAGTAAATACTAGCCTTGGTAGGAGTAAGAACCTCTAGTTAAAGGGTTACTTTAAATTTGGATTTTGATTAATTTTTTTGTCCCGTGGAGTGTTTGACTTTCTAATTTGACCCCTCCCAATTTTGACCTACACCGATTGTGACTCCCCGATTTTGTCTCCCTATGGACGTTAGGTACACGTAGTTACCGACACACTCAAATTTGTAAATATTTGTCCCCCTCGTTTTAATAAATTTATAAGAATTTGTATTGATAATTAGGAATGTAGAAGAGGCTAGTATATTTAAAAAAAAAATTTTTTGTATTTGTTATACTTAAAGTTTATTCTTTGTTAAAAAATTTTTTTTCTTTTAGAAAAGAGGTAGTGTAACAATTTTATTTTTGGTTGATAAATCCCTTCATTAAAAGTGCGAAAATAATAAAACACTTTTATTAAATAATGTTTTAATACATTTAACAAGTAAAATAATACATTAAAACAGCATCTTGATTTGTTAGTCTATTTGTGGTTGGATGTCGGTGTATTCCACAGCCAGTCGCAGGCGCGTTTAGTTGTGACAACCTCCCCCTTGTATGCGAGTATGATAATCACTCGGCCATACGTGGAAGAAGTAACAACATGTATGAAAGAACGATGGCCAGTAATCTGCGTATCAATTTTAATGAGTGAGGACACATTTTCTGAATAGCGGTTGGTAAAGTATAAACGTTATTATCTTATTTAATTTGGGAAAATTTGTTTAGCGCGACAGATATTAGGCGACGAGAAATATTACTACAATCAACTATGAACTTAGAAATTTGAAAACTTTAATCGACTTTAAGAAAACCACTTTATTTTACGACGTGTACGGTGTACTTGGAGGATGGAAAGTTGATCTAATTTAAAGAGGATCGCTTGTTATACAGAGTAAAGATGCTACTTTGGTAGAAGATATGCAGTAAATTTCGCATGGTAGAACAAGTACCTAATCAAGGCTAGGAATGCAGTTTTGTTTGGTTCGTAGTAGATCTAAGAAATTCTTTTGTGTTTCACTTCAGAAACACGCTATTTTGTTCCGATGTGTAGAAGTACGAATATGATATTTGTTTCAACTATTGCTAAGCTGGATTTCCCAGTGTCAAACTTAAAATTCACTCATTTGATTTTGTAAGAAACAACACGTTGCTTCAGTATAAATTGTTAGTTACAACAACAGGTGTTACTGACGTCACTTGTTTATCTGGAGTATGCTGCTGACACACGTATCCTTGAAAGCAAATGCTTAGCACTGAGTTAGTACCACTTTTGAAAACAAGAATATTTTTGTGATCATTTTCCTTAGAAACTAAAACTAGTACTTTTAACTTAAAGAGGAAAATTTGTATAGTAACTCTTGTAATGTAATCGACCTGAACAGATCTGAACGGGTTAGAGTATCTTTGTGTAATAAGTTTACACCTTGCTGTAATATATTTGATCATGAATAAGGTTGATAAACCTTACTTTAAAATTTACAAAGTAATTCAATTATTTATTCAATTTTGTTGCATTGCATTTTATTTAAAAAAAAAGAGATTCTTTTTAGTAAATTATTAGTCCAAGCTTAAAGTTTTTTATTTTGATCAAATGTGATCAAACCTAACCACAGGAAATTAATATCTTTAAGAGTTGAATTTTGATGCCAACCTTATATAGAAAATATCTTTTTAATATTTCTTTAGGTATGTTTGCGGGACACAAACAGTGTTCAAATTTTCTATTAATCTAATTATTATAATTTCTTACAGAAACAGCGTCTTATTCTGTTAAGACAGGTTTTTGTCATCGAAGGCGATCTTTCTTTCTTTGGGTCTCCACGTCCGCCCTTTGAAATATGCCATGCCATTAACGTGAATCAGTCCGGACTTGGTGGCGCCTATTTGTTTTAGTTTGAGTATGACCTACCAACAGATTTCGACTTACCCCCCCATTTCTCATAGCTCTACCCAAGGAATAGACCCCTAGTTACGTCGGAAGACTTCGTTTTGCTGACACCCAACGTTTAGAGTCAGATATATATAATAAAAAGAAAAACGCTTCACTGGCGCCCATTTAAGAAAAACGTAACACAGGCGCCGGCAACGTGAGGCCTTTGAAAAAGAAATTCATTTCAATAAGTTAGAGCAATGACACGAACATATGTTTTTAGGCTGTTTGACCAAACTGGACCGAACAATGTAAACTAGGCAACTGAACTGACAAAACTGCAAATCACAATTTACCCCGCGTGGCCATCCGAAGTGGATGTGTTATCCCTTCCGTTTTCTATCTGTTCCTGACAACAAGTAGTAGAAACTGGTGTAACCGCAACTTTAAACCCGTTTCTGGTGGTTTAATGAATGCTGCCGTCGCGATAAACTGTAAAATAATGGTTAAGATTTTAAGAATAATATAAAACTAATATTTACAAAAAGTATTCATTTTGGAATAAAATGGACCTAATTGCTAAAGTGAAATCGATCAATCTGAAAACAAGCTTATGCTGCTTATAAAAATAAACAAAAAATAACTTTACTTAGAGTTTCTGCACCTGTGCACCAATTACAGCTGTATTACATAACTGAAGATGGCTTCATAGTGTACAATTAGTTCCAAGAGAAACCAAAGAATGTAAAAATGTTTTGCAGTGAATTTTACAAATTTCTAGAAACCATAAAAAAAATGTTTTTTAAATCAACCCAGATTTATTCCAAAGAACACTTCATGCTTTTTGGTGGAAAAAATGTAAACAAAATCGTTAGGGTCGCTTATCCATCCACAATGCTATTTTGAAAACTTTAGAGTACTTAAACTATAGCCGTTTTAAAGAATAGCTATTTCAGTAAAGTTTTTTACTTCGAGTAGTTTAGCAGGTGATGTGCTGTAACAGTTCGTTTTTCCTCTGCTAAATTAAAGCTTCACAATTATGTATTGTGTTATAAAATTTTTGGATTTGCTTTTATAGTTTAGTATAAATCATACTTCAACAATTAATACAGAATTAAAAGCAAAGTATCATACTTTCGGGACACTCTAATTATTTGTTCTTCTTTAATTTTAATCATATAGTAAATAAAGCGCATAGTTATAAATGTCCAGTCTGTATTGTAAAATTTCTACAACGTATCTCCAAGGTGATATCAATAGCGTGTTTGCGCGCACCTGCTTGTTAAGGCTGTTGTCTACGAGCCGGCCAGTCGGTTATTCATACTTGCAACGTCAAGATGGTAAAGTTTACATCTAAGGCTGACTTGCGAGTCGCAATTCAATTCCCATAAATGCATCGATCCAATTGTTTGAAACTCATCATGGTTTGTATTTTCTATATTTAAATAATTTAAACTAATTGTATTTGGGTTTCCTTAGCGCAACACTAAAACTAACGCACAACGAACTGGTGTGCAAAAATAACGCTAAAACTAACGTACAAAGAACTGATATATAAATATAAATTAAAGCAACATTAACATACGGAAGATATAACGTTTAATTACTGATGCAAAAATGGTCGAGTTAGGTTGTTAAATTTTTACTGCGTCTAAGATATATACGTTCCTTAAATTTCAACATGAAAATTTTGCTATAATTGAAAAGCAATGATTAGAGCTGACCAATGGTTGTAGGAAGTTGAGTTAGAAGCTTTGTTGTAACGATGAGGCAACTGTTTGTTTACGCGTTTGTCGAATACTGGAAGTCCACGTGTGGTTTCAACTTGTTTGTTAAATGATGCAAGCCGTCAAACCTGAGGTCAATGTGGTAAGTGATATCCATTTCTGCAGCAATCATCTGTTTGACGTATAACGTCATGCATAAATCTAACCTTGATAGTTTGAACCCATGAAGCTTAAAATCTTTGTGATAATGTTTAATTATAAATTTAAATTTTCCAACGTTTCTTTTTATTAAAATTTATGCTTTATAAAATTGTCTATGTAACAAAAGTTTTATAAATTACGAATAATACAATCATACACTTGTTTATGCACGATAACTATTTATGAAGTTAACTTTACTAATTTGAAAGATATAATTACCAACCTATTTTTATTATATGTGAATCATTTTCTCAGTACTAAAATGGTGACATTAAAAAATCGTTTAATTATGTTAATGACATTTATAATGCCTAATTGCTTTAGAGGCTTTTGCTATTTTATTTAAATTTTCCAAGGTTAACAATAGATATAAAAATTAATTAAATATTCACAAACTAACAATAATTATCTGTCAAAAGAATACAGAAATAATTTTCAGTTAATACATATATATATATATATATATATATATATATATATATATATATATATATAATACTTATTAAGATGAAATGAAAACTCAACTTTGTATTTAAAGTTGAATTACCATTTCAAATCGAACTAGTAATGAAAACCACTAAAAACGGCTACAGCAGGACTTGAACCTGCAACCTCTGATTTTCGGATCAGTGCTCTAACCAATTGAGCTATCTAGCCTAATTGTTTAGATGATGTTATACTTAATACTACTGAAGCTTGGCTCTTGTTAACGATTTTCAATTACGTCTTGCATTTAAGGAAATTGAATCTAGTTATATACATAATTCAAGTACTAATAACTTGATCATCCCATTTTTGCAACGTTCGGAATAACATGAATTATGTATATAACTAGATTCAATTTCCTTAAATGCAAGACGTAATTGAAAATCGTTAACAAGAGCCAAGCTTCGGTAGTATTAAGTATAACATCATCTAAACAATTAGGCTAGATAGCTCAATTGGTTAGAGCACTGATCCGGAAAATCAGAGGTTGCAGGTTCAAGTCCTGCTGTAGCCGTTCTTTTAGTGTTTTTCAATTACTAGTTCGATTTGAAATGGTAATTTAACTTTAAATACAAAGTTGGGTTTTCATTTCATCATAATAACTATTAATATATATTAAGCATTCATTTGCATTCCAAATGTGGATTATTCTTCTCTATTAATAATATATGTATATATATATATATATATATATATATATATATATATATATATATATATATATATATATATATATAAATACTTACTTAGCAGTTTTAATTTCTTTATTAATTTAAACAAAGTTAATTACATTCATGGAAACTCTTAAGCCAAAGTATTACCAGATGTGCATAAAATTTAATAAGTAGAGTGTCCATTCACTATAACACAAAAGAAAGAAATCATAGATGTATAAAACCTGTCTGATTTATTTGATTTTATTTTGAAGCGCAAATTGCTGTCTCTAATATTATTTTATGTATTTTATTTTATTTCAGGATAAATGTAGTACTATCTAGAAATACAAAATCTTGTATTTCTACAACAGAATATACTCGTTGAGGTTCTTGTATTTTTCTTAGCGATATTTCTTGTTTTACACATTATCTAAGTACAGTGGCGCCCTACCCATCCGTATTTAATTATCGATCCCCTGATAGTCTCCCTAAACCGCTGAAGATAAAGTTCAGAGTTAGTGCAGAAGTCTTCAAAAGTCAGTTGTGTCAATACGGATAAAACATCTTCTGTACGACTTTTGTAAAAAAAAATGAACATCCTTTTAAGAGAGTTTCACTAACGCCCAGCGTAGTGAGACAAGATAACGTTTCAGTGCTGTTAAACAGCGTTTATGTTACAGCAGTTGCTTTATTCATTTTCGCGCACAGGACCATAAAGCTTGTTTTTTTTAGCATTCTGCACCTGTAGCCTTTATATTTAGGCTTAGGACTTTCGGATTCAAATTATGTAATAGCCCTTATAATGTGTCCCCAAAATAAAAATATTCCAATAAAAACATCCTATTTTCCTTTGTACATCACCCCATTTTCACATGCTATATTAAGTTTGTGCAAATCGCCCAAAAATTCCTAAAACATAACCGACGCAACTACATCTGCATACAGACATTATCTAACACCGGCATTTATATTTGCATGGAATGTACGTAATTATTCTGCATTTTATAAAAGGGCCTTAATGCCTTAATTCTTTAGATTTCCTCATACTGACAAATACCAAATTGTATGTTTCTTATGTAATTATGCTTCATCATTGAAAGACCATATAAAACAAAATGTAATTTGTGTGATATTCCACATCACAAAGACAATTTAGAAAGACATGCCTTGCATGCTAACGTAATTTGTGTGGTAATGGGCATTACAAAAATTTATTTACGAAGAAATACATAATCACGTACTAACGAACATCGATTTATTTGCACCAGAAGAAAATAATATAAGAGTGATCCCATATTTTCAAACGCATATCTGCATTGATCGTTTTACTATTTTGTATCAGAAATGAGTGCGTTTGCGATTGCATATTAAAAAATATTCACCTCCAGGTAAAATGTATGATTATTCTGCAACATATACTACGTTTATCTCGGCATAGTGAACCCGATTAAAAACCGACTCCATCGTATTTGAACTCGACCCGATCGAATTTATACCGAACGTAACCAACTCGCTTGAATGAATCCTCTTTCGATCCACTACGATTTATGTAAATAACTTCAGGTATATTATTATTTTATGTATAAACATAACCTATGTGTAGTATTTTGTGAAAAAAGGTTCGAAAATGAAGGACGGCAAAATAATATTTCTACATCACTTGTACTGGCCAACAATGTTACTAACATCAAGTCACCTATGCAGCCTGTTGTAGCTTTGCCTATAGGAAATAAAAAAAAGAAGGGACGGAGTGCGTCACTTATGACTTTGTCTCCGTAACACTCTACGATGCAAGCTAACAAAACACTGGTGAGTCAACTGAATTTGGCTTCAGCTAGATCACTCACACCAGTATTAAAAACTTCAGAGAACAAGAGATACTTACAATAATATCTTCAGGGTTGGTTCGACCTGTTTTGCTTAGCAATACTGAATAATTGGTTATAATTTTGTTTATTGAAGTGTCGATCAGTCTACCAAATAAAACGATTGCTGTTAACCAAGCTATATTAAATCACCATCAAATTTTTTATATATATGTACAAAAAAATTTATGATTCCCTAAAGGAAAAATATTTACAATTGCTATATACAAAATATTTACATGAAAGGATTGATTGAACACATCAGTAGCAATTAAATGTTACAAAATAATAACCGGTGATATTAACCCATTAGCGCTTTGTGTGTTCATATGGACACACCTTATGTCACATTAATCAATCGCTTACAAAACCGGATGCGGACATTCATTCGGTTTGTGGTCGTTTCTTAGGATTGAGAGAAGTTCAGTTGTGCTTTGTATGCGTTCAGGTAGAGATTATTTTCAAAAGAAAGTGGAATCTACAGTCGCAAATACAATGGACGGTCATTCACGTTTTGTAGTTGATGAAGCAGCAGCCAGCGATATTCGTTTTACGTAAGTAGAAATGTATATGTGTAATTGTTTTTTGTATAAAACGATATTATATATTCGATATTATATAACGGATGTATAAATTCTCTGAATAAAAAATATTTAGTACTAATATTTTCTTGTCTAACAATAGTGTGATCATATGAACACGCTAAGCATTAACAATATCTCCTAGCACCGGTAGCAAATTTATATCAATTCTTTTGTTTTCAGCGGAATTACACTTCAGGATGCATTAGATATACTAGAAAATGATGAACAAGAAATTGATAGTATATTTATTGAACCTCCTGATCCAGCATTGAATTCTGATGAAGATTCTGCAGAAGAAGATGAAGGCGGTTTAGTGGATAACTTATGTGGGCGACAGCTATCATCTCACGCAGAAATTGTTTATAAAGAGAGCATTGAATCTGGTGAAGATGTCGACGAAAATCCACCCAGACAATGTAAAAAATTTAAAAAAACTATTTATAAGTGGGAAAAAAAGGACATCTCAGAAAAGAGAACGTTTTTTCCCGAACCAAATTATCAACAATATGCTGGTAAAACTCCAGTGGAGCTCTTTGAGCTTTTTATAGATGATATAAGTTCATGGAGTTAGTTGTTATTGAATCTGCTCGTTATGCCATGAGTAAAAACGAAAGAGATCCTGCTTTTACCGCTGAAGAAATACGCGTTTTTATTGGAATCCTATTTTTATCGGGGTATGTTACAGTTCCATCCAAAGGTCGTATTGGGAATCTGCAGAAGACGTTCGCAATTCATTGGTTTTAAATGCTATGCGTCGTGCCAGATTTCTAGAGATCAACAGATTCATACATTTTGCAGATAATGCAATGATATCAAAAAATGACAAAATGTGGAAACTGCGGCCAATTATTAGTTTATTGCAGGAAAAGTGTTTGCAACATTTTAGTCCTGAAGAGCATTTGTCTTATGATGAATGCATGATTGCATACTACGGCAAGCATAGTTGCAAGCAATTTATAAAGGGTAAGCCGATTAGATTTGGCTACAAAGCCTGGTGCTTGAATACTGCTAACGGGTATTTAATAAATTTTGATATATATCAAGGCAAAAGTATTCGGAAAATGAGGAATACGAAAATATTTATGGAAAAGCAGCTACACCATTGTTGCAAATGTTGGATGGACTCCTAATCATATTGCTTGTCTACCTCTAAAAATATATTTTGACAATCTGTTCACAGGTTTGCCCTTGTTAATAAATTTACAAGAAAGAGGCTATGGCGCAACAGGAACTGTTAGGGAAAATCGTGTTCCCAAGGAGTGCCTTCTCATTCCAAGCAAGGTTTTGAAGAAACAAGAAAGAGGAATCTTTGATTTCAAAAAAATTTGTGACAAAGACATTATCTTTTCAAGATGGGTTGACAACAGTGTGATTACTGTTGCATCCAATATACATAGTGTAAATCCTGTTTCCAAAGTTCAAAGATATTCTAGGAGTGAAAAAAAGACTATAACCGTTTCGCAGCCATTGCTCATAAGATATTATAATAAGTATATGGGAGGCACGGATCTGATGGACCAGAATGTTGCTTGTCATCGAATTAGTTTTCGTGGAAAAAAATGGTATTGGTCGATATTTACATGGTTGCTAGATGTTGCTGCTCAGAATGCTTGGTATTTATCAAGAAAATGTGGGGGGAATCTGTCTCAACTAGAATTCAAACGTGCAATTGTAATGACCTATCTAAAATCATTCAAAAATCCACCAAAAGGTGGAGGCCGTCCATCATCTAGTGCCAATTCAAGCAGTGTAATGGTTGCCGATTACGTGAGATTTGATGGAAGGAGCATTTAGTTCAACAATGCGCACGAAGAAGATGCCAAGAGTGGAAATGCAAAAGTACTGTTAGAACTGAATGCAGTAAATGTAATGTAGGGCTGTGTATTTCTTGTTTTAAAGGTTTTCATGAAAAATAAAATTCTAGCTATGTAGATAGTGCTAAAAAACCAATATATATTCAATGCATTTATTTTTATACCTCAAACGCTTAGCGTGATCGTATGAACACACCCCTTATCTACAAATCTAAGGCAGATATCACTTTGAAATTTTGGAACAGTAACTGTCTAACCACTGTCTCCCTCGATGTGTAATTTCATCAAAATCGGACAATGCAAAAAATTCGGGCGTTAATGGGTTAAGGAGCTCTGTACCAAAACACGGTGTACTTATGTACTAATAATTTTAAATTCCAGCAGTGCTTGGGTTTGACTTTAAATAGTAATACTGCAATCATGCAAGAATTCTTAACAACTGTAAGATCTAAATAGAGTCTACTTAATAAAAAAACTTTAATTGATTGTGTTAATTTAAGGTTAGAATATGTAATTATGTTTACAAATAATGAAACTAAAGTATGAGCATTAAATGTTGATTATTTAAAATGACTACTAAAAGATTAGTTTACTAAAAAAATATTTAGGTTAAACTACAAATATGAATAAACTTGAAGACCAAGAAAATGAACTTGACACTATTATAACGTCATTGAACTAGATTAACGTTATCAATAAATACCTGCAGTTTACGTCTCAACGAAAACAAACATCTGGCGGCCACACACACGTCACTTGACTGGATGCTTGGAGGCCCCGCTGAGGGAGTTCATAAACCTGACTGTTTATGAAATTCAGCCAAAATTGCAGACGTCCTGAAATGTGGTAGATCCGCTGCAGCTAAAACTGTCTTCTTAGATACGTGGGGATTTGCCGGACTCCATGGGTTTAACCATACGTATGTCTGAACATCAGCTTCTCCAAGTCATTTACAGTGTTAATTCTTCAGTAAAATTTTAATTCTTGATATTAGCAGAGATCGTCTTCTTGCTAGAGATCCTGCATGGAAATTTACATACGGTTCAATCAATCCTTTCTTATAGTTTCGTAATCAAATAATCAAGTCGTAATTGTAGCTAAAAATTTTTAGACGCTTTTGCAAACTTTTAATTAATATACTCAGACTACTCACCCCTAGCCTGCATCAAAAATCAATCTGTTTAACAATTATTATTTGCGTCGCACACTTTTCCACCCAAAAAATTAATTTTGCAGTAATGTGCTTGCAGTCAACCATATTGCTTAACAGTTTCATTAAAAAAAATAGGTTCGGGATCCGATCGAATCGTGGAGCATCAAATTGCCACTCCCGACTCCTTTCTACTATTGATTCGTTCCGTAACAAATACCTTTAGATTATAACCACAATAGATTCACCGAAAGAGTGAACTAGGTTTAATTTAAATCATATATAATATAGATACCCGCGCAGAGTACATTGGATTGCCTAGCGTTATTTGTATCAGGAATTTATCCTGTTACACTGTACCAAATTAAATGTGCACTATTGCTAACTCTTTTATTATCGTAGATATAAGGTCGGTTAAATTAGCAAAGAAGTAGTATTTTTTCTGCTGATTAAAATTGTGACAGTAGAAAAACAATAGAGCAAAGCATTTACGAGTAAATGGTGAAAATGTAATTTTTTCAAATGAAACACGCTGTATATTTATGACGGTATCGATCGCGAATCGTTTACAAAACAAAAAAGTCCCAGTGCAATATTGGCCTAAAGGTACGTTTACACTGAGATACAAGTATTGGAACTTGAATGAGATAAAAGTATGATCATACATAACTTGTATGATCAAACAAGTCGTCATACATGTATTGAAGTTAGAAAAATTATGCATGCATTTACATTAATATACAAATCAATGGTGATTTCTGCTTCTTGATTTACACTATCTCAGATGAGGAGAAATTCTTATATTTATCAACAACTGCATTGGTGTTAATTAAATGCAAAAAAAGAACGCGTAGGTGGTGGCATCGTTTTTAAGAATAAGAAAAACGCATGGTGCATACACAATGCCAGTGAATGAACTCACATCAGAAGATGGGTCAGGATTTAGAAATTATTGCAGATTGAGTCTTGAAGAATTTGAGAACATTTTAAACAAGGTCGGCCCATTAATCTCCAAACGAGACACAAGACTACGGGAAGCAATTACAGCGGCTGACAAATTAGCAGTAACACTACGGTTTTTGGCAACGTGCGATTCATGTATTTGCATCGAATATCCAAAAGTTCAATATGTAATATTACAGGCCACGTTTGCGACGCCTTAGTGACTGTCCTTTTGGAATGGGTGAAGGTAAATTAAATAATTAAACTTATGCATAAATGTAATTAATATATATTAAAGCAGTCTTATAAAATAACAAATTCATCTTAATTCTTATCAGTTTAACTCGAGGAAAGTAGTGTCAGTAGCTTCCGATTTATTGGGATTATGTTCAATATCAGAAATGTGAAAGATGTGGAATGCCTGAAGTGTATTGTGTGACAGACCCTACAAACTTTGAAGAGTTGGAAAGGTTTCCAGTTGAAGATGAATATGTCCGAATTGAATGTGCACCAAAAAATTCAAAATCAAAAAAGGTTTTTTACATAAGCAAAGTGCTAGCGGAGATAAAGGAAAATGCTGAATTTGAAATAACGTTTTTGCGAAAAAGTAGTAAACTACCAGATAAATTCATATTATCGGTTATCCCAGACATTTCCATTGTTATAGAAAAAGCTATAAAGACGACTTTACCGAAACCTATAAATTATGTTTAGACGAAACGACAAAATGCATATTATCAATTTGAAATAAATTTTGACTCCATAAATATTCGATGAAATATTGGCATTAGCACATAAGCACCATTTGTATTTACATTTTTTGTCAAATAAATGTCTTAATGTTCTTTACCAACGGGTAACAGTGAGACACATGCCATATGTGAATTTATTAATTTATGTACTAAAGAGCATTCAGCTTATTACCAAATTAATTAGTTGAAAACAACAACATATATGCTAGAATCGATGGTTAAATTTAGAATTGTAGTTATGGCTAATAATAGCTTAATTGGGGACATTTGAAAAAAAAGTCTCGCTGTTACCCACTCTCCTCTAATATTAATATTAGAAGCATTTTAAATGAACTAACGATCTTTAAAAAAAACCGACAGCATTTTATCAAAGCATTTTAAATCTTCATCTAGTTGTTTGTGAACCTCATCAAGACCATAATAATGAATTAATGGCTACGTTACGTCCAAGTTTGAAATTTTTAGTAATTTATTGTACAAATTTTATTTTTTAAACTTAAAACCAAAACAATATTAATTAATCGGCATTTAATACATTTACAGAAAGCACTTTCAGAAATTAATATTCACTTTATAATTGTTTTACTTTAAAATAATGTTCGTTGAATGCAATCATGCATCATTTAATTAATTAAAATTAGTTAAGATCAAGTATAAGTTAACGTTTGCATTGTTGAAGTACACAACTAAGAAAAATATAAATATACAACTACATCCGTAAATTTTTATTAGAATTAACGGTGCTTGTGATTAGCTATAATAAGAATTAGATCAGTATTACATTATTCATTAAAGCATTTTTTATTGTTAATGTATGACAAGTACCATTTTTTAACTACTTTTTTATACATATATTAATTGACATCTTGCTAAACAGGAACTTAATTAGTAATGACAACAACACCAAAAAATATTACTAAAAACTAGTTTTACCTTAGACTAATAATTTTATTCATTGATTGCACTATTTCAACACCCTCTCTCAATAAAATTATTTTACAAACTACAAAAGTTCATTCATTTTTTAAACCTAACCCTAAGCTAAATTTTTCAAACTTAATTCGAGCTAATGGTTTCGTAAAACTATCAGCCAGTTGTTCATCTGTCTTAATATGAACAACTTGAACTAAACCTTCCTCAATTTTCTTTTTGAAGAGATGCTTTATATCAATATGTTTCAATATTGTATTGTTTTCTGGATTGTTGGCTACACGAATAGCTGATCTGATATCCTCATATAATATTACTGGTTTGGTTATTGAAAAATTAAAGTCTATTAAAATTTTGCGTAACCTACAAGCCTCTGGTACTGCCAAACTCAGAGCAGTAAATTCGGACACGGTGGAAGATATTGACACATTTTGTTGGTTCTTACTAGCTCACGAGACTGTATAATCAAGAAATTTAAAAACGTAACCTGTTGTACATTTCCTATCAATTGTATCTTCATCTCAATCAGTGTCTACAAAACCCTGTAAAATACTGCTACTTTCTACTGGCTTAAAACTTAATTTTAAATTCAAAACTACCTGTAACATATCTAACAACTCTTTTAAGAGCTCTGAATAGATCATTATTATCTTTATCTCGAAATCTACTTAAAAAATTAATGCTTTCAGTACGATCTGGTCTGGAGCACAAAGCTGCATACATAAGGCTACCTATTATTTGTCTTACACAATTTTTGTATTTTATGATTACTTTTTCCGTTTTTGAACAAATTTAAATCTATATTATTTTCTAAAGGTGTACACACACTTTTAGAATCTTGCATGTTAAAACGTGTCAACAAATTTTGCAAATATTTTGTTTGATTTTTGTTTGATCTCTATTCTTATGTACTGATTAATTGTTTCCAAATCTTTCATGCAGAAAATTTTGTTTAATATCAATATCAAATTTCCACTTCTGTCTGATCCGTACCTAATATTAATAAATCATCAACATACAATAAAGCATAAAGATTATTTTTATCGGCACATTTAGAATACAAGCAAAAATCATCGAGTGATCATGCAAAACCCTGATCAATTATCAAACTATCAAATTTAGTATTCCAACATTTTGGCGATCATTTTAGGCCGTAAATTGACTTATTTAATTTGCAAACACTGTCAGTATTATTTTTATTTTTACTTGGCAAGGACATACGTCTTCTTAAATATCTCCATGTAAAAAGGCACTTCTAACGTCCATTTGACGACTTGGTTTTCCCAACTTGACGCTGACTATCAACCAAATACGAAACGTTGTCAATTTTGCCACTGGAGCATAGTTGTCGTATAACTCACTATCATACTCTTGTTGAAAACCGAGTGCCACTAACCTAGCTTTAAGCTCCCATTCACTTTTTTATTTAAACACCCACGTTCTTTCGATAACCTTTTTATTAACTGGCCATGGCACTTCAGTCTATGTATTATTTTTACGTAGCACGTTAATTTCTTTCTCCGTGGCTTCTTTCCACCTTCCTGCATTCTTACTTGTTATTGTATCTTCAAGGGTTGCCGGTTCTTCAGATTCAGTATAAAAACTCATTTCATAATCTTCCATCCACGCTGGTCTTCAAGTTTATTTATTTTTTAAATTCTATGTTTCTGATACTGAGTTATCGATTTCATCTGATTTCCCTTCTTCTATATCGGATTCTAATTACCCATTCATCGGGCTCCTCCATGTCTAACTTAATAATTTTTTCTGTGTCATTTCGAAGTTTTAATTTCGCTATTATCGTCACATTCCACAATAAACACCACTTCTCTATGTATCTCAACAGATTTTATATTTGTTATGTAGATTCCGTATCCATTTACTGTTTCACCATAACCAATGAGAATTCCCTGTTCAACGTTGCTGTCTAATTTTCCTCTTTTTTGCTTTGGAATGTGTACTGCTACTTTTGAGCAAAATTCTTTAAAAAATCAACGTCACTATCTCTGTTCATCTATAACTGATATGATGTTTTGTCCTTCATTGAATTACACCCAAATCTGTTTATAACAAATACAACGGTATTTATCACTTCTGCCCATAACTTCTTACTGAGTAACATCGTCCTCTCTGCTGCTACCAGTGTACGCATAATACGCTCCGCACGACCATTTTGTTCTGTTGAGTACACGCAAGATTTTTCATAAATTATGCTTCTCCTTTCGGACAATTTTTTCATTCTTGATGAATTCAAATCCATTGTCTGTCCTTAACTTTTGTATTTTATTTCCCGTTTGTGTATATGCTAATGTTAACAACTTTTCTATGTTTTCTGTAGCCTCCGATTTGTTTTTCAAAAAATATACAAATTTGTATCTTGAATAATCATCCTTTAGCAGTAAATATTTCGCTCCGCCCAATGACGGTACCTCAAACGGTCCACACAAATCTCTATGAATTAGTTGACCAATTTTTGTTGCTCGAGTTTCATTCACTGGAAACGACAATCTGTGCTGCTTTCCTGCTAGACAGTCTTTGCAAAATGGGTTGCTTTCTTTAGTGTTAAGCTTTCAGTGACATAGCCCTTTGATTCAATTTGTGACTTGGCCTTGTGTATAAAGCCCATTTTATATAAGTTAACATCTCTCAGTGCAATTGCTCTTCGATTTTCCACTTTTATCCAACAGCTCTCACTTGTCTTTATCTGAATGCATTACAAAACCTCTGTCTAATACAGCACTTATGAAAACAAGTTCACTTCTAATTTAGGAACTAACAGAACACCCTGTAGCTCTGTGCTAAGCCACTCTGACTATTCCATGCTAGAAAGTCTACTTTTAAAATTCTTATCACTTTTAAAAGTGTACCATTTCCTACTTTCACCTGTTTGCCTTCATCTAGCCTCTTTAATTCTTTAAACATATCTACATTGTGACACATGTACTCTGTAGCACCACTATCTAACTACCAATTGTTATCAGTTGTTGACTTTCCAATTAAGGTTGAAATATCAACTGTACAATTCAATAAACTAGATATTCCCATTAACGCTTGTGCAGGATTTTTGCTATAGTTGCTATCTTTTGTTTTTTTTAAACCTGCAATCCTTAAATATGTGACCTGTTTTTTTACAGCCATAGCATACTTTCTTAACGGTTGTGCAGTCCTTTTTCGTATGTCCTATTTTATTGCATTCAAAACATTTAATAACATTCTGTTGTTGGTGTCCCCATATTGGTTTACTGCTCTCTCGATTAGCTAACGCCATACTTGTTTCAGACCCTCGTTCAGAACTTTTATTTCTTTCCTCTTCTATTAACAAACGAGACATTAACTCGGGTAAGATTTGACTAACACTAGATGTAGGTAAATTCCTATATGTAATGTAACCGACCAGAAGGCGGACCCAAAGCGCCCTCTATAAACGGCACACCGGGCTCCATGATCTAATATCTAGTGGCAGTGGCTCGACGACTCCTACGTTGTGTTATTATCATGTGACCCAAATTCACACTGGGAAGATGGCGTTAAGGCGGGAAGATTTGAAATAAAACTACAGCATTTACCTAACTTTACTTTTAATCAAAATAATAAGCAGTAAATAGGTCATTCGCATGAAAGCATAGAAAAATGACATTAAAACAAACAGTGCCGTACTCAATCTGGGCGATTGGGGAAAGAGCAGGGCAGAGAAAACCCTAAACTGCCCTCACACTTCACACTGCATCCGACACATCTCGACAAGGACGGATAACGTACAAGTACCCAGATCACCAACATTGAATTTAACGGGATGTCAACTGTTACCCAGACATACTACACATGACAACTGGAGAAACGTCAGTGTAAACCAGTTAGTCTCTTCTGGTAGGTACTGAGGTCGGATAACCAATACTACACAGCTAAAGTTGAAAGAGGGTAACACTAGGATGGTAAAATCTGCCTTGACTACTAATGTTCCTCCCTGCACGGACATAATATGTTAGTAATATTCAACAAGGCTCAATCACACGTGCCCACATACATGCATTAACAGTTTCCAGCCCGAGTTACAAAATATTTCACAAAAGCCAGCTGACTTCCTATTACTTGCAAAAAAGTAACTACAAGTACATTGCCAAGACAACAGGAATCGCTGAAATGAACTTATGATTTGATTGCGCATAGTTAAAAAGGCGCTTATTATTGAGTAAACTATCTCCAACATAGTCATAGATACAAACGCGTAGGCACGAGATGGTCGGTCATACCAGTGGTTCAACTTAATTACATCACAACAATTAGCACAAAGGTTAAATACTAGTTAATAATATAAGAACATCGGTTAGAAAATAGGATAAACAAACACGAACAAACAACAAACATGATTAAGATTAAACCAAGATGTAAGCAGTGCAGTTGAATATGTGGTTAAAATGCTGAAATAAAACAATTACACATAATAAAAATGTCAAATGAATCACAAATATCAAACAAATATAACATATATTGGCACTAAATACATATCCAAAATTCTACAGCATAAAAACAAGCCCAGATTCAGGCGCTAAATCTTTATATAAGTGCATGTTAGTTAAATATATTAAATCTAATAAGCAAATGTTAAATATTATTCATTATGATTGCATCGGCTAAAACGTATCTTTTAAAAAATTAAACATATCCTGGCATTACAAATTACAAACAAAAAATGTACACAACAACGTTGGGGTTAATTCAATTTTTAACTTAAAACCAAAACAAATATAACATAGAAATATAATGCTGTTTATATTCAAACTTGCCTAACAATTTGATTCAATATATTTAAGGGATGATGTTGATGCTCGTAAAATCACAGTAATGGCACATTTACTATTGATTCTGCAATAAGTGCAAAGCAATATAAGTTCGAACTCTGTATTAAATACTAAATAAACATTATTTCAAATAAACAAATAATAGTTTTACTCTGATTCAGATACTAAATAAACAATTCAGATAAATAGATAAAATTGTTAATTCACCTATATTAAACATCATAAATAAAACAACCAGCATCAAATTCTAAGCCAAAAGCAACAGCTAACACATAAATATTTTCTTCAATGACTAAATAACTAACAGTTTTACAATAAGTACCAACATTACACTCAAACCAAAGCTGGAATTACCAGATGTAATCAGATTACCTTAAATAGCAACTAATTATCAACATAAAACATTACCTTTAATAAAACCCGCCAAGTGAAGTCTTTTAACCTGCCATCTTGAAATCTGAAACAAAGTCTTTTTACCCTGTAGACTAGATCGATCCTCCCTACACGTGCGTTCCTTATAATGTAAATTCTGACGTCACGGAATGCGTTCAGAAACCCGAAAGTGGTTACTGAGCTATTCTAACAAATATCTTCGAATATCGAAATGTACACTATAATATTTGCAATACTTATCAACCAATGAGAAATCGACTTAGAAACACTACGGATCACATTATTCTTGCCTTTGAAGAAGTTTGGAACAGAAATCATGACGCTCGACATTTTCTTCAGCACTCCTTTAAATAGAAATATATTAGCACGCCCCTTAACGTCAAACTAACCTACAGCTAACTGGGATTTGCCTATAAATAACCAGGACACAACGAAGTTATAACTGACGGTGTAAGGATATCAAAATTGAAACACCAAGATCAATGGTAAGCAGATCCTCTTATAATGCAACAACAGAGAGTCGGTAAGACAGCTACCGTACCGGTCACTAACTGTCAATAATGGTAAAAGGTTCAATTATTGAAATAAATGAGCAATCTGCAAAAGACGCTAGGAGACCTCATCTTAATAGTGCTTAGGTAGAAAAAAGAACAAGAAGTAGGCATGTATGCTCTAGACCTGATTTGCCTAATAGTTTAGTCAAACATAAATGTGCTGATTACCAGTCAAACCAACACGACTATACATTTTCATCAAAATCGTCTTGAAGTTCGGATGCTATAGCTCATTAACAAAAAGAAATGCAACAAAAACCTCGTAATGATATTAGAAACTTCTACAAGAAGGATGGAAGTAAATGCCATTCCATCGATCAACCCTTCAAAAGCATTTTATAACCTCGTAACCTACAGGTGACCAGTATCAGCACCATACATAAATCCGCGAATACAACCAATGGGCATATCAGGTGCAACCCGATTTGCTAAGAACGAAACTAAAATAATGGAGTAAATATTGTGCAAAGATAACTACAAACATAAAGATAATAGGATAAACACAAACAACAAACATATGATTAAGTTTAAACCAAGATGTAAGCAGTGCAGTTGAATATGTGGTTAATATGCTGAAATAAAACAATTACACATAATAAAAATGTCAAACGAATCACAAATATCAAACAAATATAACATATATTGGCAGCAAATTCATATCCAAAATCCTACAGCATAAAAGCGAGCCCAGATTCAGGCGCTAAATCTTTATATAAGTGCATGTTAATTAAAAATATTAAATCTAGTAAGCAAATGTTAAATATTATTCATTATGATTGCATCGGCTAAAACGTACCTTTTAAAAAATTAAACATATCATGGCATTACAAATTACAAACAAAAAATATGCACAACAACGTTGTGGTTAATACGATTTCTATCTTAAAACCAAAACAAATATAACATAGAAATATAATGCTGTTCATATTCAAACTTGCCTAATAATTTGGTTCAATATATTTAAGGGGTGATGTTGATGCTTTTCATAAATAGCAGCTCGTAAAATCACAGTAAGGGCACGTTTACTATTGATTCTGCAATAAGTGCAAAGCAATGTAAGTTCGAACTCTATCTTAAATACTAAAGAAACATTATTTCAAATAAACAAATATTAGTTTTACTCTGATTTAGTTACTAAATCAACAATTCATATAATTAGATAAAATCGTAAATTCACCTATATAAACATCATAAGTAAAACCACCAGCATCAAATTCTAAGCCAAAAGCAACGGGTAACACATAAATATTTTCTTCACTGACTACATAACTAACAGTTTTACAACAAGTACTAACATCACACTCAAACCAAAGCTGGAATTACCAGATGTAATCAGATTACCTAAAACAGCAAATAATTATCAACATAAAACATTACCTTTAATAAAACCCGCCAAGTGAAGTCTTTCAACCTGCCATCTTAAAATCTAAGAACAAAGTCTTTTAACCCTGTCGACTAGCTCGATCCTCCCTAGACATGCGTTCCTTGTAATATAAATTATGACGTCACGGAATGCGTTCAGAAACATGCAAGTGGTTACTGAGCTATTCTAACAAATACCTTCGAATGCACACTATAATATTTTCAATAATTATCAACCAATGAGAAATCAACTAGAAACACTACGGATCGCTTCACATACAGTAAAGAAATGCTTTAAATTTTCAGGCAATGACATTAAAACTTTTGTTATTGCTATTTTGTCATTTATTTCTTTTCCTTGCTGCTTAAGATTTCCCTTAATTTCCTCAATTCGAAAAATAAATTATGCCACACCACCTTCACCATACTCTAAACTGAAAAATCTTTGTTGCAATAAATGGATACTAACCTGAGATTTGATTTCGTAAATCGTTGTTAGTTTATCCCACATCTTCTTTGCTCCACTACATGATAAAATGTGTATAAAAGGTGTTTCGTCTAACCTGCATACTATCAGTTCTTGCGCCTTGGCATCCTTCTTATTCCATTCATCAGAGTTCGTGGCAAGACTGGGGCTTTCTGCAGTAACTATATCATAGTACCCTTTTGATTTTAGGATTACCTTTATCTAGAATTTCCTAGTTGTCCAGTTTTCACCATTAAGTTTCTAATAGCAGCCGTTTGCTCTTTCATATTTATTGTTTACAGTCACTTATTTACTGTTACAGCAAATATTTTTCGACTATGCATACCCACGACGCATGCATATATTTTCTTTCCCGTAGCAACACAGTTCTACTACTTCGACAATTATTTTACGTTTTTAACACAACTTATACGCCCGTAAACAGTAGTCTGGGCCCATAACCTATTGGAATTAACGGTGCTTGTGATTAACTAGACCATTACTTTATTCATTAAAGCATTTTTAACTGTTAATGTTTTACAACCACCATTTTTAAACTACTTTTTTATACATATATTAATTGACATCTTGCTAAACAGGAACTTAATTAGTAATGCCAACACCAAAAAATAGTACTAAAAACTAGTTTTACCCTAGACTAATAATTTTATTGATTTCTTGAACTATTTAAACAATTTTCAGACATAGCAATTAAATTTGCGTTTTTGAGCAGTGTTATTCTGACCTAAGTATAAGCTCCATCTACTACATTCTTAACTGTAGTGTAGTATATACCTATGATATTTATTAAAATGGCTGCTACATTGATGATGATTTATATGTTGTTGAACTTACAAGCCTGCACGAAGAATATACTAAGATAAATAAATATCCAGTTAATTATGGGGAAAATGTATATAAAATGTGTAGTTTAAATAATTGTACGATTAACCTTTTGTATTTAGTCCGTTTAACAAGTTCATGTAAACGAGCCGATCGATACTTAATTTTAGAGCCAAGCGCCTCGTGGAATCTGTGGTATTACTAACAGACGATACGATATTAAAATAAAATGCAGTTTTAAAGATATAACTAAGTCGACGTAAAAGTGGAATATTATTGGAATTTGCCTTTTGAATACAGGCAATTATGTGATTATTGTGGTTCATGTGTGTGCGTAATTTTTGTACCCCCAAGAAGAAATTTACAATTAATTACACGGCCACATGTAAAGGAACCTTTGTCCCAAATAATTTACGTAATTAATTCTGTATCCAGCAAAAGTTCATTGATATGTTCCCTCATACTAATGAACGTCCATTTACGTGTAATTTATGTAATCATTCTGCAACTCGTAAAAGTAATCTAATAATTCATATGCGATCCCATACTAAGAAACGTCTATTCCCATGCAGTTTATGTAATTATTCTGCATATTGTAAAAGTAGCTTGAAACTTCATTTACGGTGTCATACTAACGAACGTCCATTTGCATGCAGCGTATGCAATTATGCGGCATCTCATAAAAGTAGGTTAAAAATTCATATGCGGTCCCACACTAATGAACATCCTTTTACATGCAATTTATGTAATCATTCTGCTTCTTCTAAAGGTAACTTGGAGCTTCATATGCGGTCCCATACTAACGAACGTCCATTTCCTTGCCATTTATGTGATTATGCTGCTTTATCTAAAGGTAACTTGAAACTTCATATGCGGTTTCATACCAACGAACGTCCATTCCTATGCAACTTATGTAATTATTGTGCATTTTGTAAAAGTAGCTTGATACTTCATATGCGATCACATACTAAGGAACGTCCATTTGTGTGCAACTT
This sequence comes from Platerodrilus igneus, assembly GCA_036346225.1. Classification (NCBI taxonomy): domain Eukaryota; kingdom Metazoa; phylum Arthropoda; class Insecta; order Coleoptera; family Lycidae; genus Platerodrilus; species Platerodrilus igneus. Next base: position 278,732 of record JARFIW010001332.1, on the reverse strand, counting down.
GTGTGATTACACTGCATCACAAAAGTGCAGTCTACAAAGACATATGCGCTCCCATACTAACGAATGTCCATTGCCAAGCAATTTGTGTAGTTATTCTGCATCTTATAAAAGTATATTAAAACTTCATATTCGGAGCCATACTAACGAACTTCCGTTTGCATGCAATTTTTGTAATTATGCTGCAGCTTGTAAAAGTAGCTTGAAAATACACATGCGGTCCCATACTAACGAACATTACTTTACATGCAATCTGTGTAATTATACTGCACCTTCGAAAGGTAACTTGAAACTTCATAGGCGTTCCCATACTAACGAACGTCCATTCGAATGCCATTTGTGTAATTATACTGCATCTTACAAAAGTAGATTAAAAATTCATATACGGTCCCATACTAACGAACATCCCTTTACGTGCAATTTATGTAATCATTCTGCTTCTTCTAAAGGTAACTTGGAACTTCACGTGCGGTCCCATACTAACGAACGTCCATTTCCATGCAATTTATGTAATTATGCTGCTTTATCTAAAGGTAACTTGAAAATTCATATGCGCTTCCATAATAACGAACGTCCATTTCTATGCAATTTATGTAATTATTGTGCATTTTGTAAAAGTAGCTTGGTACTTCATATGCGGTCCCATACTAAGGAACGTCCATTTGTTTGCAATTTGTGTGATTATAGTGCATCACAAAAGTGTAGTCTACAAAGACATATGCGGTCCCATACTGACGAATGTTCATTGGCAAGTAGTTTGTGTGATTATACTGCATCTTCTGAAAATAAACTAAAAATTTATTTACCTTCCGATACCAACGTGCATCCATTCGCATACAATTTGGGTCATTATACCGCATCAGAAGAGTATAATTTACAGAAGCTTATGTACCCACCAACTAACTAGAATTCATTTATACGTAATCATTTTATATCCTATAAAAGTGCCTAGAAACTTTATGTATTCTTACGTGCTAACGAATGTCCAGTGAATGCTTTTTATATCCTCATTATGCACTTCGTAAAAGTAAATTGAATTCTCATTTGCGGTCCCATACTAGTGAAAGTACTCCACAAAATCATTTGTGGTTGCATACTAACGAATTTCTATTTGAGTGAAATGTGTGTGATTATTCTGTATTCTGTAAAAAGATAAAAGTGCGTTAATTGTTTAGATTTTCTCACATACTGACGAATGTCCAATTGTATGTGTTTTTATGTAATTATCTTCATCATGAAAAGATCATCTCGACAGACATGTAATTTGTGTGATTATTGCGTATCACCGAAACAATTTAGAAAGACATATGCCTTGCATACTAATGAACGTCTCTTGGTATGTAATTTGTTCAAATCCCGAAACGGTCCGCTTGAAAAACGTTAGGCCAGCATTTTTCACAAAAATACGCCCTCGTTCGGATGAGGTAAAATGGAGGTCCCATGTGTGAGTGTTGTCACACACGTTAAAGATCTCTACCATGCTTGCAAGAGCAAGGGTTCGGCAAAATTCAAAATTTCCAGGTAAAAAAAAAACTTGCTTCCTGGCCAATGTAGTACCTTCAAATGTAGCATTGGAAAATCAAATGTAGGATATGTAATTTGTGTGGTTATAGAACATTACAAAAGTGTATTTACAAAGACATACACAATCACATAATAACGAACATGGATTTATTTGCATTGTGATTGTTTTACATTAGAAGAAAATAATATAATAGCGGTTCTATACTTATAAACGCTCTGTAATGAATTCGTTTTAGTATTTTTCATCAGAAAAGTTTGCGGTTGCATACTAAAGAATATTTATTTTCATGCAAATTTTATGATTATTCATATATATATATATATATATATATATATATATATATATATATATATATATATACCTATATATATATATATATATATATAAATGTATATATATATATATATATATATATATAAATATAAAGTAAAAAGGAATTATTGGCAAGTGACTCAAATTCAGCCACGAGGGCATCCTGTCAACGCGCTTCGTCCTAATTGGGGCTCATCAGGACAGGATTAGCAAAGTTGTAATATTTAATACAGACACAATATGGGAAGTACAGCACCACCTAACTCACAATTTGTGCCTTGGTGTCGTTTCACCTGACATCGCAGGTTTTGGCAACAGAGGAGATCCTATTTACTTTGTATTAATTTAAGGTATGGTGTTCAACAAATCCAACAAATATTTAACGTGCAGGTATATATAACTGCATACAAAGGATATCGCTCATTTTAATATATCTGTGCTAATATTTATACTATCTAGTATGAACTTTCAACATCTGATTAGAAAAGAAAATTAATATGCGCAAACGTACCAATTTTGGTTGTTTATTCATCAGTTTTATTTATTTATTTATTTATTGATATTGAGCAATTTATCTATTTTGTTCAGTTTATATTAGTTGGACACGCTTAAGGTTTTTTTTACTCGCTTTAATGGCTTTATATAGTTTGCTTGTTTTATTCGCTTAATTTATTTTATTAACCTTAATTATTTTGTTTATTTCATTATGAATCCATCCATTTGCCCAATATATTTTTTTTTATTAATTTAAATTTTATCCATTTCTTGTTTATTTTCGTAGGTATTATTTACTTTATTCATTTACGTTTACATGATCTTATTTTCATAGAGGCATTTTGTTTAAAGAAAAATCCAACGTAATTTGACATATTGAAATGATACATAGAAATGTAAATCAGTGGAGTAGGTAGTTGACTTATTACGACGAATATTAGGATGGTGTGTATTATAAATACTCGCACATACATAAGTGAATTTTTTTATTAGTTCCAGATTAGAACAGAGTAATTGAGAGAATTTAGTGATATAATGTAGAGTTGTATGCTGATAGTATAAATTATTGATAATCTTGTTATAGAAAAAAGAAATAAACATAACCAATTAAATTATAATTTAAAATTTTTATTAAAAATCTACAAATCACTGACCACTGCAATACCTTATTATATATAATGAACTTTTCCAAACCGATTTAGGTTTTGTGCGCATAATGACATAGTATTCGCTTTAAAGTGAAATACGTTAAGGCTTAACTACCAGATTGATAGAAACTAAGTATTATTAAATAATATAAATATATATATATATATATATATATATATATATATATATATATATATATATATATATATATATTAATATGACAACACTTAAACTTGTAGTAAAACATTAGTTTTTGCATAAGTTTAATTTAATTATTAGATGTATTTAGTGTGTTTTGTATTATTTTCTCGGTTAGTTTTTCGCTACGAACTGACTACAACCTGTTTTGAAAATAAAAGGAGAGTTTTAAATGTCACGTATCAAAATCTACACTTGTAATTGGCTATGTGCAAGACAAAGTTCCACAGTGAAAATTGGTGTTTTGTGAAAAGACAGTGGGTTTTATCTCGACAACGTGAAACCACGTATGTTGAGTGCATTCACTAGAAAAAGCAACTTGAGTTACCATTACGAATTACTAGCATTTTTTGCTGGATCAGCACGGTTATGTTAACTGAAACATTTTTTTGTATGTTTTGAATGAGCGCATTCAGCTACATACAGCGATGTACGTTAAAATTTTCCTGAATGGTCATTTTATGTCACTTCTTTAAGCGTTACGATGTGGCGCTGCGTCATTGGTAAAGAGTTAAAGATTGTGCTGCAAGAAGCCGTTTTAATAAAGCATGCAAACAAAACGTGTTTTTATAGGTTGCACTATTATAATATTGCAGCAGGCTACTATTAACGCGTTTTACTAATTTAGACAAGTAATAACAAAAGTCCAATTAACAATGAAGCACTATAAGATTAATGTTCTTTACAAGCACTAGTATCTTCTTAAACTAAATTCTTAACCATAAGTGTTCTTAACAACACTAACACTACTATAATTTATTTAATACACTTTTGTCTATTTATGTATTCTACAAGCTGGCGGTACAATATTCACGTTCACATAACACAAATTTATATTTACTATAGGACCTTCAAAACGTAATGACTAACTAACTATACACGAGATGATTTATATACGACATTTTGATATAGACTAACTATGTACTTTATTAGCGGTCTTATTTATACCCTGAATTAAATAGATGATTCATACTCTGGTATGTGCTCTCAACATTCTCGATTTCTGGAGAATGTACTTGGGTTATGAAGCTTGTATGTTTGACGGGTTGCCTAATAGTAGTTCGTAACAATATGTTAGGCAACGTTAGGGTAGTACTGAATGTATAGTTTTCTAGATAGTATTTTAGAAAACATAAAAATGTAATTGGAATTTTAATTTTAAACATGTATTGTTAATTCTAATACAGGTGTGCTTATATTATGTCCAGTTCTTCGATGCTCACCTGCAAGTGTTTTAGAAAGTTGTCAAATCCATACAATAGAATTATGAGTTCACATTAATTTATTTACTGTATTGTATTATTAATTCCTACTACAACAATAATATTGTCGTCTTTAAGTAGTATTAAGTTTCCAACCATATTTGAAACCAACTTTATTTAGCCAAAATGGATTTTCAGGTATCAACCATTATGTGTTTAGTGATGTTCTATATTTAAATACGCCAAGTAATACGTGCAGTACTGTATAATATTGCAATACTGAAGTGTTACAGAGCTTTTTCGCTAAATGCGTCCGTTATTATGTGTTATTAATTTATTGAAATTAAAATATGTTTTATTTAAACTCAAGCTTTTGAAAACATAAGCTCGTTATTCGGTTTGCTTCATGTACTCATTGATAGACTAAATTTCTATGTCAAATCTCGTAAATTGACATTTGTTCCTTATTGTTCTATACATTAGCGGTCTTTGGCTTAAAAATCTTCGCTTTAGAGTTTATTTTGTATTTATAAACGTACTTTCAGAATTTGTATTAATTAATCCTTATCACTGTACTAAAGGTTTTTTTTTATTGAAATGCATTCTTTGCTTGGTACAAGCAAAATTCCGTGTTCACTGCTAAAGAAACGAAAATGATTAGATATGGGATATTTATTGGTAGTTGAAAAGCAGTCAATGATAAACCTATATAAACAACTATTGACTGAACAACCATTGTTTGGATGCAATCAATTTTTAATTGGTGTATTGTGAAACTATCTGCAGCTGCTTCTAAAGCACAAATCTATGCTTTATGGTAATAGATACAGACTTAAGAAGACAACGATTTTGTAGATCTTTTTATTTAACATCTCAAATTCTGTTGCCCTTTTAAGCATAACAACATTTTACTTTTAAAATAAGGATCTGACAATAACTCCTGTCAAAACCCATGCCCACCCATTATACTAATTTAGCATGTTTTCATGATTTGAAGTGGTATCACATTCAAAATGAGTATTAAGTTCCAACAAACAACATCATTAGAATTAAATATAATTAATTTAGTTAGAAAATGGGTAGTATTCATTTTCTTCGGGGTTTGTTAGATATAGCTCGATTATCGTGTAATTTTATGAAAAAGATGGTTCCTACGGTTTGTGAAGGATACATATTGCTTTCCAGATCCAATTAGGGCGGCGAATGAAGAAGGGTAGTGGTTTACTAGCTGGAGAAATCAGCCGCCATATACATTCTGTATTCGACTCTTTTATCTTTACCGCTTGTGCGGGAGTAGTGCATTACAGAATGTGGTGGAGTTTACCCGTTAATTTCTTTACTTATCCCAAGTAATATTGTACCTTCTTTTGTCCCTATTTGCCTTTTAGATAAAGTAATGAACTTCACAGAATATGGTCTAGAGCAGCAATCCAAAACCTACACCGTATTAACGTTTTATCAATAAGTGATCTTTTTGTTGTGGTGGGATGGCAGAGCATCATCACCTTCGAGGTTACTACAAAATAAAAATTACATATGTTCAATATACTTATTGTCTGCACCGGAATCACTTCTCACAGTTTGTAAATAAATACCATTGTTTAATTGCAGCATATTTATGTATTAGCTAACACTAATTTTAGTGTTCTTATTTGTATAACTCGCTCGTAATCAAACTATATAACGAGAAAACCAATCTATGTAGTCATTGCAATACTATAAGTTTCTGTTTATTACATCCATTAACATGTTATAAGTAACTCGGTTCTCTGTTGTAATATCACCTCTGTTGTAACCGTTTTCTTCTGTAAAACGAGACTCTCTAGATCAAATCTAGCAACAAACTCCCTACAGTCTCTTGAGTTACAACTAACGTATTTTAGATGCATTTTAAATGCATTCGCCGATATCCAAGTAGGTGTCTCGAGTCTTGTAATAGCAATTCAATAGACTCCTTTACTTTGTTTACGTCATAGTGTTTCTTTGTGATGTAATTTCACGTTAAAATACAATTTAATCAGCTTGCCCCTACTGTATCTGTGTTCATTTTGAGTACATGTGTACCAATACATACTCAGTTTATGTTGCAAATATAAAATTCTTCACAAATGTTATTGAAACTTTAAAAAAGCCTTCATAACTAAATCAATAAGTTCGTGTTAAAACCCCTACATATGATTTTTCAATGCTCCACCCGAAGTTACTACGTTGGCCCGAGTTCTTTTTACCTGGAATTTTTTTATTTTACCGAATCTTTGCTGTTCCAAACAAGGTATGAATCTTTAACTTGCGTGACAACATTCACACACGGGACCTCCATTTTACCTCTAATTCGAACGAGAACGTATTTTTGTGAAAAATGTTTGCTTAACATTTTTCAAGCGGTCTGTGTAGGGAATTACATCCGGGACTTTGAGATCAGCAACCATACGCGAACCTGACTGATCAACGTAACCGACTCGTGTTAAGACCGCTGACTCAATTAACTATAAAGTTTGAGGAACATTGGTGAAAATAAAACCGAAGCTTGGAGGAAATAGTCGAAACGTTGACTTTTTAAATCCCAGAGCTTTGAGAAAAAAATGTACAAGCTTTCAAATCTCCAGGTTTCGAGAATTAATCAAGGCTTTGTAACGCGGGTGTGTTGTTTTAAATATAAAAATGAAATGGGTATTGAAAAGTAATCTTAAATAGAAACTTATTATTGAAGTATCTTGTATAACTTTGATTTCATGTATTACAGTGTTCAAAAGCATGACATTGCAAGAAATTGTTATTTTATTCAAATTGTAATCCTAAAAATACAAAAAGAATAGTTTTGTTTTTGTTAAATACATGTTTGAACTCAACTTAAGGTTGTAAATTGTTTTAAACCACAAAAATGTGAATAACACATCTATAACACTTTCATGTGGAAGAATGTCATAATTTTAAGGAAGTTTTTAAATTAATTACTTAAACATTAGTGAATTCATTAATTTGCATTTCGAATATAGGACGCTTTTTTACAAATTTTAGTTAACTAATTAATATTAGATTGCGAATGATTTACTGTTTTTATACAATATTTTACATTGCCTTAACCCAGTTACAAACGGAAACATTAAGGGGGTTGTAAAAAACCAGAGGTAACGTGGGGGAAAGATACCTTAATTTGAGATCCGACGGAGAATAAGTAATTAATTATTTGTAAACCGAGAATCCGAGAACATTGAAGACGTAATGTTACAAAGTTGAAAACGGCGGACGGGACCCCGCAAGGTTGGATTGTTGGGCGAAAAAAGCAGTTTTATGATGAAAATATAAATTCCCCGCCGGGAATATGGGGCGTGCGACTAAATTTATTTAAACTTACGTTTGCTCGGGCAAGATATTTTTCAGTTTACGAATTCGTGGAATTATTGTCACCACCGATTAAAAGGGGTTAGGATCTGTAGAGTTTACCCCTCCATTAATTTGGAATTTTATGATGTATTGAGTGAAAAAAACTGTGGTAGGTGGGTAACCCAAGTAATGGTTCTAGAGAGATGCATTGGTCTTTTTGGATATTAGCGGCTCCGTGGCGTAGTTGGTATGCGTGTAACTACTACGCCCAAGGTCCCGGGTTCGAATCCCAACACAGTCCGCTTGAAAAATGTTAAGCAAGCATTTTTCACTAAAATACGCCCTCGTTTGGATGAGAGGTAAAATGGAGGTCCCGTATGTGAGTGTTGTCACGCACGTTAAAGGTTCCTGCCTTGCTTGGAACAGCAAGGGTTCGGCAAAATTCAAAATTTTCCTGGCCAATGTAATACCTTTGGGTGTAGTATTGCAAAATCGCATGTAGGGGGGGGGAGTTCTTGGATAAATGGCTCTGTAGCTTGTTTGGTTTAAGTGCTACTACTAAGCCCAATGTCTGGGTGCGATTCCCTTCAAGAACTGCTTAAAAAAGTTAGACAAGCACTTGTCACAAAATACGCCCCCGTTTAGGTGAAAGATAAATGTAGATCACGTGTATGAGTGGTGAGTGTTGTTACGCATGTTAAAGATCTCTGCTTTTTTTGGAACAGCAACGCTTCGGCAAAATTCAAAATTTTTAGGTTAAAAAAAGACATGCCTTAGGGTAGAGCATTTTAAATTCAAATGTAGGGTTCTTCTTGGATAGGCGGTTCTGTGGTTTAGTTGGTTCATGTGTGACTATTGAGCCCAAGGTCGCGGGTGCGATTCTTTACACGAACCATTTGAAGAATGTTAGGCAAGCATTTTTTACAAAAATACGCTTTCGTTAGGATCAGAGATAAAATGTAGGTCTCTGTGTATGTTGTTATGCACGTTACAGATCTCTTCTTTGCTTGTAACAGCAAAGATTTGCCAAACTTTTAAATTCCAGGCAAATAAAAACTTGCTTCTTACCAACATAGTAGCTTCAGGTAGAGCATTGGAAAATGATATGTAGGGGTATTTTTGAAAAAACATAGTGAGTAGAATAACCTTTTATGTTAAGAATGTTTAATTATGCATTCATGAACTGTAAACGTTTATTGGTTTTATTTAGGTAATAAGGAATTAATAAAAGTAAAAATAAGTATTGAGTTTGAATAACTAATGATGAAATAGTGTGGTAAAATCTATTAGTTGAAAAACAAAAAAAAATTGAGTAGTTTGGAATGAACAATAAAATGATGCAGCCGAAAGTTGATAATTAACTTTTTTTGTCATTAACGAAATCTTTAATAATTGGGATTTAAAAAATGTCATGTAATTAAATATTGAAAACTGGAAGAATGTGAAGGATCAATACACTTACAGTATTATGTGCAAACAAGAAAGAAAGTAGTAAAATAAGTACAAAAAATTGCCAGCACCGAATACCGCAACAAAACAGAGAAATAAAATAGCAATCCAAAAGAATTCGATTCCGTGTTAGCTAAAAACATCGTAGAATGGGATGGGTCACACAGAAAGCAAAATGAGAAACCTCAGTAAGTAGATTTATATACAAATCGTTAGTTAACAAACATAGTATCAAACGCGGTATTTACAAGAACCAAATTGAACATTTCCGTAATCGGCCTGTTACAACACGATGTAAACAAAAGTGTCAACTCGCATAAAACTCAACATAAAAATATACATTTAATCAAATGTAGATGAGGAATTATTTCTCAGTCACGTAAAATCTTAAAATTTAAATGACACATAAATAAATAAATACAAGAAGAAAATAAGGCATAATATGCACAGTACTAGAATGCTGTTTTACCTGCTCCTTGAAGTGCGCTTCCTAAAAGTAATAGCGTAACCGTAAATTTAAGTAGCATAACCTTAAATTGAAATGAATCAAGTGTTAGATTTAATCTATATTAGAAATTAGTAAACAGGTTGTTGACGTTAGCATTTCGTAAATCTCAAGTTACAGTAAGAAAAATTGCTTCAACACGAGCTTAGGTTTATATTAATTATAACTTAGTAAACAATCACGTACTCACTTGTGCACTAACAGGTGAGCGCAAATTTTTGCACGGCAGTCTGTATTTTATTGTGGTATAACCAAGAGTAAGGAAAAAACTCAAGTACTTACGTGGTTATCAACCCACAAAAGGAGTAGTTAGATTTCATAGAAGCATCATGAAAAAAAAACAGCGATTGTATCTTAAAAAGAGTAGCTGCATGCCTCTGGTACCATCGTAGCAGATTTGGAAATTCGTACCTACACTTGTCGCTGGACCAGATACTCTATGGGACTATTTCAATAGACTAAGTTTGATTTTAACACTAAAGTAAAATAATGCCTCTTAAAATAAAGCGTCTTTATTAGCACTGCAACGTTACAGAGTTCCTTTACAAGAAAGGACGCTGTATATAATAGGATCGCTTTCAAAGCTCAGTCTGTATTTTTGCTTTCGTTTAGAAAACAATTCCCATCATAAAATGTAAAGTATTCTGAGAACCATACCTGCAAGCAAAGTATTTTCAGTTTAATTAACTGTAACATAACAATTTCCATAAATTTATCCGCATGAGAAAACAACCTCTGTTCAAATGGTTAGATAAGTTTGCCACCCGCATTATAGTATTATGTTATAGAAAACGATAAAGATTTACTATTTCAAATTACAATACTGAGACCCGATCATAAGAGGACTCGTAAACATGAACGTCTACGCGATAACGAAATGCATTGACTGAATTTCTTAGTATGTATACCAAATCTTTTAAAGAAACTATTAAAAGTATTTTAACGATATGCATGTGTGTGCTTATTTCAGAGAATTTATAGGACGAAGCTTTTAACCTTTGCTAAACCACAGAATGTATTCGAAGTATTTACCGTTTTACTGAAAATTTAATGACTTTTTATAGGACGTTTAAATAAATACTCACTTCAATTGGAACATAGTCAAATTTGTTACATAAAACAAGCTAGTTGGAAATTAAATATATATATATATATATATATATATATATATATATATATATAGGGCAAACTAATCAATGGCTGAAGAATAGGCTCACCCAACATAAGAGTGACATTAAATTAAAAAAAACATTTTGTGCATTGACAACACACGTAGTGAACACACTCCACTCACCGAACTACGACAATGTTGAAATTTTAGAAATTGAAAACAATTATAAAATAGACTATTCTTAGAAGCATTTCATATTCAACAACTAAATGACAGTATTAACAACAAACAAGACACACAAAATTTAAACACTATATACACATATCTATACAGTTTTAAAAAAGTTCACAGAAACAAAAATTTCACTTCTGTTCTTTTATAAAGTATTCTGTTACACACATAAAATACCTTTATCTAGTAGTTATTGAATGACAGCTATATATAATATATTCGAAATCGATACCGCATGTAAGGTTGTTATAATTTAATTCAAGTTTTTATTGTGAGTATTTTTGACTTTGTAACTGTTTCTATTTGTAATTTGTTAGGTTATGATTAAGGTTTTAAATAAACCGAAACGTAAACAATAAATGCAGATGGATTTTTAATATTTACGTATCAATTGAAGGAAATATCCCAAAAAATAATTACATCATTTTGACATTTTATATATATATATATATATATATATATATATATATATATAGCATGCAAAAGTCAATCAATTTCGGAAATATAACGTAATAATAGCTATGTTAATGGCTCAGAGTTAAGGTCTTTTTAGGATTTTTTTCTTTTAATAATACCTGGCCAGATATGAGATTAAGAAATTTTTTTTAAGGAAAGCATTTTATGTAATTTTATTGAAATTATTTTATGCGAATACAGTTTAAGTTAGGTTGAATTTTATTTGAATTTATTTACAAACTAGATACATATATACATTTGTAATGGATATTTAGATACCTCAGTGATATAGCCTTATTTGGAAGAAGCATTTTATTTTGAGAAATTTCTTTAATTATGGCAGAATTAAGTATTTTTGAGGTATTTTCGAGAAAGCTAATAAAGAAAGATCATTAAGTTAGAATATCGAAGCATAGAATTTATACGAAATAATTGCCTTTTGTGTAGAAATTATATCGGAAAGGTTTGTTGTGACACACGGTTTAGCGCCCCTCAATTTTGATAAAGGTAGAAAAGCCTTACTGAATAAGTGGTAATGTAACGTAGAATTTTTTGTTTTCAACCCCTTTATTTATTGTTTTTATTTTTTATTATTTTTATTTTGAATTTTTCTGTTTCTTTTATAAGTTTTTCCAAGCAACCCACTTTTGCACCACTGCAGTTAGCCTGCACACACTTATATTGTTACGAGGTCAGATAGGTTTTGGCTATATGGGAGCTTCTTTTTAAAAAGAGTATTTCTAAATTTACGCTCCTATCAAGTGTATTTTAATTTATACAGAAATTACAAATGATTTCAACAATTGGTTACGTTATGTTCATTAACGTTTACCATTAAAAATAATTAAAGTTACTTTCACTAATTAATTAACTAAAACTAAATTGAGTAGCTTGAACAACCAACAATGTTAAAGTTGTGAAGTTCGAGATTGACTGACCATTTTGGGCTCCTGAGGGTATTTATGCTATCCCAGCTCTTACATCACTTTGTGGGAAATGCAGATCTCATGTCTGCTATTTCTTGATACAATACAAAGTATTCGACTTTAATAATCTTAATTATAACAATTGCTGTCTTAGTGTTTACTGTAACCTGCACCTGCAGTGTCATATTACGTCTGGAATATAAAGTAAATGTTTTCGTTCTCATGTCCGGTTTGTGAAATTTCATTAATCTTTTATTATGTCCTTCAATTATAGAATGTAACAATAATTCTTAAGTCTTAATAATTTAATTTAAATATACATATATATTGATTTGGAGGATATGTAACTGGCCCCGCTGTTTAAGACAAATCAAAATTTGTTAACTTCGCGTTCATTTTACCTGTAACAGTTTTAACCTTATTTTAAAAAGTATTTGGCTCTTCGTAGAAAAATGTTTGATTTTTCTGCAATTGCTTTAGATCCTTGATTTATTTAACGAAAACCTTTTCCACCTGGAAGTAGATTTAAAGATTGCTTTAAAAACATCAAATAGCCGTAAACCAAGTTCTAATGAATGCAATTGTATTAAGAATTATGTCAAAAAATCAAAAACAGCAAATACAGTATGTTCCCTTTAAAATTCTAAATTTGGTATATTTCCGGTTAAACTAAAAGTGATAGCAATAGCGCAGAATATGCAAGAACTGAAGTCTTTAAGTACTAATCTTCGGTTCGATTTTCGTTTATGTAGCAACTGTAGAAAATATAGCTTGTTTAATGGACCCGTTGACACTGTGTATAGCTCTACCACAAGTTTACTGATATTGACTGACAACAAATCATCCGAAACAACTTATCTAAAACTACTTAAAAACAAGGACATTAAAAAAATTTCTTAACAAATTTAAAATGTAAACATCCGTATTATAAACTGAACTTTAGAAGAAAATAAATATATCTATTGTAAAGTCGCAGATACATATAGTTTTCACAACAGGAAGTAAAGAACTGTGTTCACGCTAAAACCTAGGGACTCCAATCTTTAATCGTTTTACAAAATCATGTAGTTTTATCATTTGTGACACAATTAACAAACTTAAACAAATGTTTTGTCCTTGAACTATGTCACTCTTGATAAGTATTAACAAAAATGTGATATAAATTTATTACAATTTGCGCAAAGTTTTAGTTTACTAAAATTAAGTAAACCGGAGGCTCTGATAAGTGTAACGAAAATGCATTGGATTTATTTTTTCTTTATACTAAGTTTGCTTGCCATACTTTCTCTAATTTATGCTGACGGTAAGTGAAACACCTGTAGCCAATTTTTATAATTACCTTTATTAGATCATATTAAATATACCCCAAAAAATTTTTGCGTGAGATTGACAACTAATACAACGGCCGTTGTGCAGTGGTTTGAACCAGTTACACTACGAGACGAAATCATGGTTTGCTTCATTCACATACATTTTTTTAGTGTATTTCATTTTTTATATTGTAATAGGGATACACAATATATCACACTTTAGATCCAGATTTGCCTCTAACCGATTGGAATTTTACGGCAACAGGCAACTATCCACTGGCAACTCTTCGTAATATTGAACTAGGAGAAGTTTACACATTTCGAATACGTTTAAATGCTTTAAATATGGAAGGTCCAGGACCCTTAAGTGAAGATTTCACCGTAAGGATGGTTAATAGTAAGTTATGGATAGTTTATGTTTATTCAAACATCCGTTCGATGTATATTTGAGGGTTAAAAGGGCATTATTTATTCATGTTGTAATTTATTTAATGATTCATCATGTGAAAGAACAACACACAATTTTGAAACGCTTTTCAAAATCATTTGGTTTAGAAATTAATAGTGTTACCGAAAAATTTCATGAAGCCTAAGTTAAATTTTCAGTATCTTGCAGATGTAAATACTTATGAAGTATAGTGTGTGTCATGTTAGAAACATTCCGTGTGTAAGATAGCATTTAAAAGGTTATATCATAAACATATTTTTAACCCTTGTATTTAATAAGTGTAGTTTCTGAAAAACTTTTAGCTTTATTTGTAAGATTTAAAAACCGTTTAATTTACAGCAAAGTTCGTTGTATATGTGTTATAAAGCTTTTCTAAGATTTAAAGTTGTTCGGTTTTCCGGGTAGTGTTAACTAAAAGCCAAGTTGGCCGTTATAGTTGTTAAAAACGTTTGAAAGTGTTTTAAGAAGCCTTCCTAGTATCATTAAGTTATAAACCGTCGCATGCTTTTTGGTATGAGGAGCGATTACGTTGCACAAGCAACAGAAATTCCAAGTAGTTATTGGCTCCGACGTCAATTAGAGAAATTGATAGCCTCTTAAAACGACATAAAACTTAAGAAATGGTGTGGGTTAAGGGTAACTTTAACCGTTACAAATGAGGCTTGCCAACAAAGAAACAAAGAGAAGTTTATTGTTAGCATGTGCATAAATGAGATAGTTGTAGTTTGAACGTTAGCGCGTGTTGGCTTAGGTGAGGAAATACAAGGCTAGTGGAGTAAGTAGCAGATAGGTGATTTGTAGCGCAAATGTTGGAGTAAGATAGATATAACACGTATTATATTGAGGGGCGATGTTTAAAGCCATAGTGTTCGTTGATTGGGGTTCGTTTTAAGGTAGCGTTTAAAATACAAGGAAATCATTTAGTAATGTGCGCGTATTTGTTGGCTTCAAATGATCGTCAAAGAAATAAGTGTCGGCTAAATGAATTTCTTGAATTATTGTGAAAGTTTGGGAGGTGTTTGTGGAAACCAGTGGCCGTTGAAGGTTTTCGAAGAATGGTGGTAAAGTGTGTTTGTATTGTAAAAATTTTCAAAAACTTTGGCAGATTTGGGGGTGAGAAACAGAATATAAATCACCTACCATGAATGGAAAGGTCTCTTAGTCTTCGACAAGCTCTTAGTCTCTTAATCTTTAACAAGCTGATAGCTTTTTCAGTCTTCAAACTACGTAAAGCTTACTCTCTAAGCACTCAACAAACTAGCTGAGTTTTACGAGCATACTGTTATTATGTCTCGACAAGGTGACGACTCGAATATTTTTACGTTTTGCATAAAAGCTTAAGGTGATGTAAATACAATCAGTTTGTCTGTAATTGGCACTAAGTGTGCAAAGCATGTACCTGGAAATGGAGTAGATGTCAGTTGGTTTGGTTGATTACCAACAATTCATGATATTAGTAGAAGAGGGTTGGGAGTTTGGAAGTCCTATTAAATTGGTGAACGAGACGACGTCTGGGACATATGGTTGTAGCCTTGCAGTTGCGGTGATTGCAATCCAGATTGGAGTGTTACTGACTGCTGCAATCATTAATGGAACTATGGCAGGCCCGTGTGGAGTTATAGAAACCAGGTGACTGATGCGTTTTCATTATATATGTGTGTAAACATGTGCTTAATAACTTAGTGCATTGAGGTGTATAATTTTAAGAAAAAAAGGACAAACAATTGAATTTGAGTTATGTTTATTAGATTTGGGAATTTATATTAAGGTGTGATTATTGGCGTTTGTAATATTTGAGTTATCTACAAAGTAAAATGGCCTTTTTGTTTATTGATGTGCAAAAATTAGCACGAAGGTTAAGGTTATTATGAGCTCGTATTAAATCTGAATTAACGTAAGAATTGTGGCAAAGTGCTATTGCTCCTTTTTGATTTAATTAATTGGAAATATTTACCAGGAATAAAATTTTGATATCGAATTTGAAATGTACTGTTAAGGGAGTATTCTAAGGGCATGTATGAAAATGTAAATAATGTGTGACAGAGGAGTTATATTTTGATTTGGCGTGTACTTGGTTTTCTGGTACTTTAAATAAATATAGGCTATTTACCGTTGCAGCGTTTTTGTTCTTGAGTAATTATTCAGCAGCTGGGCAGTCGTGGCAAACAACACCTAAGCAGAGGTAGTATTTAATAATAGCAGTGGGTCGTAACAATTAATGACGTAGGAGTAACTAAGATCGTAGCAATTATATGACACCCAGAAAGTGGGGCTTTTTGTATTATTGAGTGACGCTCAGCAACGAACATCGTAGTAATTTGACGCCCAGAACGTGGGGCTTTTGTAACCAGAAAGCATCACAGAAATATATATATATATATATCTATATATATAAACTAATTCTTTTTTTTTTAAATATTGGGATAAATTTCGTTCGATAAAAGTTAGTGGTTTAGTTTAAAACATTTATTCAACTTAACGTTTCGGAAAATTTGTTTCCTTAATCACAAGTTAATGTGTTTTTAGTAGAAAACCTGTGTTGACATGTAACGCCATTTCATTGAAAGTTGTTATATATATATATATATATTTACATATATATATATATATATATATATATATATACAGGGTGCCCACAATCTATCTCCGTATATGGGTAACTTTTTTATTATAGAAGATACAATGTTGGTTAAATTAGCAAAGTTGAAGAGAAATTTACGAGTAGTATGATGCGTTTTTGAAAACTCTCCTAGATGCTCAACTTTTTAGATATTTGAAAAAACTGAAATTTGCCATTTTCTTCAAACGCTAATAACTTTTTAACGGTTTAACCTATAGAGAAAATAAAACTGCTTGTAAGGTAACTTTTACGTAGAATTCAATAGCGTATATGACAATTTTAATTGGAAATGGGTTTTCAAGCTACAAACATAACCTCACTTTTTTAAATGGAAACCATAGTTCAATATAACCCAAATGGAAAGGTTTTTCTTTTCTGATTACCCTGATGTAAGGGTTGATGTACTTATTTTCAGTAGTTTCTTCATAATAAAGAAAAACGATTTATTTATTTGCGCTCATCAAGGAGTCCATGGATACATATTTTAAATAAACAAAAACAACTGGCATTTGTCAGATATTATTAGTTAAAGTGTTTATTTGCTCTGGGTTGCAAATTTTGTGTAGAAGACTTTTAAATTTATTTGATTATAATAGAGAATGTATACAAACGACGAAAAAATGACATGCTCTTGTTACTATGTCTGTAACAGAAATTGTGATGCTGCTGGTGATATGTATTATGAAAGATATTTGGAAAGAAGGCAGCCAGATAAACGATTGTTTTCTAAATTAGAAAACAATTTAAAAGGTTTGGTGCTTTTACAAAACCCAGTACTGATAAAAGAAAATTCAAAACTGATGATGAAGAACGTGTGTTAGCCTACATAAATTTTAAGCCAACAGCGTCCACCGAGAAACTGCAATTGAGTGCGCTACTTCTACAGAAAAACTCGCCTAATTTTAAAACAAAACCGCTACAAACCATACAAAACCCATGTTAGCAATACACTCTATCATGGGGATTGTGAGAGAAGACAACAGTTTTGTAGGTGGTTTCTTAATGAAACAAATAATAATCCTGGTTTTAGTCACACTATTATATTTACCGACGAAGCAAAATTTACTAACAAAGGCATGTTTAACAGAAAAAATACAGTCTACTGGAGTCAGGAAAATCCCCATTTAACAGAAGAAAGGCGGGATCAACATCAATTTTTGATAAATGTGTGGTGTGCCATTTTTGGTAATAAAATACTTGGGCCTTTCTTCTATAATTATAATTTAAATGGTGTACACTATTTGAATTTTCTACAAAACGAATTGCAAGAAATGCTCGATAATTTGCCACTTAATTTACTGCAAAACTTATATTATTTTCAGCATGACGGTGCACCTGCTCAAGCCGTTTCTGAATATCTTGATAATAGTTTTCCAAATTGGATTGGCAATGTAGGTCCTGTTCCATGGCCGGCAAGGTCACCAGAACTATCGCCACTGGATTTTTTTCTTTGGGGTACTGTAAAGGATGTAGTGTATGCTAAAAAATCCAATAACATTGAGCAACTCAAAGATAGTATTACAGCAGCTATTACAAGTATAAAACCACAAACGTTAAATAAGGTGCACCAAAACCTAATTAAAAGGTGCGAAATGTGTTTGCAAGCTAATGGAGGTCATTTTGAGCATATGTTAATGTAGGAGTGGGCATATTCGCATTAATTAATTTTGTTTCCTTTGATTAAGTTATTTGTATTGTATGGATAGTTTATTTTTAAGTATTTTATTTTTCTTAGTTTATAATAAATTTAGTTACAATAAACTTGTGTTTCCATTATTGATTTTTACACATTTTGTTTGTTTGTAATATGTATCCATGGACTCCTTGATGTCCGCAAATAAATAAATCGTTTTTCTTTATTATGAAGAAACTACTGAAAATAAGTACATCAACCCTTACATCAGGGTAATCAGAAAAGAAAAACCTTTCCATTTGGGTTATATTGAACTATGGTTTCCATTTAAAAAGTGAGGTTATGTTTGTAGCTTGAAAACCCATTTCCAATTAAAATTGTCATATACGCTATTGAATTCTACGTAAAAGTTACCTTACAAGCAGTTTTTATTTTCTCTATAGGTTAAACCGTTAAAAAGTTATTAGCGTTTGAAGAAAATGGCAAATTTCAGTTTTTTTCAAATATCTAAAAAAGTTGAGCATCTAGGTGAGTTTTCAAAAAAGCATCATACTACTCGTAAATTTCTCTTCAACTTTGCTAATTTAACCAATATTGTATCTTCTATAATAAAAAAGTTACCCATATACGGAGATAGATTGTGGGCACCCTGTATACAGGTCACGAGAGGTCATGGAAACCCAAATTATATAAATAAAATCTAGCCACATAGAAGAAAACTGGAAAAATTGAAATTTCCGAGTATTCATCGTCCCACCCTTTATAAAAGTACGCGTATTGCATGTACAAAACCATTAAACTCATTTGGCTTTAATAAAAAGCATATTTTTCCGTATATGAAACAAATCTTATAGTATGTACTTTTAAATTAGTAGATTGTTTTCCGTGTGTATGAGTAATCATTCTAAGTGATAAATACAAAGCTATTAAAATACAAATAAAAACACACTTCCCGCGTATGTTACAATTTTAAGATATAAATAAAAAGCGTTTTCAAATATTATCCATACTAGTTTAGAAATCAACCATAAAGAAAGTATAAGCGCACTTCAATTATTTTTCCGCGTGTGGATAATAAAATATTCAGTTTAAGAATTTTAAATAAAACACAATCTAGAGTTTTCGGGATTAATAAAGAAAAAATACATAATTTTTTACTAAAAAATGTTTTTAAAAGCAATTAAATTAATGAATGCTCGATTCTAAGAGTGCAAACATTAAAAAGCAATAAAATCGATTAGAAATATTTTATAGTTTCAGTGTTTCAATTAGATAGAATGCGATGCGACGAGTAACTTCGAATATTAGAAAAGCATAAACAGTACGTTTACTACATACATAAGTCATAGTAGACATTAGATTATTAAAACAACGAAACTCATGTAAATTCTTACATCAGCGGTGACTAATTTTCGAAGTGGATCCCAAAGTATCTGAAATTATGACGCAGCTAGATTATATTGTATATAAGCCGGAACCTGATTCGCAGTGATTTATTCGGCTCTTAACCAAGCAGTATGTAACTTTGAGTAAAGATTTGAACGCATAGGTTGGAGCGATTTATAATATTATGATAAGCAATAAGAACCGTAGACCTTTGCATAAATATGAAACTTATAAGTTTGAGTAGTTTCAAACACAGAAGTTATCGAATGCGATTATTTGATGAAGCATTATTTGTTTTGTAAAAATACCATAAACATTCTACATTGCTCGGTACAAGAGTTGTTCTAAAGTTGGTTAATTAAAAATAGAAGATGCCCGTTGGAAAAATAATATGCTAAATGGAAACCTAAAAGAATATGGATTATATTGTACACTGAGATTTTAATGTCGATGTAAAATGGGATCAGGAGGTATTTAATATCATTAATTTGGAGATGAAATTTTAATAAGCGCGATTTTTCGCAAGTATAAAACTTAATCCTTTGTTTGTTAATTATAAAGATAATTGAATATTTTGTAATTTAAATTTAGAATAAGTTCTTATTTTGTAAAGGGGATAATTTGAATTGAATTTTGAGGTTAGAATTCGCAACGTCTGGACCTCTAACAAATTATTTGTGACAGCTATTAGTCAATCTCATCCACGAACGTGGTAATAAAGTATCAGCAAATTACCCACCTATTAATTAAAAAAGATTGTGTTCCTGTAAACAAAGATTAAGTAAGAATTTTAATTGTTTTTGTATGAGCTGGAACTGTGAATTATTTTATCAACTGTTTTGTATGAAAGAAAAATATTTTTGAATGTATAGATGTTTTCTTGAGATTGCTGTGTTTTATTTAATTTTGTAAATTCCATAGTATAACTTGAGTTACAGAAAATCGATATTGATGACATTCATCTCCATTCCACGTGTATACATTTACGTGCATTTTCAATCCCAACGCTTTTATATGTCTCTATCTGTAGTATATAACCGATCGTGCATTACCCTTGTTCTTTAAGATGTTTGTTAGTCTTGTGGTTTAAACCAAACTGACGGTTGAAAATATTTCTATGAAGTCCTATCTTAACATGCTCATAACTTCGTCGAATGTAATCTTTTTAAAATGCAGGTGTTTGTTAATTATTGAACGTTTAGCATAAACAATTCCTAGACTTTATATTTCTTTGTATCAGATAAAACTGACGTTTGCTTGTTACAACGACTACTTTTGCCTTGGAATTATTGATTTTCTTACCCAAGTACATTCCCTCATGCTTATGCGTGTTGGATTAAGATAAATTAAAATTAATTATACGTATCCTTGAACTTATGTTTGCTTTAAAACTGTTTCTTCTTGATGTAATTTTACCATTTCAATTATTAATTATAAAAATACGTCAATACTTGTCCGTTCTCCTTTAAACGACTTAAATAAATTTTGCGCGTAAATAATTTGTTCTTTTCTCTATACAGGGTTGTTAAAATTTTATTGTTTCCCACTGATTTAACTATTTGAATCCACAACATAATCCCCTATTTCAATTCGAAGAAACTCTCCAACGTTTTCTTGAGTTTAAATGTACTAATTCCTACCACCTAATCTTACATGCTATTTTTAAACACCTATCTACTCACCTAACACTACCTATACCTATTTATCCAACCTATCACTACTTATCTACCTATTTCTATCTATCTCTAATTATTTCTATTTATCTACACCTATCTTAATTTATAACTATTCACACCTATCACTACCTTCCAACTAACTCTTTCGATCTATTACTAACTCTTTATCTACACTTATTCTTATTTATAACTAACAATTCACACCTATCACTACCTTCTAACTAATTATTTCTATCTATTACTAACTCTTAACCCTCTATTTCTGTCTATTTTCCTTTTTTTCTTTTGTCATATATTGACTCTTTTCTACCTATCTTCACTTTTATTTAATTTCCTTCTATTCATGTCCAATTATTTTATTTTTAACCTTACCTACTACTATCATTATTTATTTATTATACTAACTATACACCTAATTTCTATCTCTATCTATTTAAATTCTACCCTACTATTTACCTATTTCTATATTCTTTTTCTACTAAGTCTCCTTTATTTAAATCTAACTCTTTTCTTGATCCCTAATGTCTTTCTTTTCACAATCCTAACACACTTCATCCCTATCTTTCCTCCTTCTATCCATATACTTATCATTACTGTTACTTCACATAAAATAAAACTGTCCTTACTATTCCGACTCCTAAATATTTCTTCTTCAGTCTCTATCCTTGTCTGTTTCTCATTTACTATTATTTCCTTTTTTCGGACAAACCAAACGATACTACCTCAACATCGTCATCTTTTCTCTCTAAAAAAAACTTTTCTTCTCTTCTAGACTCTTTATGTACTATATTCACACCGTAAAAATCGCATAAATTCAAATTACCAAAATTATCTTTGCCACTTAACTCACTTATGCCTACTTTTAACTCTTGTGTGTAACATAATGCTGCGTTCGCCTCTACTTTTATTAATTCTGACTTGTTATTCTTTAACAATGTTGCATTTGACTCTACCTCTACTTGTTCAGGCTCTTCGTTCACTACCAATTGTACCTCTTCCAACTTTTCCTCATTATACTCGACTGTATCGATTTCTTTCACCTCTTCGTCATCCACCTCTATACTATTAATACATAACCCCATGTCATCCTCTGTGACATCATAACTTGCCTTCCAGTGCAATATCCTATCCCCATTCCTAACTGCTTTACTCTCCATATCTATTACAACTCCTAACTTCATCATACAATCGACCCCTAATATTCCTTTAAACTTTAACCCAGGTACAATTATAAATTCCTGTTCACAGCTAACTGAATCTAACTCTACTTTTAAAATAACCACACTATTCACAACAGCAAACCGCTTTTTATTCGGCGCAACCAGGTGACTTCTTTTTATTGGCATTATCCTGTCACACACTTTATCCTTAATTTCATTGACGAATTCTTTCGATACTAAACTCACCTCCGCTCCTGAATCTAATAACGCTCCTAAATTTTTTTTTAAATTTTTTTCTCGTACCTACACTGTTACTCCTGAAAAACGTTCGTCTCGGTTCCCAATTTTGTCTATTGCATCTAAAACTTGTTCCCCGTCTTGTGTAGTTGTCCCGTCTGTTCTCAAATCGTACCGCATTTACTTGCCGTTCCCTGTGTTCCCGAGGTCGTCCACTACTTACATCATCATACCTTTGCAGGTACTCCAAAAACATCTCCCTGTTTACAATGTTTTGCAACGCTATATGTTGCCTAACCTCAACCTCTAAATGTCGTGATAGATACTTGATTATCTGTCTGTCCGCCAATGGTGGATTTAACTGTTTTGCTATGCTATACTTCCGTATAGCATATAGCTCCCTACTTCCTGCAAACTCTTCTTTGAATTTTCCTGTTATCAAATCGTCTCGTACTTGGTCCTGTTGGTGGTCATTCCAATAATGTTTTAGAAATCGGTCCTCAAAGTCGTTGTACGGGTCTATTTCTTGTCCTATTAAGTTACACCAGGCTTCAGCATGGTCTTTCAGCAACGCTTTAACAATATTAAGTTTCGCCTGTTCATCATATAAATTACTAACCAAACCTCGAATGTTATAAGAAATATCTGAGGATTTACCCTACAATCTCCATAAAATTTCATTTGTTGATCCAGCAACATATTTCCTGTTACAAACCTGGGACCATCTCCCATCAAAGTTGCTACGTTTTGTTTAATTCCGGTCACCTCTCTCTCTACCCTATCTAACTGATCCCTACATGAGTCTCTTACCTCAGTCATTTTAACGTTAATTTCGTCCTCACAGAAAATCCTTACTTCTGTCCGTAATTGTCCCATTCCCTGACTTAAACCTCTGATATCACGCTCATTTTCTTTAAAATCTGAAAATTCTTTGTTCGTCTTATCTATTTTTTCACTCAGTGTCTCTCTAGCTCCCGTTAATGTCTCACTCATTTATTCAAATTTCCTGTTCGAGTCTTCTCTAACCCCGCTTAAGGTCTCACTCATTTGTTCCAGTTTCCTGTTTAATTCTTCCCTACTTAATCTCATTTCCTCTAAAATTCTCATCATCAATTCATTCCCAGTTTCTCCAGACTCTGTCCTCGACTGATACTTGCTTCCTCCTGCTTCCTCCATTTTTCCTGCTTTCTTAAATAAGGCACTATCGTCACTTCCAATTTCCACTCCTTGACTTCTTCACCACTCCTTTCTCTGCATACGTTCAAATCACTCTCACACACTCAAAAATTATTTATGAATTTCAACTAGACAGACTCTCTCTCTCAGCTTGCCAGTTTCCTGGAATAAAATTTAAATTTTATTTGGAGCTCGAGCCTCACGTTCGGGTCGCCATAAAATTGCCATGGATTCTCTACTAAAATTCTGGGACACTCGCAGGAACACTCGAGCTCCATGAATTGGGCCCCATAAAAGTGCCGTAGAAGTCGGGGACTAAGCTTTTAACATCGAGTCCCAGCGTTCGGCCGTCATAAAAGATGCCGTGGAACCTCAGGAAATTCGTGCCCCACCAGGGTCAACAAATTTCACAAATGTTAATCAAACAACAGAAATTTTAAATAAGTTACTTGGAGAATTCTTCAGGCTTCCTTCCTTCGAAGATGATTCCCAGAACACTTCGGCCTCGTTTCCATTCACCGTGCTAATCAGCGGATTCACAAGCATCGACCATCTCCCACCTCTGCGAGCCAAGCTTCGTCTCACAGTACCATTCCATATATCGTGCGCCCATTTATTGATTACCGTGCTTTGTATTGTAGTAGCCGGACCTTTATTAATTTAAAATGCACTACTTGTACTTTACGTCACTATATGATGTCGGTTACTACTGTTTTACACTTTCAACTACTCTATTTACTGTAATATATGTACATAAAAATACTCACAGAAAGCTTTACTGTTATGGTGGTCGGTATTCAGTATTTTATTGTAGTAAAGTCATAGAAACGAAAAAAAGACAAGAGAGCCTCAATAGCTTAGGTGGAATATTTATATGCTTTCAAAAACCCCTTAGTGGCCGCACTTCAAGCGAAAAGCTTATTTTCAAATCTATTTTCCAAAATTTTGAATATAGTCGTCTCGAAATTCGTCAAATTCGTTCCGGTCTACGTGCCGTCTATCCGAATGCCTTTCAACCTTCGCGCGTGTGTACGTTTGGAAAACTGTCCGTTATTAACCAATGATAAAATTCTCTGTCGTCACAAATCCTGCCTAAACTATATTTATCTCTGTCTTATGCATGTCTGCTGCCTCGTTCATAACCCCACTTAAGTTACAGAAAATCGATATTGATGACACTAATCTCCACTCCACGTGTATACATTTACGTGCATTTTCAATCCCAACGCTTTTATATCTGTCTCTATCTGTGGTATATAACCGATCGTGCATTTTTCTTGCTCTTTAAGATGTTTGTTAGCCTTGTGGTTTAATCTAAACTGACGGTTAAAAATATTTCTATGAAGGCCTATCTTAACATGCTCATAATTTCGTCGAATGTAACCTTTTTAAAATGCAAGTGTTTGTTAATTATCGAACGTTTAGCATAAACAATTCCTAGACTTTATATTTCTTCGTATCAGATAAAACTGACGTTTGCTTGTTACAACGACTACTTTTGTTTTGGAATTATTGATTTTCTTACCCAAGTACATTCCCTTATGCTTACGCGTGTTGAATTAAAATAAATTAGAATTAATTATACGTATCTTTGAACTTATGTTTGCTTTAAAACTGTTTTTTTTATATAATTTTACCATTTCAATTATTAATTATAAAAATACGTCAATACTTGTCCGTTCTCCCTAAATGACTTACTGTTTCCCACTGATTTAACTCTTTGAATCCACAACAATATATATATATATATATATATATATATATATATATCGTGATCTGTGCCTCGATGCTGAATGGTTACTAATGATGCTTCTTAAACTGTAGTATAGCTGATTCATGTAATCCATGAAAATTGAAAATATCTTTGTATTAACTTTTAAAATGAACGAATCTGCAGCACACTAATACTTTTCTCTCCGCAACACCCTGTGTATGTGTTGTCAAAGTTACTCCGTTCCACGAATTTGCGTATTGACGTTACAGACAGTAATTTCTGTTGCCAAATGTAATCCAAAATGATGTACGTGCAACGGTTAGGAGTTAGCATTCCTCTGTGTTGTTGTCGTTAGCACTTTGTTGAAATTTATTTCATTTTGCAACAGTCGGCTCTCACTTGCGATTTGTTGTTTTTAGCAAATTTACACATTTTTCATATTTACTTTGTGTTAAAACTGTTCTCTTCAGAACATATTTCGCTTCTTGTATTGTTATTCCGGATTAACAGTATGGCAACGTAGCAGCAGCTGGTCTGTATGAACGTCACTACACTGATTCTATGAACGGAATATATAGTAGAAATCAGGAAAAATTGCATTCACGTCATTGATTTCCGATGCAAGTAAAGCTATCTTCAGCGTATACAATAGATGTAATTAACACGCAAGAGAAAGAAAGAATATAACTGTCACAAGTTTCCAGTAGAGTTTCTACGTAACAACATACTTTTTAGAATTTATGATACGTAAAGAAAGAGAACAGTAAGCTGTTGTATATCCTACCTTTATTAGAGTTATGTTAATATGTCTCTTAACTGAATACCGCAATTTTTAAATAACTGTCATTTTCAATACAAAATAATTTAATCCTATTTTACTGTGTCTTTATTTATTTACGTCTAATTCTCTTGCTTTCATAATATTATCATGGATTTGTTAAAAACAGTTCTTTTCAGAACTACATTTTACTTTAATATGTCAATTAGGGGAAAGGCGTTATGTTACCATGCACAGCAACTTGTGTTGAACCTGTTGGACTATTTTCAATTGGAAAAGGAAGGCGATAGTCACTTAATTTCGCTAAATGCTGAACAAGAAGTAAACTTTTATAAATATTTTGGAGATTTGTCAATTTTATATTAGGTAGTTTTTAGAGAGTAGTCAGTGCCTTGCAAATAAGTGTTGGTACTGCCACAAAAATTAAAGTTGACAGTACAACAAATCCACAATTAAAGAGCCCTGCCAAAAAAGACCTCGCAAGAAATTGAAAACGAGTAATTTCCCATATTGTGTCAAAATTGGTATTAGAAATAAGTTATACGATATGTATGCATAGTAAGCTACCGGAGTTATTGTGTACAAAATATATTAGCGATTTTTAATTTTATTTATGTCAGTGTAAAATTGCTAAATTATGAGCTAAGTGAAAAGTACATCATGTTAAGTGACAGTAGCCTTTCCTTGCACATTACATGAAATTGGCTTTAAATTTAAAAAGATGGGAATAGAAGCGTTTTAATGGAAAAACCTATTGTTGCTAGCGCAAGATTAAAGTTTATGAAGGCATATCGAAATAGTATGTTGTCAAATACTAAACGACGGCTGATCTTTCGTGCGTGTTCTCTTGTGGAAATGCTAGGAAATCATGGCAAGACACTGATCTTAGAAGTCTAGAAAAGCCCAAAGGTTTTGATGGGAAGCGGTTTATAGTTGTGCACACTGGCTCTGATAAAGGTTTTGTTGAAAATTCGTCATTATTATTTGCATCTAGGTCACCAAAAGGATACTTTCACGGTGAGATGAATAAGGAAATGTTTTTTAAGTGGGTAAACGTACAAATAGTAAACAGTTTAGAGCAGCCCTCCCTAATCGTAATGGATAACGCTTCATACCATTTAACTGTACCCAAAAAAATCCCAACATCTTTCTGGAGGAAAAGTGATATCGTGCAGTGGCTAAAGACCAGCAACATTAACTATGATGGGTGCACATTTAAATCAGAATTATTAGTGCTAGCAAAGACACAAACAAAGAGTAAACGCTACGTTGTCGATTGGCTATTACAAAGTCAAAGTCATGAAGTTTTACGTCTATCACCTTACCATTGTCAATTTAATGTTACTGAGCTCCTTAGGTTCACGCTAAGAGATATTATGACCAACACATAGTACATGATGGTTACACTGATGCTGGTGTAATTTATTATATGGAATGCACTACAACAATGTTCTGTAGGATTATGGAAGAAACGTGTGCGATACGCAGAAGATCTCATATATGAGTGGTACAATCGAGAAGAATAATTAGATGTGTCGGTCAATCAACTTATTATCAGTGTAACTGGAAATGAATCCACTTCAGAAGATGACGTAGAATAAAGTATACACATTATATATTTGTTATATTATTTTTTAATAAATGAAATACACGGAGTTTATAAAAGAACTCCTTGATTTAAAAAAATCATAATTAAAAAATGAAATCAGTAATAAACTTTCGGGTTTTGAACTTGAGTTCAGTATATTGTCAAGATTGTTTTGCTAATATTCGATCGCTGTGCGTGGCCTTGGAGGGAGCGTGCTGGGGGAAGAGTTTTACTGCTTCTGCAGGCCGGCAGTCGCCACTCGACATTCATGACTACGCCACAGCAGAAAGATTAGTGTGTGATTTAGTTTATTCAATCAAGTTCAGTGATCACAGTTCAGCGTAATTATCCACGTGAATATGGCGGTGATCACTTACTAACAAAACTATTTTGCAGTAATATACCACTTTCGGGAACCAGGTAGTGTCTTAAAAATTAAGCCACCGGGTAGGCCTTCAGTCTCTGAACAGAATGTGGAACGGATTCGTACATCTTGGATTTGTAGCCCTAAAAATCATTCGCAAGGCAAAGTGTGGAGTTGGGAA
Source organism: Platerodrilus igneus (assembly GCA_036346225.1). Classification (NCBI taxonomy): domain Eukaryota; kingdom Metazoa; phylum Arthropoda; class Insecta; order Coleoptera; family Lycidae; genus Platerodrilus; species Platerodrilus igneus. Next base: position 250,082 of record JARFIW010001332.1, on the reverse strand, counting down.
TACCTAAGTCTACCGTGAACAAAGTGATGCGAAGGAGGTTTAAATTACGTGGGTATCAGATTCAACTTCTGCATGAAATCAAGCTCAGTGACAAAGTGAAAATATTTGATTTAGCATTCTACATTTTGAACAGGATTGAAGAAAATGAGCACTTCCTAAAAAATGTTGTTTTCAGATGAGGTGACTTTTCACGTAAGTGGGTCTGTCAACCGACACAACTGTAGGATTTGGGGGTCTGAGTCACCGCATGGATTCATAGAACATCAGCGAGACTCTCCCAAAGTCAATGTTTGGTGTGGATTGATGCATGATCGTATCATAGGTCCTTTCATCTTCACAGAAAAGACAATTAATGAGGATATTTATTGTGAAATGCTTGAACTATACGTTTTCCCACAGAGATATGATATCGAACTAAAATAGGGACCGACTGTCTTCCAACAAAACGGCGCCACCTCACTATAGCAACCGTATCCGTAATGCGTTGAACTTGTGTTTTCCTGACAAGTGAATTGGTAGACGTGGGCCGATTGCATGGCTACCAAGGAGCCCAGATCTGACTCCAGTAGATTTCTTTTCTTGGGGACACGTAAAAAACATTGTTTATTCTGAGAAGATCCGTGACATTGCTCACGTCTGATATGCTGCTGAATACTTGGAAAGAAACTGATTATTGTTTAGGCTTTCATATAGGTGTGAAAGTTTCATGCAGAATATATTAGTGACCCTAAAATAAGCAATTTAGTTAGTATTAAATATGTGGAACATCTACCTACTTATGAAATTTTAGTAAACTAGTCAAACTTATTGATATTATTGCTCAAGTTGTCGGTTAAGTATTGTACATGTAGCTCTTATATATATAACCGAACTTTTTATTTACATTTGAAGTATGTGGTATGCTAACTCCCTTTAAAATTAGTCTAAATTTTGTGAAACAATATTTATAGTTATAAAATATGATTACACTATCAAAGTAAGTTTTAAAATTAAGCCTTTGTTGGTCAATTCTGTCAAATACTTAGTTCAGTTTGATTTATTGAATGCGACATCGTTGCCAGATAATGTCGTGTTGCATTACTAGAATATAATTTGTATACCACATTATTCAACGAGTGAATACTCCCTATATGTTTGTTGTGGTTTGTTTAGCATTCTTCTTAATCTTCTTTGGGAATTAAACCACTCATAGTTTTTAAAATCTACTTTATTTACGTTTCGATCCATGACCTAGGATCGTTGTCAAAATAATAAAAACTTCAAGTTTGACATTTATGACATAAATTGAAGGTGACTTTGACTTTTATTATTTTGACAACAATCCTAGGTCATGGATCGAAACGTAAATCAAGATGATTTTAAAAACTATGAGTGTTTAATTCCCAAAGAAGATTAAGAAGAATTCAACGAGTGACTTATGATAGCCACTACGTATTTAGAATTCTGGGACGCGAGCCCGTTAAGGTGAGCGGCGTAATCCGAATGATTAAACTAATGGCCATAACTCGTGTGTAGAGTACTATATAATTTTCCCACGATTACACAAATTTTCATTATCAGATATTTCCTAACGTTTTAACTAATATCGCAAACACTAACCAACAAAAATTTATTTGTCAAAGTGTAACATCCTACTTCGTATGATACGAAAATTATACCTTACGGAAATGATAAATGAAGGGTTGTACTGATTGGTCAGAGGTATTGGATTATGATCATAATCCACGACTTGGACGTTCATGGTTGGTTAAAGGTATTGGATTATGAATTGATATACAACTACAGAATAATGAGTACTATTATTAACCTATTCTTAAATGTGTAAGAAATGCATTACTGGATATAGTCGTGGGATAAAAATTAAAATAGAGCATAATTAATGTACCACTATTTGTATGATTTTTATAAACATTGAATAATTTTACCGAATTGAAATGGCTTACTTTATAGATCTTTTTGTGAGTAGACGTTTTATAACTGATTATATATAAAATTGACTACAACTTATTGTTTAATAAATAAAGCTTGCAAAAGCGATGAGAATAAAATTGTATTGAGAATGTTGTTTATTGTGTTTCTAGTAAATGTTAAACAGAACCGGAAAATAGGTCTTCTCCAATGAGAATATTTCTGTATTATTTTATTAAACACTGAATTGACTACTCTTGATGCACACGACTAATTGACGACGTATACGCATTCCTTCCCGATTTCTACTATATCACTTATTAAATGTTATTAGAATTAGTCCCTTAATCATTAGGATCATAATTATATTTGTTTGACATATAAAACATTTTTAGGAATACGATCATGCTATGATCAACCGAAGACATCAGCTATTAGATCACTCAACATATTGAGAGCATCTGCAACTTCATATACATCAGTGGAAGTTTGGTGGAATGTTCCATATGATTCACATCTACATACTGGTTACTGCGTAACTTATGGAATAAATAACTCAAACCTTTGGCAAAATGTAACAGTTGGCCTTGAGCAAGCTGTTGAATTAACTAACCTACAACAGTATGCCACTTACACCATTTCGTTAGCAATCATGAAAAATTCGGGATTAGATCATTTTGTTCAGGAGATTACTGTCAAAGTTCAACCTGAAGAAATTCCTCTTGATTTAATTATATACGATATTACCTCTAACTCATTTGCATTAAAATGGTCACCTCCTACACGTTTTCGTCCAATTCGTTATAAAATTACGTACGATGCGCTTAAGGAATATGTAGATTCAATGGGAATTAAGCAACGCCGAAAGGTTCCAAAAACTGAACGTATTGTAGATGGGTACATTACGGATTTGAATATTAACGAGTTATTGCCAAATACGAATTATAGCATAAATATAACAGCAGTTCCTGTCGATCATTCTTATCGACCGGCATTTAAAACTACCATGACAACTAAAACGACTGCTCCTCCTCCTTTAGTTAAACCAGATATAAATGGTGCAGTTAAAGGAGGATTCGTACAAGTTCTATTGCCAAAAGCGTCTGAAGAATTTGGACCTGTAGGTTTTTATTATATTGTAGTTGTACCTCAAAGTGAAGAGGGCGAACTTCCATCAGACATTTATTTATTAGAAAATACGATAGAAACTAATTCTAACAATGAACAAAATGGGGTTTATATTGCAGCAAAATTTGTTCAAAAAATTCCATACGCATTTATTTTGGGCAATGGGGAGAAGTACGAAGGTCACACCAACCACAAATTAAAAAGCGATGTAAAATATAGGATGTTTGTACGTGCTGTTGTTGATGCGTCCCTTGAAGAGTTATTTACGGATAGTCCGTTATCAGACATATTTTATTTAGGTATGCCAGAAATAAGAATTAAGACACAGAACCTTTAAAAATTGTTAAATAAATAAAATTTAAAAATGTTTATTACGTATTTGTTCAAACGCGTCAAGTGTTTTCTTTTACGAAGTATATTCAGAAAATTTGGTAAACGTTCTAGTATCTCCACCAAAACAGATCAGACCCTCGGGCATTACTATGTGTATATTCTAAATTATATCTTGAAGCGGTATGCAGTAAGGGAATAAAGGTGACAGTCAAGATAAACAAGATAGGGACGGCCAAACGTCGTAAGTGTGAGTCATAATGTCGTAGTGCAATCGAGTAATGCAGTACTTGAAATTCTGCTACAAATTGTGGAGAACACAGCAAAGGAGGCATATTAAATCTAAATGCAAATGTTCGGAACTAAAGTAGTGAGTAGAATACGTGTTTAGGCAGGGAAAGGAACGCTAAAGATGAAGCACCTTGAATCGACCATCGATAAGCAGAAGCCTATATTTGATAGAGAGAGTGCTAAACATGCTAGTAGTTGTTCGCGGACTTGCGCTATTTATGATGGCAGCGGAGTAGAGCAATAGCAAAGACACTACGCGCTCTATCGTGTGTATAGATTGGCGTACGATCAGTTAGCGGCACAAGATGACATGACTAAAAAGCACAACTGATGAAAACTGTATATAACCGTCCTTTTTGCAAACAATAATTGCATTCAACAAAATGTGGTGCCACCAATATGATCCGGAACTCAAATAGCAATCATTGGAATGACGTTCAAAAGTTTCTCGCGACCCAAAGTAATTGATCTCTGAAGTTCAAAATCAGGAGGTTAATATATTTTTAACAAAAATGTATCGTGCACCGTGAATTTGTTTCTGATGGTCAAACTGTAAACACAGTACTGTAGAACAAAATAGTAAAACGGTCGCTTATGTGTATCTGGTGTATTTGGCCTAGGTTGTATCGAACCGGCTTGTAGAAATTGCTGCACGACAATGAACCTGCACATTGCCCGATTTGATTGCAGCAATTCTAAGTTCCTAAGCAGTCATCTTGCTTGCCACTGGATTACTGCCTTTTTCCTCGACTTACGACGCTCGCCAAGAATGCGCGTTTTAAGGACGCGTGGCTATCTAAGAGCATGGGGCAACAATCCTGCAATCAGACGTTTTCTAAAGATGACTTCGCTGCCAGTTTTTAGAAAATATAAATGTTGTTAAAGGCGGTTATTTTAAATTTCAATAAATTGATTTGACATCATTCACCGAACCTTGTTGCACACACCTTGTATATGGGAACAGATTCAGTAAAGCGTTTCCTTGGATTATTATTCCCGAAATCAATACCGTGTCCACAATTAAAATATAGGATATTTGCCGTTACTCATCACTGACTTCCAGTCATCAATGATACATATTCTTGTTGGATATACCTTGAAACAAATTTAAACGTATTGCAACGTTCTGATATATAAATTTTTACTACATATAATGCTACATGCAATATTAACAAATTTACACGGGGTTAAATTCACCCGGGGCAGCAAATACCCTGCAAATAATAAAAGCTGTACTTACTCTGTGGTGTTCTGCCCCCGATTCTGTATTTTCAATATCTCGGGAGTAAGGTCCTGTTGTTCCTTTGCTTGTTTTGCTGTAGCTCTCTTCGACAAGGCGTCAATATGTTGTGTAACGATGGAGAAAATGAACGAAAGGAAATGGCTCCCTTATCCGAACTGTACTCCAAAAGGAGAAGTAGCGTTCGTCCATACGAACGGCATGAGGGACCAGCTAGTAAAGAAAATACAATCCCGGTATCCCGGCGTCGATTAAGAGGATAGCCACACAAACCAAATCAAATATCAAGTTCACTGTTGACGGTTATAACGTATATCAGCGGAACACAGTGACAATATACAGCTAGACATAGGTTCCACACGCCCACGGTCCAATGTCGTGAAGTAACAAGCCTCCAACTATGCAGTGACTTCGAAAATAAATGAAAAAGTAGGAAACAAGAAAAAGATAAAAGAGGAAGGTGGGAGGTTTGAAGCTATATAACAACCTAGGTAGAAGAGTGAAGAGGAAGGGCTCGTAATGAGTAATAGCGATAGAAAAAACGGTGGATAGCCAAGCATTACCCGGCTACTCAAAGTGTAGTCAGCAGCCCGGAGATAGGAAACACCACTTGTGTAATGGACAGTTGTCTCAGGACTAAGACAAGACCACCAGAGAAAAAATAAAGGTTCAAAACTGAGATAGAGGAATAAGAAAACGTAGAGTTATAGAATAAACGTCCGAAAGAAGAAATATAAAGTAGAGAATGTTCCTATTAAGACAAATTGGTCTAAAGGATCACGTAGATACTTAAGACCAACTAGGCTCCAAATGAATGAAACCCATACAAATAATCTTCCCACCGAGCACATCCACTGCGATAACAAAATCAAACAAAGGTAAGATAAACAACTTAAATATACCCATGCAACAATTTCAAAAACAGAATTGCCATGGACATCGTGGTAAATATACGATAGACAGTTAATTGAAGATATAAAATAGGAAATCTCAATATTGCAACAACATAAGAAATAATATTTAAAACGACATGGCAATAGCCCCTCACCAACACGTTCAGGAAAAACAACAAAAAATGCATTAGCAATCCTATGGTATAAAAGGATTGATAATAAAAATTATAAAAAATGATTAAAATGTATGCTTAAGAAAACACATCAAATACAAATTTCTTGTGTTTCCAAGTTTGGGAACTGACTATTTACTACAGAAGCATAGGTCACAATCATATTATATCTAGTTAAGCAGGGACACATCAGCTAGCACAAGTTCCTTGAGATTCCATGGGTTGCTCAGACGAAAAATGTTAACCACAATAATGTCTGCATTAGGTTGTGAAATAATAACAAAATAGAAGATCAAAATTTAAAAGAAATTGGGTTTATTTACAGGTAATGACCACTAGTAAATATTTATAACTAAGAATGAGAGTATATCTTTTAAAATCAAAAACTACATATGGCATAACAAGGTTTGGAACACTGGTATATTAAAGGGTTAATAATCATTTAGATATACGATAAGATCCGTTAAAGGTTAAAACTAACTTTATCGTAGAAATGTACGATAGGAAAAGTTAATAAATACATTATATTAAAAAAATTTTTTTTTACATGAATACTAAAGAAAACAAGGCATATTTACATAATTAAAGGTAAGATGATAGGTAGAAATTTGACATTAATCGCTAGGATAAAATTTGCAATTGGAAATCATTTAATCCCCGACTTAATGACGCTACTAGATGGTATAATTTACATAAGAAATCATAAGAACTGCTAATTGTGTCACACAAATAATTTGATTTCATTTTCAGTTTGTACAGTAATTTTTAAGGTTATGTTAATTTAGCAATATAAACAAAATTAAATATATTATTTTCCATTTTAAAGGCTTTTTTAAATACTAATACCTAACACAAAACTACACCACTATAGAAAAGCGAAATAAAACACGAGGAATTTAGACATACTTGCATAAGCAAAACATTAGACTGTTAAAGATATCTCACAAATTCACCAAAAAAAAAGTAATTTTTATTTAAGGTTATATACATACAAAGTATATTGATATTTGTAAATAAATCATAAAATTTAATTGAAAAACATTTCGTAATTAACAATAACTTTACAAATACGCAAATTTGAAGTTTCACTTATGTTCCAAAAGATGTTATTTTATAATTATAGTAACTGAACGCAAAAGATATTTCAAAAAGAAAATTAAAGCAGGGTGTTAAAACAAAAAGTTGAAACAAATTACTTAACAAAGGGGTAGATAAATTATAATTTATAAAGAACAAAATTTTTATTTACATGATTCGGGATTACATAAATTAAGGTTGTGTTGTTTTTTTTAAAGTTTTTTAAGGAAGAAATATAAATTTAGGTGACACAGCAACTTAACGGTAATTACATGACATGACTTACCTTTTAGATATTCTGAATTAATCCGCAACAACGATTTTTCAGTAATTTACGTAACTCCCTCCTTCATATAACGGAAAGAATTTAGAAAAGCTTGCCAGAAAACACTTATTTAAATATTTTTCAAAATTACTCATTGAACACAATAAAAGCAGTTTAACATTAATATGAATTTGTAATTAATGTTTTTATAACGCCAAATATAAATTAATTTAGATCATGAAATGACGTATCGGCCATATTTACAACGCTGCCAACCATGAAATCGTAAGTTAACGAAAATATTCCCGTTGATAAAATTTTAAAATCGATAATTAAAGGTGTTTATTGAATTTTTAGACTATTTTCAGGTTTTAACATACAAATTTATTTATGGTTTCGTCAGATATTAAAAGCATGCAAACATAAAAATTTAATGGATAATGTAAACTGAAAAGACCAATTTAAATGTGAAAAGTCCACTTTTTTACAAACAGAAATTTATAAAGCAACCCCATATTGTTGGGTGCTACAGAAACGAATTCAAATGTATTGCAACGTTCTAATACGTTGATTTTTACTAGATATAATGCTACATGCGATGTTAACAAATTTACTTGAGATTAAATTCCCAGGGACAGCAAATACCTTGCAAATAATAAAAGCTGCACTTACCCCGTGATGTCCTGATCCCGATGTGGCATTAAGAGATGGCGTTTGGATGCCCTTTTGCTTGTTTTGCTGTAGCTCTCTTCGGCCAAGCGCCAATTTGTTGTATAACGATACAAAAGGAACAAAAAAATGGACCGCTTAACCAAACTGTCGCAGTACTACGAACAAGTTTACAGTCGAGGAAAGCCGGTAGTCAGGTTTCGTTGCTTCGACATATCCGCTCAAACAAAATATCTCTTCACCCCAAGAGAGGTTAAAGTTCTCTGAAGCACATTGGTGGCCACAGCTGCGTGTCAAGCATGGGAACCGCATTCTCATCGTTAACTCAAACCACAAATGATAAGTTAATGTCCGAACTTACGTAAAAACTGAACCCTTGTGTGGTTTTTACGTAAGGCTTACATTAAACATAATAATACTGGGAATTTTCTCGTGCGGAGTTTTAAAATCCCTCAAACCTAAGTAATACAATAAAAGACAGTGTTTAAAAAGAAGAAAACATTCTCACATATAGGAACAAATTTAGTGAAGCATTTGCTTGGATTATGATTTCCGAAATCAATTCCGTGTTTACAATTAAACATAATATGTTTGTCGGCATTCATCATTAATTTCCAGTCATTGATAATATAATTAGTTTGGTGAAGTTTTTGAGTTTGAATGTTTATTAACCTAATTGCCTCTTTCAATAATTGAAAATACGTTAGTAGACCATAGTCTAAACAAGATTAATGGAACCAAATTCCCTTCTGCTCTAGAACTAATCGTTTTGTTTTTATGTAATTACCATTATTTCTTCTGTACTATCCGATCAATTTTATTCGTCGCTTCTTACATCCTTTTTTTGTTATTAACTACCTTCTAGTATTAACGGTACCAAATCAGCATGCCCCAAAATGTGTTTCATTAATTCACCTCTTCCTTATATATTGCTTTCCATAGTGTTATCCATTCTTAAAAATGCTTTACTTCTTACATTTTCCCTTTTTTCATATCTTACCTTTTATTGTTAGTTGTATCAAATCTCCATTTCATAAAGTGTATTTATTTATTTATTCAATTTTTTCGTATTTCTTATTCATCTGGTTGTTTTTTGTGCTAGTCTATTCAACTAGGTTTTATCAATACTCTATAATAACAAATTTCAAAAATTTCAAAATTTTTTATTAATTTGATCTAGCCTCTGCAATCTTAAAGAGTTAAATCCTTTTATAACCTTTTTATAACTTTCTATTAATCATCACACCTATTTTTGATCTTACTTGTTTTGGTTTTTGTTCTTACGCATTTACCGTGAGAGGTTTATTACTTTTTATAACTTGTTTAGTGCGATTATCAGTTGATACATCGATACTTAAATGTTAAAATGTATTGAATGTTTTGTGTGTGTGCGTATGTGCATGTGCGTGTGTGTGTGAGTGCGTAGCTGCGTGGGTTTGCGCGTGTGTGGGTGGTTGTTCGTGCCGGTACCAGTGCGTGCGTGAGTGGTTGCGCACGGAATACGTGGGTGTGCATTCACGTTCATGAAAGCGTGCGTAGATTCGAGTGCGTGCGTATGCTCGTGTCTATGGATGCAACCATTCCCAACTTTTGATTGTGACACCATTAGCATAAGTATCACATACTTTTATTATAATGTTCCTTTGTAGGATAACTGCTGCATAAGTTTCGAAGCTATAAACATTCATTTAATTTGCGGCCACGTCCCCAATGCTCCACTCTAAAGCACTACAATGGGCTTAAACACTTATAGTTACGAGCTTCATATAAATCTGAGTTCAAAATTAGTTAATTGTTAAATATAATATATAAACTAAAACCAAAGTTAGGTTTTAAATAATGATACTCATAGCACCGGCTTTAGAGCGTCTCTTATCAACAAGACATTAGCAAAAGTTGGGGGAAATGATGCCGCATAGCAGCCGCCGACTCTACTTACCGGTGCAACCTGAAGGGTCGACTAGGGGCTAACTGGCTTATTCTAATTTCAATCTTTCTTTCTATATATAATACGACCAATGACAGGCAGAACGCACCTTCTATTTTATTTAACATAAATTCTACCTACATGTAGACGTCCTTAATTACAGAATTTACGTCTCTGGAAACTCAATAAGAAAGTACACTGTATATCTATTCGCGTTCTTTTGTGTTTAATTTTGCAATATTGCATTTTACTCAATTAATCTTCTTTTTCCAATTTGCTAGGTTTCTTATAAGGTGCATTTCATTTCAAATAGAACCTTCTTAAAATGAGCACAGATTAATTTTTTGGAAAAACTAATTTATTTCATTCTAAATTTTTTTTGAGACTATGCTGCAAACTTGCGAGGTCTAGAAGTATGTCAAACAAGTATTCTGGGTCGTCTGTAGATATGTATATGAGAACGTAGGTTGAAGCCCCTTTGGAAGATGGCTTTCAACTTGGTATAACGCGTTCTTTTCAATAAAATATTAATTTTTCGTAAAGTTCAAATCAAACGGCGTTAAATCAAACGATTACGGAAATTTGTTAATGGTACGATTTTAGATAAAAAAATTAGCGATAGGTGTCCACCGATTAGTTGACGGCATTATTATGTAATAGCACCAACTTACTTCTTCACGACATTCTGACCGAATACGACGAAAACGTTGAAAACATCGTTAAAAACACACAAGACGAAACAACATTAATCTGTCCGACAAGGTGGAACAAATTGCTCTTGAATTATTTTCTTAGAATCTATTGGTCAGAGTGCATGAATAAATAAGTAATACGATATATCAGTAGTAAATCTTGTATTTATTTGGCTCTATAATTATTGTACATCAAAAAATTAGACATCAACCACGACATAATATAAATAGTTTCCATAGCAACTGTTAGGACAAGTTTTGCTAGGCCCTTTATGATATACTTAAAGGTATTTTGTGGTCCTCAACCAACAGAATCGTGGAAACAACTCAGCATTGTCCTTATTTCTGACTTCCCAAAACTGATATTTTTTCCGATTGGTCTCATCTGTTGCGCTTGGTATAGAAAGCACCATAATTTATCACCAGTTATAAAAAAGCCCAACAAGTTTCGTATCCTTTTCTGACTTCTCCAATTTGAATCTGCTCAATTTTGGATTATTGGTCAATTTGTGCGGAATAAAGAGTAACAAATCTTTCTGAGAACCAAGTGTTTGATTAAATGTGATGAATTTGTTTTAGAAGTAAAATTTCTATTAATTTCAATCAAGATTTTGGCCAACCTTTGATGAATTTACGCACAGTTTGGGTGACATCTTCAGTTGCCACAAATTTTGATTGCCGATCATGTTGGTCATCATTTAATTCACGGTTATCCTTAAAGCGCGTATACACTCGTGTGCTCTGTTACGACGGGATAAACTCTCATCACCATAGCTTTATTTAATGAATTTCAGCATTTTAGTAAAAGTTTTAATGTTTAAAATGAAACTTAATGTTGGCTCTTTGCTCGATATTCATTTTTGCACCTATGCAACAAACACATTGCCACTTACAATGTAACAACTGGGCTTCTACCCGTCCCACTCTTATGCGCGTTTGACAGAACATCAGTAAGGGATGTACATTTCCAACTAAGTCAACAATCATAGGTGGCGCCTTGATAATGTGCTTTCTTAAAAGATCCTGTTTACTTCGAAACGCGCCTTTTATTATATGAAAATTTCAGACTGCAAATTTCATTCTACTCTGCAATCCTTCATCAAAGAAATACTGCATTGAAATAATGTTTGCTAATGAATCTTGTACCATCAGAATCGGTTATTTACAGGCGTCTCCAGCAAAAACACCCGCATCGGTGAGATAAAACTGCATTGGGCACTGTTGACGTTAACATGCTTATAAGGTACGTTATTACGCGAATCAAAAGTGTGTAAAAAAACTTATTAGCTATTTCATTAAGTTGTTGTCAAAACACGAAAGGAGCGTCGTTGCATTAAAAACGATGGAAAATTTTCATAAATCAATTGAGCACTTCTATATGGATTTTCGGATTGAAATTTTTTAACAAGAATAAGAGACTCTGAAATGGCTTGCCAAACTTCATAAATTAGAGGCGAGCATAGAACGACTTCAGAGACACGGATCATCATTTTGGGACCAGTTACCGTAACAGAGATATTCTTTCAAGAAAGCTTTACTGGGAACAGAAGAAGAATTTTATTTAGAAAAAATGTTTGCTATAGTATGCAGTTTGAAAATCGACAAGCGCTGTACATATTCAATTACTGAGTAGAAAAAGGTTAGAAGAAGTGTGTAACGTTATGGCGTAATGTAACTTAACATTAAGTTGAAGAAAAATGTTTATTAATCTCAGTTAGTTAAATGAGCTTTAAGCAACGAGAGCAGCCTAATACATTTATCCTTCATAAACACATTATTTCAACATCTTGCTAGAAGACGATACACATGGAAGAGGCCTAAATGACATAGAAAGATATTAACTCCCAAAGATAATAAACTCATAAATCTACAGTCATAAAAAATATGATACGTAAATAAACAACGCCACTTTTCAAAGTGTGAGAACAAGATGACCCTACATTTGATTTTCTAATGCTCCACCGAAGGCACTATTTTGAACAGAAAGCGAGATTTTTATCTGGAAAATTTTGAATTTTGCCTAACCCTAGCTGCTACAAGCAAGGTAAGGATCTTTAACCTTCGTGGCAATATTCGTGTACGGGACCTCCATTTTACCTCTCATTCAAACAACGGTGAATTTTTGTGAAAAATGTTCGTCTAACATTTTTCAAGCAGACAGTGTTGGAATCGAACCTGGGACCTTGGGCATAGTAGTCATACGTATATCACCTACTTCACGAAACCGCCGAACAAGATGACTGTTGGCATACACAGAAAAACATTAAACTCGACCGTAGGGCAGTTCTAGACGCACAACGGAATTTTAAAGGAAGCGAGAAATGGGATATAACGATCGAGTTCGGAATTTGCAAGTTAAGAAAACGTAATAGTTCAGTTACACCGGACGTATAGGCTGTGTGCCTCCCGATAGGTGGCCAACGACGAACTATTTTGAGCTTTGTTAGATAATTAGGTCAGAAAGCTTAAACATGCGTGTTACGCGTAGAATTTAAATCGCGTTTGTGACGCATCAAATAAAAAGAATATGTAATCAAATGGTGATAAGCAGGCTCCACTTTGCAACTAAATGTTGTAATTTTAAAAGCTCGAATGGGGATATATCATGCCGATGAAGTAACAACGCCAATTAGTAGAGTTACTTGGACATCCTGAAATTTTTAAACCTTAAATAGAATTGAGCTTTTTCTTGGATAATGATCTATAATTACCTAACTCGAGACTATAAAAATAAATGGCTTGTATCTATGTAGTGAGAAATTTACAGTCCATTAAATATTAATGTGATAAACTATGAAATAGCTACGGAAATATTTTTGTTTACATCTAAATGTAATATTATCCGGAAAGAAGTTGATTATTTTAAAAGAGTAAGAAATATGTAAATGTAAGTTTATTTGTGGAATTGTTAGATAAAATTTAGTATTTTTAATGGACTTTGGAATTGCTAAGAATAAGTAAGTATTGCTCTTTGTTACTCTATATAGGGTGGGACAATGAAGTATTCTTAACTTTCAAGGTAAATTAAAAGATAACAAAAAAATATTAGAACTAAATTTTATTGTGGCATGAGCAGGGTACAATTGGAAATTAATTTTACTGTGTTTTAAACAACAAATCATCCAAATGAAGTCCCTCGTTTTCTAGGGTTCTGCCGAAACCACACTAGTCACAAATTAATCCGTTGATGTTGTGGTTCAAAAAATTGTCGGATCATGTTTACATACCGCTCAGAATTAAAGGTAACAGCGTGATTGTTTTCCTCAAAAAAAAACCCAACAATGCTTTCGCTACTGATTGCACACCAAACTGTCACTGTCTCACTGTATAAAGGCCTCTCTTAAATTATTTTACGGTTTACACTCTTCCAATACCGCATATTCTGTTTGTTCACACTTCCTGAAATGTGGAAATGCGCCTCGTCACTAAACAAAACACGTGCATCTTGAGGTAAGTTTTTAATCAAGGTTTCACACACCTGTAGTCGATTTTGTCAATGCTGTTGTGAGAATTCTTTAGTGATGACCATTTTGTATAAATGGAACTAAAGGTTTTTGTGTAGAATTTGACGCACTTTATGGCTAGAAAGTGCTAGGGCGGATACATGCTTGCTAGCAGAACGATTTGGAGATTGCATAATCGATCTTCTTACACGATTAATGTTTTCTGGAATTCGCACAATTCTCTAAGCCTTAACTCTCTATTGCACAACACTACCACATGTCACGGACCATAATAAAATGGGTGTTCGGTCAGGAACAGTATTGCGAGAAGCAATTCCACTACGGGTACGCAGCGCATGCTGCACCGCAACAATAGACTTATTGTTGGATAAATACGTCTCGACGGCAAAAGCGCGTTATTCTTTCGACCAAGGCATGTATACAACTAATGACTAGAACAACGGATACGTCCAAGGCTACAGTATCATTAGAGCAAGCCTTCAATCCTGCAACATGTGACCTCCATTTACAACGCCTCCCATAAAGTAGGGATGCTACGCGGCCACACAAAGTATTATGGTTAAGAGCATTTCCAGAATGGGATCAAAAAGTCATATAAATTAATCTCGGAAACTAGAACAATGGAATGGTGGAAATATTTATAGATACATGTTTTTAAAGAGTTTTGTTAATAATAACTGGCCATTTGCATGTTACGTCAAGTTTGATTTTCTTAGGTTAATGTATGTGTATTTATATTTTTGGAATTTGCTTGTATTAGAGTTTAAGCTTAGATGAATTTTTATTTGGAGTGATTTATAAGATGAGTAAAGGTGATCATTGTTAAAGGATATTTAGCTATCTCAGTGATGAAGTCATATTATAATAAATACCGTATTTAAAGAATTGCCTTAATTTGTCAAAAGGGAATGGGTGTTTTTAAGGTATGGTTAAGAAAGATAAAAGATGAGGTGACACGATTTGAAACTACTGGAAACAGGAAGATCTGTCTAAAATAACCGTCTTCCGAGTAGCAAAAATATTAAAGGGATTGCTGGGATAGACGGTTTGGCGTCGGTTACTTTTGACAACTAGTAAAGTTTTTCGAAGTAAGTGGTACTTGTAAACTAGTTTCGTATTTTGGCCATTTTGGCCATTTTTTATATTATCAATTTTTCATAGTATTCTACCCAGTACCACGGTAGCTAGCCGGCGCACTCTTTAAATTGTTAAGAGGATAGCGTCCCTTCAATTAAATCGAAACGCGTAACATAAATAGTTGTCACCCGTAACCAGTAAAGATTTTAATTTAGCGTTAGAATTAAATTGGATAAATTAGATATAGCATCAACTAAACACATATAAATGGTGGAGAGTAGATACGTATACTGATTTTGTAATTAAATGTAACACTACTGTTATTGCAATATAGATAGAGGGCTGTTTTCATAGAGTCGGGGGGGCTATTAAGAACAGCTGGAAACCATGAAGGCTGTATGACAATCAATTCCACGATTTTGAAAATCAAAAAAGGAAGGTTAAGAAACGCCGACTAATTTATACTTGTATAAACCCTAAAGCAATTTGAATTTAATTGGATTACTTGACAGTGGAATATTGCAATGTTGACACTATCTGTGGATGGTATTTGGAATAAAAAAGAGACTCGCCCGTTGATGGCGTCTGTATAGTCAACTGCTTCGAGTTACGGACTCTGCAGTGAACATGAGAAATGGGGGGTGGTTCATTAATTAGACTTGTAAAAGCGATACAAAAAACTTAAAGGGATAAATGCAAATATAAGGGGCGCCACCACATCTTACTGCAATAATAAATATACCTTAAAGGAAGATGCGGAAACCGTTAAATATACCTGGATAATGTTGCCTGTAAAAAATAATATAACTTCAATACCGAACAGCTGACCAAACAACTAACGAGACCTGCAATAAAAGTTAGGTTAGTAAATAAAATACGGGACACTATTTGTGCCTTACAACGTCATATAAAGAAAAACCTAACAAATGTATAAAATGTATCGAAAAGTTTTAGATACTAATATGGAGTGTTTTCTCATGTTTCAAAATACTTCCTGTTTACTAACCTTATTAAAACCTAATTTCAAAAATCGAAAGTGAACCGCCTTTCTTATCGACCAGTGAGCTTACATTCTCTGGAATAATTAATTAACTTTACATCTATATTATCCCATGCAGTAATTCAATAAAATTTCATGGTTCAATAATATTCTATTCAAAAAAATGTAAGTTCTTCCAATATTTTATCATCAAGTGTATAAGAAGCATAAGCTTTAATAAATATGAGTAACATATGGTTTCTTTGCCATCTAGTCTCAACTTTCAAATAAATATTTTATTTAAGATGTATAGAAAATGTTGATCATTCTAATGGAGACATAAGGTTTATTAATATCTCATAGCAGATCTGATACGATATTTGATATTCTGTTTGCAATATTTTAATTTTCTAATAGTAAAGGTATTTTAAGCAAATAAAATTAAATAAAAACCCTTAACCACAAAAAATATTTAAATTACTAAATACGTATTTCGACCACTATGTGGCCATCATCAGTAGAAAACCTGTAATTAAAAAAAAAAAAAAAAAAGCTGTTGTTCTGGAACACTTCAGAGGATATTCTCCTCACCACTTAGGCTGAAGTGAACCTTCCCAACCTATAATTTACTATATTGTTGCTTTAAACACTATCGACGATATTCTCCTCACCCGCAGGCTGGTGTTCTCAACAACAAACAAGTGAATAGGATACTCAGTCTAATAAATATGAGTAACAAAATGCCTTGCAATGTCTACTGATACAGTCCAATTTATCTACGTAAAAAATACATAAGAGTAGATGTAGTTTGAATTTAACCATTTGAAGTGCATAACAAAAAAACTGTAACTTTACTAAAAGTTATAAGAGCTTAAATTTTGATTTTTTAATTATATGATTTTGAATTTCTTAACAAAAAACAACTGCAAACTTTACTAACAAAATTTTAAGGATTCAATATTTAATTTTTTATTTAAAAGAAGCTTGCACTTCATGACTTCAAATTACTTAACTAAAACCAAATTGATTTATTATATGTTGTATGATAATCCATATGTTTAGTCACGATTCAATACCCAGACATCCATTATAAGTAGATCCAGAACCAAAACTCCAATCGTATTTACCGCGGGCGTCCTTAAACTAGGAAACTAAAATTTATTTCAAACCCACATAAAACAGACGAAAGTCTATTACTGCAATTAATTCATCACCACGGGCATCCTTGCAAATTACATCAAATTTTTCTTTAATAAAAATTGTAGTAAAAGTGGGGATCTGTATTTTGAGATGTCTAGCATGTTACTTGTATGGTAAGTAGCTATAGTAAAAGGAACCTCTAGCAAGATACGGCTTACTCTGATCATCAATTCAAGGAAGATCACGAGAGTTGGCGTAGGTCAATTCTGCTTTACCTCATACAATAAATAAACAAAAGAGGGCGCCACAGCATTTACTGACGTTGGCAAACTCACTATTAAGGGTCCTAGGAGAAACGCACAGACTCCTGACCCTAAAAATTTTCAAACCAAAAAGCTATCACTAAAACACTTGCAGCCGTGGTTCAACAAAAACGTACTTGCAAAGGAAACATTTTGATTAGTATAACAAAGACCAATTTTAGTGGTCAACATATAGCATCATAATAGAACTCAAAAGTATTAAGAATTAGTATGAGACACTAGTCTCAGCTTT
The DNA here is from genome assembly GCA_036346225.1 of Platerodrilus igneus. Lineage (NCBI taxonomy): Eukaryota > Metazoa > Arthropoda > Insecta > Coleoptera > Lycidae > Platerodrilus > Platerodrilus igneus. The sequence goes on along the minus strand of JARFIW010001332.1, from coordinate 232,274 downwards.
ACTGATTCTTTTTGTCCAAAAATTAACCACTTCATTTACCTTTTTAAGCTCATACACACGTCATTTACTTCAGTTACAAAAGATAACTCATAATCTGAATTTTGTTTACCATAGACAAGATTAACTCGTCAGAAAACAGGATGTGGTAATATTCAAAATAGTTGTATTATCAAAATTCATTTTCTTTTCATGTATATGAAGAATAAACGATTATGCACAATTATTCACAAGATAAATTAAATGAATTAGACTCATTTTCTTTGAATAGTTTCTAAACAGTAATATGTGTAGAGAATGTCATATTCATATTTTTATCCATATCCTAACAAAGCACATCAAATCTTAGAGTGACATAATTTAATCTGCAAAAGAATTTGTATAACAGTTTATTAAAGCCTATTCAGATCTGACTAGTTTACAAACTTTCTTAATTTCATTAAACTCAAAATGTAAATCCACTCTTTAAGGCATTTATTAACAATTCAAATTTCACTGAAAGCAAAGCAAGCTTTTAAACTTCAGTAGTGTTTGTTGTTTACTTCAAACTTAACATAATAAAGAACTTTACTCAAGCGCGTATTTTAAGTTATAATAGAACGTAATCAATTACTGTTAATTACAGAACGAGGGTCCCAAAATCTAAACGTCTGTGGGTAGGATAAAGCAGTTTTCTGACTTACTCCACTGACATCTAATTAATTCTTACAAACCAAAAGCGTAAACAAGCAACTGGACCGTTCTGACGTCACAGCGTCAGCTGTTGATAGTGAACGTTGGAATCCAAGCGAACAACAATGTCGCTCTTCTACTTACCTAAAATGTACTACGTGTAAAAAAAAAGTTTTCTTGATATCCTTTACGCTCCATACAAATAACGACTGAAATTGCCAAGTATCTTTATCCGTGTTCAAAACAAAGCGATTCTTCGAATTACATTATAATCCAAACGAACTTCCAAATATATACTAAAACATTCTATTGAACTTTCAAAAGCGTGATCCATACGTTGCGTTTAAATGTATACTCAAATATTCCAACTACACTTCTAAAGTTCTTCAGTGATCGTTTCATTGCGCACTGATAAAACTGATTTTTGTATGCCCTAACTACATAAAAAGAGCAACTCAACTAAGACCATATCTCCAATGTCAATCTGAGTTTTCATTAGACAAACATGTCCATCTTAACGCCACGAGTAACCAAATGAGAATGCCCGATTATTTGCCTTGACAAACAAAATCGATATTAAATTATCGCAATGCCGAAGTGTCCAAAATACCAACCAACACTAACGTTTAAACAACGCAATTTATATACTAAACGTCTACGACATGTTGTACGGGATCGTAATAATAATTAACTAATACACTTTATATTAATCCTGATGAAGGGTATATGATACAATAAATTATCCCAAACATGTAGGAATTATGAAATTAGCAAAATAAAGCGATGCAAAAATAAATGTGCACAGAACAGTTAAATTTAACCATTTTGTAACAACATACACGTGCAACCTCCTAATTTACATTTAACTCTTTCCTACGTGCTCATTAACAAGTTAGTTAAGAGCCAAAAGAATTGGCACTCCTTACTTTAATGCTATTCGCAATTTTCAGTGGCAGGATCTTAAAAATGTCTTGCCTTCTTCAAACGGGAGCTCTTCTCCAAAGTGACTTCTTCACTTCAAACAAGTTCTAAAACGCGAGCAACTACATTTGGTGGCAACTTATTATAATAGAACAAAACCAATTAATAGGTACGCAACACAAAATGCACTAGCGTGACATAGATAAACTAAACTTTTATTAACGACCCTAATACATACCATTATTGCTTTTTAAAAACGAATTGCCATGGAGTATTAATGGAAGCAGAAATTCCATAGATTTAGCTATGGCGCGAAATTATATACGCTGCAACGTTGCCTCCTAAAACAATTCCTCGATAGCAATGGTAGCTCCAAGAGATATTCTGTTTATGGAATCCAGAAGCCTATTGTTCGATTTTTTTTATAAATAACACGATACACTTTCTAGAATCTAGAAAATACTTTGTTGAAAAGTAAACTTAAGAGTATACCAAAGTGTATATCAAACTACACCGAAGTGCAAGAAATATCTATGGAAGTGATAACGGTAATGTTAGCTGTGTGCGTTAAAGAGTCGATCTTTAAAGAGAAGTAAAGCTCAAATAAAACAATATAACGTTAAGGGTGACTCCATAATGGCCGAAATTTTGAGGGATGCTTATTTAAAGATCCTTGCGGCCCTTGAAAATTAAACCAATCAAAACCATAACTTATCTTAACTAAACGAAAATGTTGAGCGGATTAATAGCATACGAGAGAAATACATTATAAGTTGTATATGTACAAGAATAAGATTATCAGCAACCCTTATTTTTAATCTTAAAAGCTCGTCAAAAGTTTGTCTACTGGTTTTCAGGTAAATTATAGCATTTTTGTCGTTGCAAACTTTTGCACAATTTAGAGCATAACAGTTATCTAAGATGTAGGAATAGGCAACCTAGCATACTCCTAAGTAATGGAGCAATAAGGATGCGGTTTGTAAACAAAGAGTATGCATGCACATAACACCCCTCAATCAATAATGGACTCGTCCAGCACCCCTCGAAATACAAATTACTTCTTCTTGTTCTCTCTTTAAGAAAGCCATCAAATTTCTTGAAAAGAATTTAAGAATAGTGCAAGACGAAAGCCACCAAGCTTCTCGCGCACTAGAGGATTTTCTTCAGAATTCGGATTATTTCATTGTGACCACCAAATCAAATAGGACAAAATACAGTGAACTCATACAATAATACAGACAAACTTTCGCCATAACACAGCTTGGGCCCGCTTAATTCCTAAAACCACGGCCATCAGGACCATCTATGAAAGCACATGATACCAACCCGCACATTAGGATTAAGAATATTTCATCATCAAATCACTTCAATTTCTAACAATTAAAGAAGCCGCCGTGCGCCAGCGTCTGTCATCAGTCGATAGCTACCGAGGCTAGGTATATCAGACTTCTACGAGGCGCCGTATTGCACTCAGTGCAGTCTGGACCAGGTTTAATTACAACAATGGATATCATCACCTACACGATAACAGACACAGTTCTCCGTCGTAAAGTAACGAAATCCAATTCTTCAATACAAAAATATGTTCCACAACTTAACAAACAAAAGTGCCTTCAGTTTTAGCGTTAAAGATATTTGCAATTTAATTACGCGCACAATGACTTGAAAATATTGCCCATGTGTCATGCCTTTAATGTTAATGTGTAATAGGTTTATACCAATATTCTTATTTGTAGATATGTTATCTCTGTTACTACGAAGCATTGACGAAGATGATTTCAGACAACCAAAACACCACAAAAATTTTAACTATTTTTAATTATTTTACTGAAAACATTAAATTATATTCGATTCATATTAGGTGTATAAACAATTTGCTGAAGCAGCTACAAAACCCAGCTTGTAAATAATTTTAAACTTCTGATTAAAAAAGTAGGTCTTACAACTACTACAAATGTCATTCAAAATCTGTCAATAAATATTTGGTTTTCCTACTAGATATGTATAACCTAACCAATTATTCAAAACTTGTCATTGTGATGTATCAAAATTATTCGTTGTATTCTCAAAAATGGATTTTACACTATTTTTGCAGAAAGTATTAGAACTACATTCAAGTTTTCTCACAGAGTTAGCAGAATCCGCCAAATACGATAGCCGAGCGATTACAGCACTTCCTTCAGTTTTGTTTTTTACCTTTTCATTTTTAGCTACTCATAGTATTGTTCACCGTCAGACTTATTGTCATACATCTTTCTCCATATACTTGTACAGGGTAAGTATTTTACAAAAGTTCTATTGACAACCGTTTCTTTTAGGAGTTAGGTTTTCAATGGATTTTCTTTCATCTCCTGCGGTTATGGTTAATTTTTGTTAATATGTGCCAGTGGACAAGTGCATGGTTCAACGAAAGCTTTGAGGTATATCCAGTTGTCAAGTGGATGATGCTGAGTTTAATATTTAAAGTATAGGTTGCCAGATCTCAAGGAGAAGAGTTTTGGTTAAACCAAGCGCATGTAGAGGCTAGCATATTTACGTTGTTGCTCTGCATTAGTTTGGTACCGTTAGTATACTTCCTCTTCAGTTGGTTTTGGAAAGCAACAATTCCAAACTTTTTAATATGGTAAGTTTTGTTATACAGAATTTGTAGACAGTATATTGGCGGGTCATAGCGGTAAGAAAGTGTTGCTTTGTGACTGCATCTGCAAGGGATCAAACAAGATGCCTTGGGCGTAATATGTTAATTGGATAAAATATAATTGAACGCAATACAGAAAGAAGCACGCCGGTATCGGGTACTTTTGTCAATCTAATTGTATCCTGCAAGGTTATAGACTCGATTTCAAATGCGTAGTAGTGAGACATCTAGTCAGAATAACGCTTTAGAGAAAAGTGGATAAACACTATTTGCTTGAAATAATTTAGATACTTAATTGTCAGGGGCGATTTTAATATTTTTATGCTTTGTTGGAAAACCACCAGTTAGACAAGATTTTCCAGATATATTTCTCATTATAGCTTGGTCAACAGTAGAGCGGAGAATACAGAATTATCTACGATTGTTCTTGACACCTTGCACTTGTAACACCATATTCCTGTTCTGTTTCTAGAATACTGTGTGTGGAAAAAACTTTTTTGGTTTTTTAGGCATCTTGCTTTGTGACATTAAATTGAAATTTAGAAAAAGCTTAATATTATAACACTTTACTTTTGCAATACCGTGTTTAGAAAACAGATCCTCTGCAATACTCGCACGCTACTTGAGCAAACATTAGATCGTGGAAAAGAATTTATTCGGCTCAGTTAATCCTTTGACCTTTAGAAAGAAAGAGCTCTGAAAAATGTATAGAACCTTGGCTAGTTTACATCTAAGGGCATGGCTATTTTATAGAATATTAACGACAAATAAATAAACTGAAAAACACCTAGTACATTTTTATACAAACAGCAATAACGATCAGAACTTCATATTCTTCGTATTAAAATAAGAAAAATACATGTGAATCTCGGTAAATAACCCGGCATATTTGAACCCATTCATACGAATTTAAATACCCTCAACCATGAAAATCGCCTCAAAAATAATAAAATCACAAATTTACAGCTCTATAAAGAAATGCGTATTGATTAACAAATGGGCAGATGTCTGTAAGGTTAGATAATATAATCCCTAGAAAAAAAGTTAGAGCTGCGTCAAACCGACCTTAAGTAAGGTCGAAAACAAAATGATGATGAATCCCTAGAAACAAAAAAACAAGGGTAATACACAAGATACATTTTAAATTATAAAACCCCAGGATAATAGTAGAAAAGAACAGATCAGGTGATAACACATCAGATCACCTTTAGCAGTTTCCAAGTCTAATAACAAGCAATATCAGCGTGCAGAATAAGGTTTGTTATTTGCTAAATTGAAGTTAATCACCTGAATTGATTTACTTTATAAAAGCGAGGTGACGTAATAGCAAATAGGGCACCCAGTAGCATTTAGTGGCGAAGAGTATGTCCTATAAAAACAAATGCAAAGTATTTAAAGATATACAAATGGTAACACTTTCAGTAAATACTTTTACACGTACTTGTAAGGGTCTTCAAATTCTCTATCTAATAAAGCCTTTGGGCGCCGTCCCACATGATTTGAGTCTATCTAGATGATGTGTGTTCCAAGAGGCAATTTGAGCAAGTTCTACTGCAGTTGGAGATTGATAGAGCCTTGCTTACACTCTTATTAATTCGTTCTATTAGTGTAAACACAAATAATAGAACAAAAAACTTCACATCTAATATACCTATTAGCAAACATGATTATCGCGGTAAATAACAATAAAAAAAAATACTGAGAGTTACTCCTACTTTGACCAAATATACGTATAACTAAAAGAATATAACATAAATTTATTAATGATAAACATTCGACCAACTTAACTTCTAATTACTATTTGGCGTCTACAATAATGAGCTTTTATGAACGAAAAACTATGTTTTTACTATTCGCTGTAAATAAGTGTGTACCAATGTAACCGTCTTTTCTAATAATAGGTTTTACATACTTTTTTTATTAGCATAAAGCACAATTATTATATCAGCATGTAATGCTTATACAATGCAAAGCAAGATTCAGTAACATATAGTTATGCTTATGTATTCTCTGCAAACGCTCTGCCGAATTTCATTGCAAGAAATGGTTGTAGCTAATTAATTTATTCAACACGATGTGGAATGAAAGCTCTGCTCTCCGATATTTTTATGTTTGCACTATTACTCGCGTTTGGACTCCTGATTACATTTTAGTTCCAACTTTTAATACCGCCAATTCAATTATTCTCTTAGCAACATCATTCCGCACAGGGATCGTTGCCTTGTCATACGATATAGACGCTCTACTAAAGATTATCTGATGTATTGTGATGTGATCTTCTCTTTCTTACTGTTACCTGTAAGTTTTGTAAGTTAAAAGTTTCATGGGTATACCCCGCTTTTTCCTTTCTCAGGAATTGTACGACTTAAACTGGCCTAAGATCGATGTCATTCTGAGGGGTTAGGTACGCCCACATCTTCCATTTAATACAGAGATCTGCCCTATTTGCTGATCATAAACTGTGTTCGTAACTTGGTGCGTTCGCAATACTGCTGGTCTATTTCCTAACAGGTGCGAGCGTCAAAGTCGTTTCATCTGGCAGAATCCCATGCAATGATCGTCCTATTCTAATAACTAACTGTTTTTAAGAGACCATGTCTTCTATCATAGTAAATTCAATATATCACCAATAGCATTTCTAGAACAGCATGTTCTTGTGTCCTTAAAACAGATTATTCTTCAGACGGACACCTTTTAGAACACGCTGAATTTTAAACTCTATTATTTTTAAATAGTCTGTTCTTATAACAAGTTGTCCAAGAGACACCCCTCTCCAAAATTTTAAGTAGTTATCAATTTGAAATAGATCGCCACAAAAATCATATATCATATATAAAAATAAGCCAATTGTTGATTAGGGAAATTTTATATAACAGAGGAATGCGCTTAGGATGTCCTCTTTCAGGTACATTATTTGTTCTATCCCTGGAGACCCTTGTAAACCTCTGTTGCAGCATCCTATCTGGTTTTCCTTTTCTTTTATTTAATAAGCAAAGATTGGTAACAACTGCTTACGCGGATGATGTTTCGGTACTTATAACTCAAAAGGAAGATTTTCGTCGTTTTCCAAACATATACGAAACAGCAGAGACAATCAGGGGCGTCATTAAATACACATAAGTCAGTAGGGCTCTGAACAGGTAATTGGTGTAACAGATTGAATAAACCTTTAAACTTTAAATCTACACCGGAAAGCATTAAAATTACTTAGAATCTGCATATCAGACAATTTTGAAAATAACACGGAAGTCGCATACACAAATCTGCGTGAAAAAGCCAACAAATCCCTGGAAAATTGAGAAACAGGTTTCCAACACTATCGATGATGGATCGTCAGATAGTGATTAATTAATACATCGCGCCGAAGTTATGTGTTACCTTTTAATGACTGTCAAGCTGAACATTTTCAAAAAATTGTTGACTACATATGGAAAGCGAAGCATTGGACAACGTCAAGAGAATTATATTTACCTATTCAGGAAAGCGGTGTGGGTCTTGTAGATTTCAAATCTAAATTAAAGTACTTTCGCATATTCTTGGGTAGCAGAATAATCAATAGCTGCTCAGAAAATAGTAAATGTACAATATTAATAAAATACTTAGGATGTGAAAGCAATCCACAGAAAAATTTCTAGCATTGACTCTTTCCTTCCTAGATAGTTTATATTGTAGCGGGCCAATACTACCGCATTTCACTAATTTAAAACAAGTAATAACAAGAGTCTTTATTACTCACTGTTCACAAGTCTAATTAACAGTATATGTCTTATTTATGGATGTTTTCAGTCTAATTAACAATAAAGCACTATCACACTAATGAATTTACAAGCACTAATATCTTCTTGAACTAACTCCTTTACTATAGGCCCGTTAATAACACTAACACAACTATTATTTATTACACTTCTATCTATTTATGTATACTACAAGCTGCATGTACATTAGACACATCATATAACATCTATGTATACTCTTGGACTTCCAAAAGCTCAACTACTTTTACTTTACACGATATAATTTATATTCTACATTCTGGTATAGATTAACTTCTTATATTCATAAGCGGTCTTATATATACCCTGAATTAAAGAGATGACTCATCCTCCAGTAATTACTAGAAGCTTTTCGGTCCATGGAGAATAAACAGTGCTTGCGGCGTTTTGTGTGTTTGATGGGTTGCCTAATAGTAGCTCGCAACAATATGAATCGTAGTCTACAGAAAATATCCGAGTAACAAATTTCATAGAAATAGCTGCAATCTTGGAGATTTACCTAGGACAAAATGTTTATTAGTTGAGAGATAAAAACAGTATCTCCTTTGATAATCGTTTACATAACTCAAATACATCAAAATGCATCGATATTATAAAGCATAACCGTGGCACACTATAAAAGTTACTAGTTTTGGACTCCTACAACATAATAAAAACACAAACTGGTGTCTGGTCGGAAAACAAAGCTTCGTGGTCATCCTTCTTCAGAACACTATCACTAAGTATTGATGTAGAGATTGCGCGGATATTTGCAAAAAACCAATTTGCCGATTCAAAATTTCTCAAAAAAGTTGAATATTGTGATAACAATTTGTGCTCGTAGTGTAAGATGGAAAAAAATGCCTGGTACTTACTAATTAAATGCACATATACAGACCTATTGGAAATTATCACAAGGCTTGTTACGTTAATCGAGGCAGCCACGTTGGGCGCCAAATTTATGCTACGTTGACTCGTAGCCGAGCGTAACACCAAGAAAATCAAAGAAATGACCGGGCTCAATCGGAGATTAGGGAGGGGGTTGAAGAAAGCAGACCAACATATAACGTACGTGGCTGTAAGGAATTAGTAACAATACCTGCAAAAAAAAGTCAGAATAGCAAACCTGCAATACAAAAAAAATTAGTCCTGCAAACCTGAAATAAAGAAAAAGCATAGCATGCTGATCGAGCATAGATTGTTCAGTACTTTGTAGAATGTAAAAAAAACTGTTTGGATAATCTATATAATATAACAACGGTAACAGCAATACAAAAAATTTTTAGTACAAAGTGAGGTAATATTGGGGAGTAGCAGAAACGTTTCCTCACACACCAATTAAACATAAATCAGACAAAATTTTAACAAAAGATAAATAGGTAAGCACAATTGATATGAGTCATCCAGTATTGTTAATTTTTCTTTTTTTTTTTTTTTTTAAATAGCATGCAAGTCTATGGTAAAAGGTACCAGAACGACAAAGATATGGCAAAACAACGGATAGATATTTAAAGTAATAACAAGTAGGAAATAGTTCAACTTACAAAAGGTCCTTCAGTAACGCTTCCTTGCCATTGAAGTGTGGGATTCACGATGTTCGGCACTAACGAAGCACTTCACCTTTAACTGTGAGGGTGTTGATGGAACTTATCACACGTTACCCTAATCACACCTACATATTTCACTGGTGTTAGCAGCAGACATTATCACGCGACGGAACTATGTAGCATTGATAAATTTCTTGTTAATTCTATTTTCCCGAGACAATAATTTCGAAATATTTTGTAGCACTAGTTTAATTTCAACTGGAACCAAATGTATATTATTTTCAAAAACATCCAAAAAGCAGCGAGAAACTTCAACCAATACCTTTGTAAACCGGTAATCTGTTATTTTTCGCTAATAACGAAATTTGCGCAAGCAATGTTCTATTTTAGATTCTTTGGGGTTAGCAAATTCAGAAACTACAGTATCAACTGTATTTGGATAATCCAAAGTATGCACTACTCTGATGGAAAAAAAAGGGACCGCGAAACTAGATCGCACACACAGTTTAAATATCAAAAGACAAAGCACCAAACAAAAAAACTCACAATGAGTAAAGAACGTGTATCACTAAAGTAAGTCCGTCAAATGTTCCGTAAAACACGCGTGCAGGTCGAGTCTAACAAGTTCTACCACTTTTATCTCCAACAGAAAATCAACTAAAAACAATTAGTAAGGCACGCGTAAACAATAAAACCGTCCGTCAAATGTCCTTAAAACACACGTGCGTCGACCAAACACGTTCGCCTATAAACCATACTACTTCAATCGAAATTAGCACTACACTCTCTACCGTTAATATACAACTTTTTTTCACAAGAAAAACAACTAAGATCGTGCCGTGCTTGTTCAGTAACAATTTAAAAATTGATACCGCATTAATGCTCACTATTGTCAAAGCAAAAGAAGAAACAGTATTTTCAACGTAATTAATATACAGGAACGAAGAACAAACTACAACTACTCATCTGTTTATATCAACTCGTTGCTATTACAACCTCTTATCGTCTCTTATCTAGACTTGTATATCCACATAAGGAACAAAATTTATACGAACGGCAAGACAAGAACCTTGCAATCCACTCATTATAATACGACGCATTCGCCAACGAGTTAATAAATATAAAATATAGAAATAGTAGTTACAGAAATGTATTTACGAATTGGGTAGTGTAAAATGTTAAGCCATGAAAATGCACGTTACAGATTACTGAAGAATATCATGCACCCAAAGCAAATCTTTACTAGAGAACCGTACACCGGAATGAAAGAAAAGTCAAAACCGGGTAACCTAGGAAACTATATAATAACGCTAGCAAAAGGTACGATATATTGGTGTATAATCACAAACTATAGATACGGAAACGAAAATACAAGTTATATACAACAATTTATTCAGCAAATAAAATCAAGAATTACTAAAGAATTTAAATGGCATCAACAGAAAGAAACACTGCAGGTTTTTCAAAAAACATGATGTATAAATACTACTTTGTGTTGGATTGACAACGATGTGCTACGATATATAGACATTTTGAATCACTGGAAATAAAATTCTGAACTTAAGAATATAATTGATTTTATTATTTATATACAGTAAATTGTATATAGAACAATCACTTTTGTAATATGTATAACTACACTTCAGTTTTAATAAAGCAATAATAATAATAATATTAATAATAATAATAATAATAATAAAAACAATAACAATAATAATAATAACAATAATAATAACAATAACACACACACACACACACACACGAAACACACACACACGCACGCACGCACACACACGCACTCTAAAAAACGATATTGTTTTGGATTTTTATAAACTATTATCTCATGTAGAACATTTTTTTTTTGTATTAAACATAAAATCTAAACAGGTTTACAACTGGGTAAATATATTTTTTAACTTTCAGTAACTGAGGTGGAAATTTCAACAAAACAAAGGATATTTGTTTGTATACATTTTTTCACAATCAATGCGGGTGGGGTATGTTGGCTATGATAGCAGCCACTGATTGATTTGTCTGAAACAACGGAAAATTGTCCAATACATGCACTTATTCTTACAGGATTAAGGATTTACGGTTCGTAGTTTGTAGATCATCAATATGTACACCGTTTCTGCACAAACATTTAAACTATTATACTGTTAGATCAATGTTCCTCAATTCTGGGGGGTTTAGAAAACAAAAAGGGAGCGCGAAAACGTGAGACGTCTGCAGCAAAATTCACAAAGAAGCATTTTATTGAAAAAGCGAAAATACAAATGCAATTTGAAATAATCAAATAAATTATAACATACAAAACAAAATGTTGCGTTACAATATTACAAAATGCAAACACAACAACAAAGTAAATAAGAACAAAAAGAAAATAAATGTTACAATTAGTCGAATTAGTGACTCTTTTGGGATTGTCTCTCAGAGAACAGGTTTTTGCACGATGGTATTATATTGGAAATGAACACATTCAATTATTTTTCTGTATTAATCTGGAATCTGTATTTTATTTATAGTGTAGGCATAACTGAAAAGTCGGATTAGCATAGAATAGTTGATAGAAGGGGCAAATGAAAAGCTTTTGCTTTTAGTACAAAAAATTCAGCATCCATGTCAGACCAACATTCAAATGGAGATGTATTAGCAACTATCTTCTAATTTGATCACTTGTCGTAAAGTCTATACATCGTTTTTCCAATTCAACTAAAAGCTCTTCAGGAGTTTTTTTAAATGGATCTTTTGTATCCAGTTGTATGCCGCAACGAAGTTGGTATACTATAAAATACTTTCCAAAAATCTGTCGTCAAGTGATTTTTCGTAGTTGCAAATAAAACTTTAAGGTGTACTTCTTAAACGCTGTTGGTTTAAGAAATTCATTTACATTTTTAACCATTTCGATGATTTTACGCTTAGTTTCTCATAATGTTATTTTTCTACAAAAGCTGTCGACTGTTCTTCCTATCCAAGAGATGTGCACTTGCTCCTTGATGTTGAAGATTCAAAATATTTAGTTTCATAAATATGTCAACTAAATAGCTCAACTTCATCACCAATAAGTGATCTCGAATCAGCTTTGCCTCTTAGTGATTTTCCTTTTCTAAACATGTTACAATTTTTTTTTCAGTTTGCAAAAACGGTATTTACCACGACATAACCATCTTTCTTCGCACTAAAGTAATAATGCCATATTAGTAGAATTCTGATACCCGATAATTGTGTCACGTCGTGTGCAATGCTGTGATAAAATCAAGAATTGGTCTTTAGCTGTTCGCTGTCATACTAGGATATGTTATCAAGAGGTCGTCAAAAAATCGTCCTTGCCGGAGGATGAAAAAAGAAGTGGATGTAATTTTTACCCTATGCTTCTTCTTCAAGTTAATGCGACGAGAAAAACGAAACAATTATTTCTGTTTAAACCGGAATGTTGTATATCATTTGTGAGTCATTGAAATGTTTATCAAAGTTTCTGAAATACACGGTCTCAAGCGGAGCTTAAGAATATTCACAAGTGATTTTCTAGAACTAGAAATACATTTTTTCGAAAAAAGTGTTTCAATAAATCATGTGCGTTGTACATTTAGCATTCTAACCATTTTTTAATTTTTTCTGTAGGGGGCTTATTTACTTACTAAATGTATAAAAGATGTTACGGTGCTTCGTAATACGGCACATGTGGATAGTGGATGTAAAGTATTGTCTATTGAAAATGATGATTGAATAGATATAGTAAATGAATGTTAAGAAAAAACTCAAATTTGCATTTATAAACATAGACCTTCAAAGTAATAACAAAATAAGTTGATATTGATGGGATTAAAAACAATACAATTAATTGTCTGAGTCAGAATTGGTGATTGGTCTTTGTTGATGTATCCATGATTTTGTATGGATATTGCCACAACATGCCTGCGCCATACACTTACAGGATACAATACAAGGAATATTTTTGTTACTGCTTGAACATTGACAACCCTTGCACCCTAAAATTGAGTTGATGTTAAAAAAATTTTTCAAATTGGGTAATGTAGTGATATCTATTTTACATTTGTAAGTGGTAAGAAATGACATGTCCTCTGGAAAAGCTGTGTTTGTCATCAATGTTGGCGTTAACTTAGAACCGGATCTTGTATAGGGTGTATAGGGGGTGCACTGTTGAGCTATATTTTTGCCTGATGGTGAACCAGAAAACAATGCTGCCTCAGGTTGTTCCGTGTAGGTGGTATCTTCCTGATCGGCGTGGAGTTTGCCAGAAAATTTGGTAGGCGATTGATACAATTGATTTCCATATTCGGAAAATAAAATTGTGTAACAAATTTTTCAACGTCTTTGAAAAGTTCTTAGCTCATTTTCTCACTAATGCGCAATTCATCAGTAGTCCGTGAGAGTTTAAGTAAACTTTCTAACCCATTTTTTCCCTATCCCCACAAATTGACTTGTGATGTCACAACCTGTGAGAGCATGAAATGCCGGTAAGTTGTTCAAAAGTTCACTGTCCATCTTATTGCCGTGGATATTAATGAATCTTTTATTGTCCTTTTGTCCAACTATCAGCCAAACTTCTTCTGTTAGAACTTCCTTGAAATGCACCAACAACACCAAGACATCTGTATCTTTGCAATTAATTATACAACGTTTGTATCCTCCGAATTTAGCTGAAAGTACATGTAAAATTATACGAGTGTCGGCTTCTTCTTGTGTTGAACTGATTAAATTATTTTCCATGTCATAATTTGCTTCATATTGCCGTAGCGAATTCCAAAAACCTAGTGATTGATCGTTGATATATTTCATTGGATAAAAATGATGTTAAAGAGCATTTGTTACTTACTGAATGGATAAACGAATGCCATTGTTGTGGCAAAACCGTATTAACATTGTTAATCTTTCGCTCACGCGTCTCCTTCAAACACCTTATTATTCGGGTACAATGTTTAATGAAATAGTTTGATAATGATCCATGACCAAATCTACTCTCTCTGCATTGTATGGATTTTTGAATACAATTGATTCAAAAATGGATAATAATCTCTAAATGTCTTAGCACTAGATTGTTTTACTAGTGCTTGAATCTATGTCACACCATCGAATATGTAGCATGTTTGGAGTTTGCTAGGTGGTAGATCGTTGCAACTTGTTGTGTACGATTATATTATATTTCCAAGTAAACTTTTGTTATTAGGTGTTGAAAGTATTGCAATAGGTGCTAAGTATTTTGGGAATTGGGACACCTCGTGTTTGAATATCATTTCATAATTTGTCTCGACCCGATTCTTTCGCAGATAAAATTCTCTGCAAAAATTCCTGTCCCTGCAGCCAATTTTTTTGTCGTTTTAACTTTTTCCTTCAATATACAGCTTTCAAATGTTTTTATGTTATTTATTTTTATTGGATTGTAGAAATCTTTCGAATGTATAACTTAACAAAAATCTTATAACGCATTTTCCCCTATTAATAGTGCCATGAGTAATGACTCCTGCATTTGTTCTGACGCTATCTCTTTGGTGGAGATACATATTAGTTTCTCATGTGACTCCGTGAAAACTTGAAATCTGACAATTAGTTCTTAGATTCTGAATATTGGCTCTTCGTCAATTTTTAGTCTCTTTGGAGCAGTTTCAATATTTTGACTATGTGCATTACATTTCATATCAATTGAATTACGAAAACTTTCTATCATTGTTCTTATAGTATTGAAACTCAAGGACCACTCATCTAACCTTGTACAGTTTTTGTCAATCCGACAATGCCGCCAGCTTCTTTAGAGGTTTTATTTATATGCTCTAATGCTTGATCTACCGAAAAATGGTTAAAATTTTCTGCTAAGTGCTTCACAACGAAGTTGCCTTTAACAAATTCATCATATCTGCCTGTGGCAAAATCAGACAAATTTTACATATCCACAAGATATATAACTCCCAATCGTGAATGGTTAGTGTGGTCAAATGCAAAAAATCACGGTCACATTCTACGCAAACTATCCAAATGTAATTTCCAGTTACCATCTCTTTTGCTTTAAAGAAATCCTAGGAGTGTTTGCACTAGTTCTAGATATAAAATCCAGAATTTAAAGGTTGGGTGTTGTGATTTGATAAATTCGGAAAATTTTGTGGATAAACTTTTCTATCGTTCTACTATAATTTTGAAATTTTTTAACAAATCCGATGTATTCTTCGATTTAATATTCTGTACTGTTGCTGTTATAGTTAATTATTCAAGATTCAGAGTATTGGTGGACTCACTGTTGCAACTTTTGAGCCATTGTTCAAAAATCAAAATTGGAATTCTCATCAAACTTTCATACGTCAACTTGTGAGCTCTGATACCCTTATTCCATTTTTTACCATTCAGAATACCAGATATCGTAGCTATTCCATATTGGCCACTTTTTAGCCAGACATCAGATAGACCGGATTTAGCCATGAATTGACCGATAGCTTGAAACTGGTTTTTATTTTTCTTTTTTAAATGGTTACAAGGCTAGCCTCGCGCATGGGCAAGTGTAACGAAGTCTTCCGACATAACTAGGGGTCTATTCCTTGGGTAGAGCTATGAGAAATGGGGGGGTAAGTCGAAATCTGATTGTAAGCCAAACTTAATCCAAAACAAATAGGCGCCACCAAGTCCTGACTTATTTATGATAATTGCGTGGTATATTTCTAGGGGCGGACATGGAAACCCAAAGAAAAAAAATCGCCTTCGATGACAAAAACCCGTCTTAACAAAATAAGACGCTGCTCCTGTAAGAAATTGTAATAATTAGATTAATATAAAGGTGGAACACTATTTGTGTCCCGCAAACATACCTAAAGAAATATTAAAAAGATATTTTCTTTATAAAATTGGCATCAAAATTCTACTCTTAAGGATATTAATTTCCTGTTGTTAGGTTTGACCATATTTGATCAAAATAAAAAACTTTAATCTTGAACCAATAATTTACTCAAAAGATTCTCTTTTAAAACAAAATGCAATGCAACAAAATTTCATAAATAATTAAATGAGTTCGTGAATTTTAAATTAAGGTTTATCAAAATTGTTGATAATCAAACATTTTACAGCTCAGTGTAAACTTGTTACACTAAAAAGGTCCGACCCGTGCAGATTTGTTCAGGAGGATTACATTTTAAAAACGTTGTTACTCAAGTTTTTGCTTTTCTAAATTACTTGTATTAGTTTTAATTTCTACTAAAAAGCAGATCACAAAATATTCTTGTTTACTCAACTTGGGCAAACGCTGTTCGAAGCATTTGTTTTCTAGAACACATCTGTCAGCAGTATACTGCAGACAAACAAGTGACGTCAGTAACACCTGTTGCTGTTACTAACGGTACATAATGAACCACGTGTGTGGTTTCTAAAACCATTAAAATAGTGAATTATAATTTTAACACTGGAAAATTCCAGCTCAACAAATAATTGAAATTTTTATACTATTCGTACTTTTACACAATCAAACAAATTAAAGTGTTTCCAATGTATAAACCATCAAAAAAAGATTTTTAAAACTAACTACGAACCAAAACTGCTTTTTGTGGCCATGAAGAGGTACTTGTAATATCAAGCGGAATTTACTGTATGTTGTGTGGACCCAGTTCATCCTCAACAGCTCCTAGCACATGGAATTGCTCCAGGTGTCGAATTAAATGCAGTCACAATACATTCGTCAGCTGCTGCAATATGTTGAATCACGCTGCCTTACCAAATAAAATCTTTACGTTGTGTAATAAAATGGTCTTCTATAAATTAGTCAAATTTTCCATCTTCTAAGTGCTTCTTACAGGTTGTAATACAAAGTGGTTTTAACAGCAGTGGTTGGATTTGTTGTTTTCAAAGTTGCATTTTTTAGTGTTGTTTTTGCGCTAAATAAAATATCTCAATTAAACAATTTAATAACGTTCATAGGATACCAACCGCTATTTAAAGATGTGTCACGACTGCTCAAAATTTATACGCAAATTGCCAGCCTGCGTTTTTTCGTACATCTTGACTCTACTATCTCGCATGGGCGACTGGTTATCAATCTCACTCGGACGAACGGAGTGTCCCAGGAGGGGGCTGTCAACCAAAACGCGCTTGCAAATTGCTATCGAAGACACAGATATTTGACTATACATAGAATGCTACATAAAGATGCCGCTTTAGCGTAATACCAAAGTTGTTAAATGTATTTTACTTATTATTTTAATAAAAGTGTTTTATAATTCTTGCACTTTTATGAACGGATTTAATAACCAAAAAATAAAATTGTTACAAGCTTTCAAAAAATTCATCATAATGTGAAAACCACCTAAGCGAATTATGAAGTGTTTAGTTTCTTCAAGTTTTATCCACTTTTATTTCCTTTGCTTTATAATAGATAGCTTGATCGAATGTTCATCATCATTAGGTGTTCAGTCTTGGAACTGGTTAGACGCGTACCCTCATTATTTCCTATTCTGTGCTAACCTACACATTTCCTATAAATTTCCACAGTCTGCCCCTAAACTATCTGTGTGCAATAGTCGGATCTAGATATATCTCCACCTCCTTTTTCCTATTTATGCTTCTTATATATCCTACACTATTCCCTAAAAATGCCCTAGAACATCTCCTGCCCTTCTATTTCTCTTATTTTTTTTCACAGATATCTTTATGCCCCTACTATATCTATAACTTCTTTGTTATTAACTTTGTACGCCCATGCTATCATCCTCATACATCTGAAGCACAACATTCTAAAAGGCATCTACCGTATTTCTGTCTGCTTCTCCTACTGCTCCTATTTCATAGACATAGTGTGCTGTGTTCCAACAATGTTTTTGTTTGTTGTCTTCGAACATAACCGCTGCTCTTTTTTGTTATATGCAGTTCAGTTCCCCCTTCGATTGTTTATAAATATATACCCTACTTCCTCTATATTCAGTTGTATGTAAAGGGGATTAAGCAGCATGCGGCTGCCAAGTTCCTCCATCACTTGAATATTTGCCGAATTAATAGTTTTTCAATATATCCTTTCGCACAATCAACACTAGTTGAAAATATTTCAAAACCAACACCTGTAGTTGTCTATAATAATCATCAGATTTAAGTGCAATTATTTTTGATCGAATGTTATGACATATTTATTATTGAGTTTTTTGCGATTAAAGAACATTTTTGAAGAACTGTCTACACAGTATCATATTCAGAACCAACATAAGGAATCAACGGTAAATAACCATATATTGTCGGCCGTGAATTGCTATCTAGTATCAACTTATTAAACCCCGACCAGTGAGAAACTAATCCATCGTCTTTATTATTGATTCTGCATGAAACCCATGTCGTATTATGATTATGTACATAATTGCCACTTTCTATTTCCAATATAGGAGTACATGCCAGTACCGGTTTATTTTACCTTGATTTATCGAAATTAGGCGTTTCGTATGAATGAAATTCTTCGGGCAATGACAATTTTGTATAATATGGCAATAATTTAGTACCACATGCAATATATTTATTTGTAGGACCTCGTTGAAATGCTGTTATTTGTGTGCTATGAAATGTAAGGATTTGTCTAACGTTTCTTCTAATATATCTATATTATCAGCAGCAAACTGTATGGTTCTGTAAGGTACCTACTGTCTAAGAATCACATGTTGTCATTTTCTACATATATATTGATTTCTTCTGCGCCAAGGAATTCCTCAGTATATAGGAAATTGATTGCCCACAAGCACGTAATGTTTCCATAATTTCTTTGGACATAGTTTCTTGATGAACTAATTTCCTAAACCAATATGTTTTGGTGTATGTTTATCACTATAGTTGTAAATGATATCTTGACATTTATTTATCGCAGCGTTTTACTTTGATGTGCCGTTTGAATCCTCAGACAATACAAATTAATTAAAAATATCAATTTTGCAGGTATGCATTTTTTGTACTCGGTAATGTTCAAATTATCGTAGGACCTGAACATTGGAATTTGTCTCTTTTTGATATCTTGACATAATTTGAATATCATAGAGATTTCTGACGGACCATGAAAAATAAAGATATTGTTATCAATCTGATGCTGTATGATTGTGTTTAAAGCAGCTCCTTTCTATCTACTGCCGGAATGATTAAACTTGGTTCATTTACTCTGGAAAATTTGATGAATTTCATTCTTTTCCCAAAATGAGCTGCAATTGCTTTTGATAACGATCTTTTACACATTCAAACACCGTTGAGTTCTATGTACCTATTATATACAGTTGAAGTTGTATAACATTTGCCTTTTTGTAATCAAATTTCTATTTTATCTAAAAATTGTATTATAGTTTCGTTACTTGTTGTGCCGTCCTCGTTTAACATTTTCACAGCAATACACTTCTTCCACTTGTTTGTGAAACAAAAACCATGATATTTCACTTCCGGGGCTATCAAATCAGTTTTCCGTATTCTGCCCAAGCAAACGTGATTTTTCGACGCAATCTTTTTTATTTTTTCCTCAAGTTTTTGGTTATTACCTGGGACAGTTTACGTTTTCTCAAATTTTTTGACAAAATAGACGTTTATTTTTGTCTAAACTATTACGAACAATTCTTGATGTAGAAGGCGCACCATCAGCAGCTTCATATTTCAACCTATATGTTTCTATGTTTTTCTTACCCGTATAACTAAAATAACGATCTTATGCCACAGGATTACTCCTCTTTTGATATCATTGAGATTTCGAAATATAATATTTGTCCTGGACTTGCTGTCTTTGCCTTGATTATATTGAGCACGTATTTTGACGCATTCTATGCATTTCTTCTTTGATACATCTGTAGCTGTTACTGAATTTACCGACTTCTGGCATACAATGCATTTGTTATTCAAAATACAATCATCCTTTTCTTTCTCAACAATTTTCGTCATCGATTCTAATTCACTATCTGAGCTTGTATTGTCATCCATGTTCATAACAAAAACCTGTAATTAATAATTATGTAACTGGATACAAGGGGTTTGAATTAAACTATGTAAATATACTCACTAGAATATCAACGAAAATAGCAAATGAACTAAAACACGAAGTACAAAGGTATATTGAAAAATTATTACACAAAAATATTCAAATCTCTACTTCCGACAAGTATCTCAAAGAGACTAACGACTTTCCTGTTGTGACCTGTGAACGTCGCGGTCGCGCGGGTGTATATAGAGAGGGAGAGGCGAAAGCAATCGGTGCACCGTTTTCTTCACAAGTAGAAAATTTATTAAAGAGCGCATCGAAAAAATAAAAAAACCACAATTATCCTCATGCTTTTCCACATATTGTTTATTAAGAACATTTTTTACGTATGAAGTTCGCAGTGGAAACGAAATATATGATGCTCCAAAATTGCGCGCTTGAGTAAATTGCGTTTGAATGTTCTCAGGTTCCAAATAAGACCATGTATTTAGGAAACTTAGAAAATTATTATAATAAACTGTCAGGGCTCGTTTTTCTTTCTACGATGACCTAAAGAAAATAAATAGGAAAAAATGCACATTTTACCCCTTTCACTACCCCCTGCATCGACGTTTTTCTGAGTACCTATCAATTTCATATACTGTTGTGGCACGTGAAAGATTAATGCCGTTTCCAGCTTTTATCAAAGCGTTGCATACGGAATCTGTTTCTAGAGCTCTTTTTGCTAGATATGTACTCTACTATATATTCTGCTCTGCAGTTCTTGCAACTTGCAGAGAAGGTATTGATTTTAGCCCACTCATCTTTTTATAATTCAGTGCAGTTTTAACTGTCGTTAGCAGGAGGTTTATACCAGAAATCATTTGTTTGACAAGCACTTCTTGTGAATTATGCAGTGCGTACAAATGTACTGTGATTTTTGTTTCATAAACGCTTGAGAATTTTGGAACCCATCGTTCGCGTGCTAACGATGCTTATACTGAGAGTTTTCAAACTGCAAAATAACTGCTTTTTGTAAAAAAAACTATGCAATATATTAAAATAATTCATTTGCGGTTGTATTTTGCATCAATTTACAGTAAAGTAACTCTTCAACTGCGACATTCTACCGCAAAATCAAACATTCGCAATAAAATCACAATCCTTGTTGGTATCTGTGACCTCGTTAATCTGACTTGCCAATTGTTTATTACGCAACGCAAGTTAAGGTTCGTGGCTTCGAGCGGTCCTTTTTAAAAAGACTTCTTTGAACTTTAACTAATTTATTTCGTTTTGTACAGAAGTTAATTATTGAATTTTAACAAACTTGAATAATAAGTCTAAGTCGAAATACATTAATTAATTGTACAGTGAGTTATCAGTGAACTGCAAGGTAAAAGCTGAACGTCTGATGAACTGACTAGGAGTGGAGCTCCCGGTCCTTATATAACTTTCTCCCCCTCAAAATTCTGTGGGAACCTGCGGACGTAATGTCCGCTTACACTTCATAATACATAGTTGCTATCTTAAAAGCTATTCATAATTACAATGTTGCAGGCTTATTCTGCGTAATCTCGGTACGTGACATCCGACGACCGCCTGTGACCTGACTTCTGCAGTGTCACTTATCCTTGTGCTACTTTGTAGCGTTTCCACTCGTGGAAACTGAAATCATCATAATAAATTGTAATAAAATGTTGCAACGACATTGTTGCACTGTCCTAATGTTTCCTAATATTTCCTAATAAAGATATTAGTTTTATATGTATAATAGATGGGGGGTCCTATAACTCCTCCCAACGTACATTAAAAATTAAGGGTTTTTACCTTTTCTTGATTTTTAATTAAATTCGTTTTCGTTTAATCTCATTTAAAATTCATATTTTCTAGGGGTACATTTGTTTGTTTGGGTTTCTTAAATCTAAAACTGTTTTCTTTATTATTCTTAAATCTAATACATATTTTGTACATTACATAAATAATCAATAAAATAGTCAATAAAATCAATATAATTGTCCATACACTAATATTATCATAGTGCACTTTGGGCGTCTTGATCTCGTTCAGTTTTTCTTTATATTCTTCCATGAGTTTCATGGCGTTGTTTAAGTTGTCTAATTTCAGGTGTTCCAATTGCATTGGTTTTTAAAGGGTTTCTTCATCTTCTTCTTGGGTAATCTTGATTTGCAGATCGGGTAGATTTGCTAATTTCTTGCTTTGTACTGGATCTTGGTAAACTCTAATTGTTTCGTTTTTTAATTTTAAATAACAATTTTCCTTAAGGGTGATTAATTTACTTCCGGTTAATGCTAAATTACTTTCATCTTGATTGCAATACATTGTTGCGATTACTTCGGTGGGAAAAATGGCTATCCATTTATTTTCCGTTACTTTCTGAATTTTCATGTTGTTGATTAATGCAGGTTTGGCTTCACAATTTTCATAATGATTGGTAAAGATTAGTAGTTGTACTTCGCAAGGGCTGTTTTCTTGAATTGTTGTGGTTGTTAATGATTGGCATAAGTATTGATTGGGTGTGACTTCATTACATTTGTCGTTTGTAAAACCATATCTTTGTTCATTTAAGGATAGGAATTTGGTTTTTGGAATAATAACTTGGTATGTGCTAGTCATTTTCATTGGAAAAGCAAATAAGTGATAATAATTGTAATTGTTAGTCTCTACTATTGGTATTTCTATTAAAAATGTTATATCGTTATTTTTTACATAGCCTTTAACTGTGGCTATTTTTTCAAATATTAAAATGTTTCATTCTAATACATCGAAAGGTAATTTACTATTAGTTATAAAAGATTTTATTCTCAATAATTCTTTTAATAAATCTATTGGTTCTATTATGCTTGAATGTAGGGTATTTAATTTTGCAAAGGTTACTGCGTTTTCTAATGTTGCTAGGATTTGTTGAATTAAAGTTAGGGTTGATATTATTTGGTTATATATCGTATTGAATCTGATTAAATCTCGCATGCTTAACATGGTAGTTCGCATGTTATTTTCTAAGGTTTCTAATCGATTGGCTATACTATCTTGATTTCTAACTAATTTCCTAAGGGTTTCATTAAATTTGATGATCGTTGATTGTGTTAACGATATTTGATTACTAATTATGGTTTTAATGTCGTTTTGATTTTCTATCAATTGTTGTGTCCATTGATTGTTTTAGTCAAAAATAATTATTTTTGATTATTTGAAATTCTTGTTTTAGCTCGGTTAAATCGAATTTTTGTGCAAAGGTCCAATAATCTATGGTGTTTTGCATACTGCCTAATTTTATTGGTAGTATACCGGGGTTATTCTTTATGTCTTCAATTATAATTTCTGTGTCCGTTCTACCTGGGTGGAGGTTGACGGTAAGGGTGACGATTGTCCATCTGAAAGTACAGGGTGTCTTAAATTTTTGAGGTGAACATATTTTGTTATCTTGCCGCCGTCTATTGCGGCTACGTTTTTGTCGGATATTCGTTTGATTTTAAAAGGTCCTAAATTTTTCGGTGCCGTTTTGTGTCTTTTGCTTTGGTAATTTTTCTCGAATACGGTTTGTCCTATGGAAAATTTGTTTATGTCTAATTTTATTACGGGTCGCGATAATTCGCTCTTTATCGTTATATAATTTGTCCTTTACTTTGTCATAGGTTATTTTTAGTTTCTCCTTGTGGTCTTTAGCGTATTGCTGATAGATTTCCTTGTTATAATGTATATCGTAGGGGTTGCGTGAATCTGAATGTCCTAAGGTTAGTTCTAAGGGTGTAAAATTTGTAGTTGAATGAATCGTGTTATTATACGCGATTAATGCGTATGACATTAAATTGGTTATGTGTTCTTTCTTGTAATTTATTCTTAATAATCTGATCTGTTCTAATAGGGTTGAATGTAGTCTCTCGATTAGTCCGTTTGATTCAGGGTGGTTTTCCGTTATAAAGTGTATTTTTATTTTGTGTAATTCTAAGGTGTTGTAAATTGTTTCGTTTTTGAATTCGCTTCCGTTATCTAATGTTATTGTTTCGGGTGTTCCGTAAAATGTAAAATAGTGTAGAAATCCTTGGGTTACGTCTATACTATTTTTAGAAGTGATTGGTATTGCTTGGCCTATTTTCGTAAATGCGTCCACGATTGTTAGGTAACTTTGTACTTCTACTACTAGGGTATCTGCATGTAATTTTTGGAAAGGTTTGTCTGGTGTTTTAGTTAACATTAAGGGTATCTTTGGGGGTTTCCTGTCATATTTGGCTTTATCACATAATTCGCACTGGTTGATAAAGTCGGTTGTTAATTCTTTCATGTCCTTGAAATAGTAACGTTTCATAATTTGTTTTAGGGTCTCGTTTATTCCTCGATGGTTGGTCTTTCCTTCGTGTTGGTTTCTTATTACGTCATTTATTTCGTCAGGGTCGTCTAATGTTATTAATTTTCTTGTGCATCTTATAAGTTCGGGGCCAGAATTGTTAAATAGTTTTACATATATTTCTGTAAACCGTTTGTACAAGTTTTCTGTGTTAAAATAAAAGTAAAATCGTTTTTTCTCGGGGGTGTATTCCTTCAATATTTTAATTATTTGTGACTCATTGTCGTCTTTGGTTATTTGAAGTTTGTAAATTTTCTTATTGTCCACTTTCGTGTATTTTACAGGGTTGGGGTTGTTTAAAACTTCTGTGATTATAAATTGATTGGGCTTCATGTCTATAGCTTCGTTTAAAATTTTTATTGCGGTTTCCGGTTCGTCATTTTGTGTCGAATGTATGGTTTCCATTTCTTCTGGGTCTTCTCTGACTTCGGTTTCGTCTACGTTTCCTACTAATGATTCTGTCTCAAGTGCGTTAGGTTGGATTCTACTTAAAGCGTCTGCATTATTGTTGTAAATTCCCTTTTTGTATATGATCTCATAATCATATTCTTCTAATCTAATTCTCCATCTTTGTAATTTCGAGTTAGGTTCTTTGAGTTTGCATAGCCATACTAGTGGTCTATGATCGGTATATATATAGAATTTCCGTCCGTATAGGTACGGTCTGAAATACTTTGTTGCCCAAATTATGGCTAACAATTCTTTCTCTATCTCACTGTATCGTTGCTCTGTTGCGTTGAGGGTTCTGGATGCGTAACTGATAGGTTTGTCGTTACCTACTGTTCCTTGACTTAATACTGCGCCTAAGGCTACGTTTGATGCGTCCGTTGTTAAAATGAATGGTTTCAAAAAATCTGGGTATTCTAGTACGGGGTGATTTGTTAATATGCTTTTGATTTTGTCTACTGCTTTTATAAATTCTGGGGTATGTACAATTTTGTTTCCCTTTTTTAAACAATTGGTTAGGGGCTTTGTTATTTGAGCATAACCTTTTATGAATTTTCGGTAATATCCGCTAAGGCCTAAAAATCCTTTAATCTCTTTATTCGTTTTGGGTATAGGGTAATTTAATACAGCGTTTGTTTTGTCGGGGTTCGGCATCACTCCTTGGGGTGTTATTACGTGTCCTAAAGGTTACTTCTTTCTGTAGAAATTCGCTTTTATCTAGTTGTACTTTAAATTTTGCGGTTCTTAATCTTTCGAACACTTCTCTTAATCTTTCTATGTGCTCCACTAATGATGTTGAATACACTATTATATCGTCTAGGTACACAAGGCATTTTTCGTTGTGTATCCCTCGTAGTATGTTATCCATTACTCGTTGAAAAGTTGCGGGTGCGTTCTTCAGTTCAAATGGCATCCGTTTATACTCGTAGTGTCCTCTAGGTGTGCTAAAGGCTGTTTTCTGTGTATCTCCTTCTTCCATTTCTACTTGATGGTATCCTGATGCTAAGTCTAGCGTCGAAAAATATTGGCACTTGCCTAACTTATCTAATATTTCTGTTATATTCGGTAACGGGTATTTGTCGTCTACCATTTTTCATTTAGTTTGCGGTAATCTATTACCATTCGGTATTTCCGTTTTCCTGATGCGTCTAGTTTCTTTGGTACTATTAGTACGGGGCTGCTCCATGGTGAATTGGAGTGTTGTATAATATCTTGATCTAATAGATCGGCTACTTGTCTGTCAGCTTCTTCCTGACTTGCCTGGGGTAATCTGTATGCTTTGGTGAATAGGGGTTTGTTATCCGAAAGCTCAATGTTGTGCTTAACTGTGTTTGTAAACGTTAGGGGTATTCCTTCGCAATGGAATATATCGCGGTATTCATAACATAATTTTTGTATTGCTTTTTGCTCTTCGTGATTTATGTCGCGGTTAAATCGGATATTATTTAAATTTTGTTTTAACATTTCGTCTTCTTCTACGGGGTTATAATTTTCGTTCGGGGTTTCATCTATTTCCATTTCGTTTAATTCTTCTACGTTTATCGGGTTTGTTAAAGATATTTCTACGGAGTAATCATTTGAGTTTAATATGGTCGTTGTGGCGTAATTGTCTTTGATTTTTACTAATGCGGTTGGGTTTCTACTCCTTGTTGAAAAGTTATATAATTTATTATTCCTAAGTTTTTATTTGAATTTACGGGGATTCTTATTTTTTTTCCGTTCGGGGTTCTAATGTATATTTTTCGTCGATTTGGGTATTTTGAAATTTAATGGGGATTTGTCCATACTTGGTTCTTAGTAATCGGTTTTTGATATCTATGTTGGCTCCTAATTTTCGTAGAAGGTCCATTCCTAATAGTCCGTCATATTTGTCATTAAATTCAAATATGCAGAATTTGTGTTTCATCTTTACGTTAAAGGTATTTGGTAAAGGTATTTTTGCTACGAATTGATGTATAGTTGTTTGATGGGCGGTTTTAATTTTAAAGGGTTCTCTCTCTACATAGTTTAAATAATGTTTTTTTACTGTTCGCGGGCTTATTAATGTTTTAGAAGATCCGGTATCGATTAGTAATTTAAATTCAGCGTGGGGTATTTCGATATTGGGTAATACAAGGTGATTCATATTATTTAGATTTATTACGTTAGGTCGTTTATAAAATGGTCCATTCGAAAATTTGAACATGTGTTTTCTTCGTCGTCTTCCTCGTAATTTTCGTGTGGTTCTTCGCGTTCATAATGGTTTAATTGATTCTGTTTATTATTCGTACACGGTTGATTATTATTATTCTGGTCATCTTCATACTCTTCTACTTCTTGATGAAATAGCTCTTCTGAAGTGAAAGTGCGTTTTTGATTGGGGTTTGGTCTTATGTGCGTTATTTTTTGTTAGGTCTGGTGTTACCAGATGAGGTATCCATTGGTGTAGGTTTGTAATAATTATTGGGATTATTAGTGTTTATCATCGGTGAGTTTCTGTTAGGATTCGCGTTAAATGCTGGTCTTTGTTGATTTATATTTTGGTTAAATCTCGGTTGAAATGCGGGTTTTGAAAAGTTCGAGTTAAATGTTGGTTGATATGCGGGTTTTGAGAAGTTCGGGTAAAACGTTGGTTTGGAGAATTGTTTGTATTGGTTATTAAAGCTTGAATTATTAAAATGTGGATTATTTGTTCGCGTTTGGTTTGTTTGTGCATTGAATGAGTTAAATTTTTGTTGTGGATTTATTTCTCTTGCGGGTTGTATAGTTTTCATTGGCGTGTAGCTTTTATTCGCGTTGGGGTTATATAGTCGGTTTCTATAGTACATTACGTTTTCTTCTTCGATTATCATATTCTTTGCTTGTTCTAAGTTTTGGGGATGTTGAAATCTAATTTTGTCTAAAAGTCTTTCGGGTAGTGCATTTAGATAAGTATCTAATGCCATCTCGTCATACATTTTAGTTTTTATTAGTCTCACGTTTGGGTCGGTTTCGTCGATTTTGAGTTTTGTCAAGATTAGGCTTCTTACATCTTGGCATCTCATTCCAAATTGATAGGGTGACTGGTTGTGTTCCATTCTTAGGCCGGTTAAATGGCTTACTAAGCATTTTAAGTTCCGTTGATCGCCGAAATATGCAATTAATATTCGTTTAAATTGTTCCCATTCGTCTACGTCTTCGCGACTGGCTATTAACGTTAGTGCCCTTCCGGTTAGTTTACTGGTAATGAGGCGGATCAGTAAAGTGTTTCTGTCGTTGTCACCTGGCTTATAAAAGGTCTTCAAGAATATTTCGGAAGCCGAAATATAATTGATGAGTAAGCAGGTGTCATTTCCGTTAAAGCTGGGGATCATTTCGAGGTACAGCTTCATTTCATTAGTCATCTTGGCTGTGGTAATATTTGGGTAATTTTAAAAAAGTAAAAAAATCTTTTTTTTTTTTCGAAAAAAAAATTTGATTTATTTCGTAGTTTTTGGGTGTTATTTAATGAGTTTTACGCTGGGTATTAGTTTGATTGAGTTTACTTTTGATTTGACAACTTTTAATTTTAATTTCTGAAATTTCAATAGGCTGGGTTATTTTTGTGTGGTAATTTATCGGGTGTGAATGTTTTGCGTTATTTAAGTCAGTTATTACTTCTCTAATTTTTAATTTTGTCGATTTTATTTAGGTGCGTAATAATTATCTTGTTGGTTTATGCGATTGTAAGGTGTCTGCAATGCTTACAATGTTATCTGCTACAGGATGTTGTTATTCACTTAGTTGCATTTGCGTCTCTATTATAAGTTATTTTTAATTTTACCGTGGGTGTAATTTAGTACTCGCAGTGATTTTATACAATGAAATTTGTGCTTCGTTAATTTATTGAAATGTTTTCACGTTTGAATACGGTTGTAATTTAAGTTTTAGTACCGTAATTATTTATTCTCTTGAGTAGTTTTAGATTGATACTTTTATAAGGTTTCCGATCGTAATTTTATGTTGCTTTTAATTTAACAATGATAAAAGGTTTCGCGATGTATTTAAAAATCTTTTGTACTGTGATTTATTATTAGATTTTTATGCGTATTTATTCAAGGTTAGTTTCATTCAGTTTGATGAAGTATGAGTGTTGGTTTTACGTTCAATTTGCGCTTTGTTAATTCTCGTATTAAGATGTGGTTTTTAATAATAGAATGAGATTTGTCTATTTATGGATGGTATTTGAGTTTGAATCGTGGTGTTATAAGGTTTTGGTTTTTTAATTGCTCGTGGTACTGCTTTCGCGTTTTTTCTTGGTGTATTTAAATTATTTCTATGTGTCAGTTAATTCTTTTATTGGGGGATTGGAAGTTTTTATTTTTTGTGTTAGTTGAGATTGTAGAATTAGAAATTCTAAAAATTTCTTGCGTTAGTTAAGTTAAGATTTAATTCAAAAATTCTAAAATTTTTTGCGCCAGTTAAGTTTTGATTCAAAAATTCTAAAATTTTTTGTGCCAGTTAAGGTTATCGAGTTAGAGGTTTTTAAAAATTTTTTCGCGCCAGTTAAGATTTAATTCAGAAATCTTAAGAGGTTTGGTTTTGTTTCTAAGAATTTTTCTTACGTTAATTAAAACGTGTTCTAGTCTCTTGCGCTTTGCGACTTTTTTAATAATTGTCTCTAGTTTTTGTTTCAGAATAATTTTTCTCAGTTCTTTGTCTCAGAATTTTTTTGTTGTCTCAAGTTTTTGTAAATTTCTCATATATACAAGTAAAATAATAATAAAATTTCAATAAAGGCTTGAAGATAATCTCTAGCAATTGCTAAGTCGATTATTTTCAAAAATTGGCATACAATATTTGTAACAATAGTCAATATATACATAAATAAATTCATAAATCATAAAACTAGCAAATATCAATTGTCTTTGTTAATAATAAAATAAATTTCAATTGGTTTAGTAAAATGAACTTACACTAGTTGCTTGGTTGCTTTCATTGATTTTTCTTTGTTTCTGTTTTTCTTTTGGCTTCTTGGATTTGATCTATGCTTGTATCGTCTCCAATTTTTCTTTTGTTGAATTCGAACTATGCTTGTTTCTCCTTCAACGGCTGGACTTGAACGATGCGTGTTTCGCCTCCAGTTTTTGGTTTTTGTTCTGCCAAAATAGGAATTGAAATTCCCGGAACACCAGTTCCTCGAAGTTGGATTCGCTAGTGCCCTTTTGACATCCGTTACGCTGCGCCAGTTAAGGTTCGTGGCTTCGAGCGGTCCTTTTTAAAAAGACTTCTTTGAACTTTAACAAATGTATTTGGTTTTGTACAGAAGTTAATTATTGAATTTTAACAAACTTGAATAATAAGTCTAAGTCGAAATACATTAATTAATTGTACAGTGAGTTATCAGTGAACTGCAAGATAAAAGCTGAACGTCTGATGAACTGACTAGGAGTGGAGCTCCCGGTCCTTATATAACTTTCTCCCCCTCACAATTCTGTGGGAACCTGCGGACGTAATGTCCGCTTACACTTCATAATACATAGTTGCTATCTTAAAAGCTATTCATAATTACAATGTTGCAGGCTTATTGTACGTAATCTCGGTACGTGACATCCGACGACCGTCTGTGACCTGACTTCTGCAGTGTCACTTATCCTTGTGCTACTTTGTAGCGTTTCCACTCGTGGGAACTGAAATCATCATAATAAATTGTAATAAAATGTTGCAACGACATTGTTGCACTGTCCTAATGTTTCCTAATATTTCCTGATAAAGATATTAGTTTTATATGTATAATAGATGGGGGGATCCTTTAACTCGCACAAGCGATGAAAATCGCAAGCTTTAAGTTACCTCACTTGTTAACTAATAATTATTTCTTGATTACTGCTATCAATATTTTGTTAATCACTCCATTGTAGGGTTGGAGAGGATCCATTAATTCGCACAGAAATAGGTATTTCAGGGCACTACTTAGAACGTCCACCAAATTTTGAGAGACACGTTCCCAAAGTTTCAAAAGAGATGTTGCGAAGCTTGAGTGCTCAATACTGTAAGCGACCTAAACAAAAGTTTCAACCACGCAGATCCCGATCTTTGGAAACCTTCAAAATTCGACAGCGCCTTCGCTTTTCTAATTAGTCGTTATCAGGACTTGTATATTTTAGTTGTTGTAAAAATACACGTTATGTTATGCTGTACTATGCCTGTGTAGATAATAATGTAAATGATTGTAGCATATATAGCACTTCCTACAGCTATTTGTGTCTTAATAAACTACTACATATGCATTTCTTTTATTTATTAAGTTTTTTATTATTTACTTATACATCCAACGTAAATAGAACCTGATTAAAATACAATACACCTATTTACAAAATTAGTAGATACATTAAACAAAATTATCGCGCAATACAAGATTGAAAATATACTGTGCATCCTATAGGGCATCATATCTCATCAAATGATAACGATCTGACTTCATACATGCGAGAGAATTCGAAAAAATTCGATTAAAAGCCAAATTATTTGGAAGTTCATTTGTACAGAAAACGTTTGTGAAATGCCCAATATAAAAGGCATCAATTACGTTTGACGCAGAGGACGCAGTGATTATTAAATAGTTTAATCGTATTTTAGATAAAAATGAAAACATTTATTACGTTCAAAGGCATTCAAATACTCAATCACATGTATAAAAAAGTTTTTTATTTGTAATTAATCCTTTTCAGATACTTATACATTCTAAAAGAAATTTAAGTATCAATTTACGGTTAAATGCATATTCATTTGATGTAAAATCGCATATTCTAAAAGAAACTTTTATTTAATAATAAAAGTACGTTAGTATTTGTTAAGTACACTTTATTGTTTAATAATTTTGATACTTTGATCTGATATTCATAAAATTAACCCCTGAATCAATATAATAATATCTATCTGATTATCCCCAAATCATAACTCCCTTAATGCCAGCAAAAATACCACTGTTTGTTACTAGAATCATTTTTAAACGTTCGAATGATCATCTTTCTCCCTACATAAATTTTCAAAAAATTTTTGATGACCCCTCACAAATTAAATACTTCAATATATAAAAATTATAAGTGTTAAAAACTGAAATAACGTCTTATACTAATAAATAATATTGTTATCTCTGACCTGCGTTCTCCCTGCTTCTTTCTGCTTCTGCATGTGGTTGGTCAGCACCCCTGGATTGTTTCCATTTAAGTTCTCTTGCTTATTTAGTAGTACAGCTTCGCCCAGTATAACCCTTTGTTGATTAATTCGTTCACCTTGGAGTTTATGTAGATTTACCCAGAGTATATTTAGAATAAATTTGTAATATGCTTAGAGTACACTTAGAAGATATTTTAGAGGACACTTAGAGTATACTCGGAGGATAATTAGAAGATACTTAGAAGATACTTAAGAGCCCATTAATGTTAGGTTTAATTAACGATTATTACTTACGTTTTTCACAGTAAACGGCAACTTCTATTATATTTATTGGCATTGAATTATCACGACTTTTAAAATATTTCTGTCACTAAATAATTATTTGAATTTTTCTATTTTCACTCGCGTGATATTCGACTTTGAGCTGGTATAGTTTTTGTCTTGGTCGAATGAAATACCGATTGTTTATTAAGTCTGTGTTCTATGTAAAGACTCCTCCTTCCACCTGTGCTATTGGTTTTACTCGCGCATTTTGTTAGTTGAGGCGTTGTACTTTGCCTTTATCATTGCAGCCTTCGGACTTTCTGCAAATTTACCATCCAGACCAGTGTTGAAGTGATGTATATTCACACGTAGGCACGTACTTTGCTTAGCGCATTTTTTTGAAAATCCAACTTTTACATTTGCTTAAGTCACGTCCTGTTATTTATATTTGCTACTATTTAAATTTTATCGTGTAACCAAACATTTGTTATTTGTTATTTAGTACTCCAAAATCTGTTGGACTTTATGAAAATACAATGTTGTTGGTTACGTAGTAAATTTTCTATGTTGAAGTATTTGAATGCGTTTATTTATTTATGCGTTAATATTTTGAATGAGATTTGTTTATAGCTAGCGTGTCAGGTTATTTCCTTTTAATAATTGCGTATTTATTTAAATAAAACTCGTTGCGTTTAAACCGTTGTTCTAGCGTATTTCTTTTCAATTTTGTGTTGTTATATTTAATTTGAAATGCATGTTTATTAATATATATTAACAGCTTTAAGATGAAATAAAAACCCAACTTTTTATGTAAAGTTGAATTACGATTTCAAATCGAACTGGTAATTGAAAACCGTTAAAAGAACAGCTGCAGCAGGATTTGAACCTGTGACCATTGATTTGTCGGATCAACGCTCTAACCTACTGAGCTATACAGCCAATTGACTAGTATGTGTTATAATTTATACTACTGAAGCTTGTTCTTAATTTGATTTTCAATTACGTCTTGCATTTTTAATGAAATTGATTCAAGGTTGAATTTGTGAATCTGTAATAGGTGAATAGTAAAGTGACTTGAATTAGTAATTTTAAATTCTGTTCATGTACCTGTTTACAGGAATATTGTTATGTTACTTTTATTTGTATCGATTTACATAACTTTATATTTTTGGTATGTGTACCTGTTTATAGGAATTATGGTATGATGCTATAATAAAATATATGTAGGTGACGCAGTGAGAAGAAGATTTTTCTTTCTTATTGAAAATATAAATTGATTCTGAAAGGAACACTATTTCATCAAGCGACCGACCTAATTAGGATCTTCTAGGAATACTCGTCTTCCAAAGGATTATGCCTAGACCCATCTAGTTGGTGCCAATTAATTTAGTACAAAGAAAAAGGTTTTCAAGGTGAGTGTTATCAGTAAAGTAGACTTGTGATTGCATTAGTTTCTTTTTACATTTTGTCTTTTTTGGGTTTCTTGTATATATAGGGATCCACTTTTGCACCACTGTAGTTAGTTGGTGCATCTTTAATTTTTTACGGGATTCTTTTTTCTTCTGGACCATTCAAAACTAAATCAGTTTAATGATCCTTCATCCTAAACATACTATTTGTATTGTGCATCAATGTCTAATTCAGTTAAAAAAATTATGTTTTTTACCGAATAAATGTAATAAACAAATACACTGCTATTAAAAACAAAGTATGTATTATGTACGGCTTAAAAATACACAATATTACACGTATTCTTTTATTTATTAAGCACTACGTAATTAATTCAGGTACTAAGTATGGGCCTTTATTAATCTTTTTATTTATAGTCTATTCTAACTATTTATTAGGTTCAATTTGAAGTTACATACTTTCAATTTATTTTGTGTTCTTCATTTCACCGAGTTTAGTAGGGTTTATTGATTGTAATTTAAAAAGCAGAGTTGAAATATTTATCAAACATGTTCTACTTCAGATAGCGGAAATTGATTTAGTAAGGAATTGAAACTTGACGCACGCTGTAATGCTGAGATAATAATAGGGTTAAGCCTAAATTGAAAATCTGATTTGAAGTAAATATAAGTGATTTTTTTATGTTGTCTCTGCAGTAGCAACAGTTTATAAAATTCTGAAATAAAGCTCGGATAGTTTTAGTTACTATTTATTTCAACACCATAGAGAATGCTACAGGAAATGAAACATCTAGTATTTAAACTTGCCATTCCTAAAAATTGCTATTTATCTTACATAAAAATTAACAAATAAAGTTAAGCACCAGTGGTCGGTTCAAAACTTACGTTGAACGGTTTGTCTCAAAATTGTAAAGTACGATGTTGAAGTTTTTAGCAGCTAAAACAAAAACTGGTAGTATATAAAAAGGTATTAAAAATTGCTTTTTTTACCACTAAAAATGTTCCCAAAGACAAGTCAGCAAGTTTTCCAACTGATAACTTTGCTGGTCGTATACTTTGCAGCAGCACCAGACTCAAAGTTTTTCTGAATTTAACTCCGCACATGTACCATGGAGCACAATAGATTTGCGTATGTAGGTTCGTACTCTGGTAAATTAATTAATGAATAAAAAAGTAAAGCAAATTAAAAAGTTATATTACTTTGTTAATAAGAAATTGTCCAAAATATGCAATCAAAAGGAGTTCATACAAAGCCATTATTTCGTATTGTCCAATGGTGTAGATAAATGTCTGTTGCTGCAGCTAAAAATATATTTAAAAAACAAAACTATTTTAAGAGTAACAACAACAAAAGTTTTAGTTACACCTTGATCAAATCCTGCCAAAAAATATAAGCAAAGAGAATATTATGTACCATTATCATCATCATTATTAGGTCCTTAGTTCTGGAACTGGTTAGACGCGTACCCTCATTGTGTCCTATTCTGAGCTAACCTATACATCATCATTTTGTTTTCGACCTTATTTAAGGTCGGTTTGACGTAGCTTTAACTTCTTTTCTATTCTGTGCTGATTTAAAAAGTTTTACATACCCTTCACAACCTAAACTTCTAATAATTTGAATAATATAGCTTGGTCTAGGTCGTCCTATACTATTCTACGGTTTGTGATAAATCTTCTTCCTGAGGTTTCCAATTTTTCTTTCTGTGCGACCCACCCCACTTTACGACGCTTTCAACTAGTACGGGATTAATTCTTTTGAGTTCCCCTTTGTTTTGTTGCGGTATTCGCTGTAGGCAATTTTCTTTGTTTATTTACTTTTCTTTCTGGTCTGCACGGAATACCGTAACATGTTATTTCATTAATGTAAACAAATCCTACATTAGCGCGAATTTCTACTTCTACTTACCCCATGGCGATTATTTTCATACAGCACAAGTTTATATTTAGTAGCAGAACGAGATTATATGTTATTGTTAACCCATGCTTATGTGCATCAAGGTAAGTCACAAGTTAATTGGAAACATTTCTATTTAATAGCTCTATATCGTTTACTTTATTTTTATTGCTGTCACTCAAAACACTTCACAATTTTTACTAATAAAGTTGTTTTTTGAGAATTTCTTTAAAACTACCAAATCCGCAAAATATAAACTTTAGTATAAAAAAGGTTTGATTGTATTTATTTGTATACTACCACTAACACGCTGTTCCCCAAATTTAAACACATATTAAATTTTTCATCATAGTTGCGTTGCCTTAAACAAAAATAAATAAAAATTTAACCGGAGTAGAAAGAGCATTATTTGATATACCGACTGCAGGCGATATTGTAGCCCATGTGAACTGTATTATGCTACACCACTGGTAAGTTATTTGTGAGTAGCTTGTGAAATGACATTGTACTCTTCTTAAAATAATTTTGCTATATCATTGATAGATATGGTAAAAATTCATGATGTATATTTTGACAAAACATTAAAAATATTGTTACGAGCTACTATTAGGCAACCCGTCAAACACACAAGCGCCGTAAGCAATGTATATACTACAGAGGCCTCGAACCTTCTAGCATATACCGAAGTATAAATCATCCATTTAATTCAGGGTATATATAAGACCGCTGATGAAGTACAGAGTTAGTCTATATCTAAATGTCGAATATTAATTATATCGGGTAAAGTTAATTAGTTACGCTTTTGGAAGTCCAAGAGTAAATATAAATTTGTATTATGTGAACGTGTATATTGCACCGCCAGCTTGTAGAATACATAAATAGACAAAAGTGTTATAAATAAATTACAGTAGTGTTTAGTGTTGTTAAAAAGATTTATAGTTAAGAAATTAGTTTAAAAAGATATTAGTGCCTGTAAATAGCATTAGCGTGATAGTGCTTTATTGTTAATTGGACTGAAAACATCTATAAATTAGGCGTATACTGTTAATTAGACTTGTGAACAGTGAGTAACAAAGACTTTTATTAGTACTTGTTTTAAATTGGTGAGACGCGTTAATAGTGGCCCGCTACAATACGTATGGGCAAAATTGTAAATGCGCTGTCAAATGTTTTAAAACGAAAAATTCTTGTAACTGAGTGCAAAGCAAAATGGAAATATTTGAAACGCACTTAAGAAGCAGAAACGTTGGGAATTCTTTGATGCAATGCGTGAAGTGTTATTTGAATCCTGAAATAATTCTTTCGGCTACATGAGTTAAGGTTCTTGGCTTGGGAGCGGCTTTTTTAAAAAACCATTTACAAACTTCTTAACAATTTATTTCATTACACAGAAATTAATAATGAAATTTTACAAAGATTGAGTTAAATTATAAGTCCGAAAGTTAATAATAATTGTACCAATTTGAGTAGCAAGTAAACTGCAATGTGAAAGCTGATCAATTGACTGACTGTCGTCGACTGGGGTTCTCGGGCTTTTTATAATATCCCTACCCCCTCACATGGCTGTGGAACTTGCAGATCTCACGTCTGCTTATTCTTAACTCTATTCATAATTACATTGTTGTAATCTTAATTTCTAAGTAATCACAGTACCTGACCGTCTGTGACCGCCTGTGACCTGACATCCACAGTGTCACTATCGTCTGCGATACAAAGTAGCGCTTCCGTTCCCATGAACGTTAATAAACTGTATAAATTGTCCTTGATTTACTTTGTTGCACTTCACTTGGCGTATTCTTAACATTTCTAAAAATTTCCTAATTATTGTATTTTATAATGTATACATCAATTAGGGGATACATAACTCATGTAGTAGCGCCAGTGGTCTTCAAGTAGTATAAAAGTCGTTAAAGACAATATCTGTAGATGGAGAAGGTTTTTCCACAAATGAAATGTGTGGTTTAAATATATAAAAAAATAGAAAGGCAAAAGCCAATGTAGTCGAACAAAGACATAAGGATAGAATGGAACAACAAAATCGATTCTTAGATCTTTTTGAGAAGTTTGTTAATAAACTACGTACAACCCCTTAGTTATGGGTTCATAATGAACATGTTAAGTAATAATTTTTATTACTGCTTTCAAAGGATTTATTAAATAAAATATCTGAGGAAATTTATACTTATCTTTCTAGCTCATTCCAGCCGTTAAACATGTCAACAACAAGATGTCATCTTTAACATTTACTATCCGTAGGTCACCAAACTACATTATGGTCAATTTTCAACGATGTTTGATACTTCTATATTATTCAGATTAAATAAAATACTGGGTTTCTACAAACGTCCTCTAAATCATAATTTATTCCAACAGACGATCTCTATCTAAACTATACCAAATAAGCTGATTAAAAAATCTTTAACGTGGGGAGCTTCTTTACAACTTTTCTTGGATTTCGTGTTATTTCATATAATAATTTAAGCAAATTAAACACATTGCTGTGGGTTAGCAATTATCCATTGCTATTCATAACTGCCATGCAATTAAAAACATTTTAACGGCTCAAAACATTCGCTTACAAAACACGTGTTATGCTATTTCTACTACGTATCTCAATTCCCAACAAGCACGCATGGCCATCACATCAAATTCGCTTCTAACCAAACAAATGTACGAGAGTAAAATCCCCTGTAAGACAGACAACCAACTCATTGCAAATTGCTGTGCGGGTTACACATAACGAAATATGCACTTTTCGTATATTACGTAAATAAATCTGCAAAAATTGTAAGAGTGCTGTGTCCGAATTTTGAACACAGTTTACTTTATTTCTGGCATTATTTATTTTTTCTGCTAAAACTTCTGCATTTAGGTCTAACAAATTTTCTAGTTTATCATTTGAATAAATACGTAAATGATGTAAAATGCTCGCAAAAATTTCCAAAAGACTGATTAAATCTAGGCTATCTGTTTCTGACAAATTCAATCTACAAAATCGCCTTTTTAACAGACCATGTGCATTCTCAATGACTGCTCGAGTTTTGTTTAGTGTCACATTAAAATCTTCTGTCTATTTGATAAATGCATGTAAGATTTGAAACCTACCAACAAAGTAGTGGATAATTGGTACGCTAGGTCTCCCATCAGAAAATTGTCGTCTGGGAAAGAAACTTCTTTGATAAAGGTTCGATCTTCTAAACAATATTTGGCCGTGGATTGATTCCGCTTCTCCTGCATATACATCCATGAAAATTAAGTCACTATCACATACTCCTTGAAGTAGAATCGAATGATAAGTTATTCTGTTAATGAAGAAACTATGGTTTGTCAATGGCGCTTTAATACAAATATGACTCCCATTTATTGCCTCTATAACTCCTTAAAAGCTTTATTAAATTGTAATCAAAACGAATACATTAATTGCCAGTAAGCTAATGATGACTTCGGAATTTTGTAATTGTTTGTACAGCTCTTTCTTAAGTTGGCCAACAAACGATGTTAAATTTAATATTCACTTTTACTAGTAAATAACAACAATGATAAAGTATTTTCCAACATGTAGATTTTGTTGGGCCAAATCGATTTGCTACAAATCTCAATGAAAATCTGCAGCTAAAAAATATTTGCAAATAGGCTGCAAATGGCTGCTACTAAAGCATTCCAGTGTTTAGATCAGAATCACAGAGAGCGTGCATCATTCTAAAATGAATTCAAAAGAATCTGGACCCATTCGAATGTGCATC
The DNA here is from genome assembly GCA_036346225.1 of Platerodrilus igneus. Lineage (NCBI taxonomy): Eukaryota > Metazoa > Arthropoda > Insecta > Coleoptera > Lycidae > Platerodrilus > Platerodrilus igneus. Next base: position 192,614 of record JARFIW010001332.1, on the reverse strand, counting down.
TTAAACTGATTATCTGACATATTCATGGTAACCTCATAAAAGTTATTTATTCTATCAACACCATATTCTTCCCTTTCACTGTTCCTATCCTTGTCCAAGAAAACGTTATTAACAAATTTACAAACGTATCTCCTTCCCCTTACTCCAATCGTTTTTATTTTGTTTAGTATTTAACCTAACATACACAAATAAACAAGTTTGACACTACTGACAGATCGGAACACCAACGCTCAAAATGCGTTCGAAAATATTATCTTGGTGCCTTTGATTCTAAGGTCACGTGACAGTTCTCACCATTCATGCTAAGCACGAACTTTTCTCAATCGGTAATAAATAAACGAACGCAGCTAAAATTTAGTACAAGGTCAGTTGCCTGATACAAAGTGGAGAATACACGTATAAGAAGCGCTTTGAATTTAAACGGTTTGGTAGGTAAACTCTGTGTAGTACTAAATGTACAGCGAATTATGTATGTTTAATATTACAGCAGTACCAAAGCGTAAAGGGAAAGTGGAACGCCTTAGGTAACTGGGTTTACTACAAATTTTTAATTTAGTAAATTACAACGAAAAACGACCAAAAGAGCTAAACCTGGCAGTATTATGGCATTGTGTGTCGGCGAAGAATGTTATCTAAAATGAAGTTGATACCTTGACGATGAAATTTTAACTTTAAAACAATATACATCCACTCTGCAACAAAGACCGTGCACAATAAACCAATTCGTCGTTCTTTCTCCGATAGCGCGACAACTTCGCGCCAAAAATACAATGACATACACGCTCTTTGTACCCCACTTGTGTAATTACAGTTAGCTGTATGTTCTTACAGAAGAAGAAGAAAATGGCATTAACGTTTTATTCTTTAACATTTGCACTTATGGCTGTTCCATCAAAGTGTGTTCAAACTTAATTAAAATTACCAACTGCACACTAAAACCAAAATATAATTTCTTATATATTATATGAATTACAATCACCCACCTGTTCTCCATCACCTTTTCCTAAACATTATTTACGTTGTCAACCTACGTTTTCGCGGTCCCCATTTTTGATTATTTGCGAGTGTCTTTAAGATTACGCTAGCATTGCCACTTTTCAGCGTCACTTTTGATTACTTCACGACTATTACGTATGGTCACTTGGCTAGAAGAAAAAGTCTGCTTTTGTAGAATTTGAACCAGGTCCTCCTAAGTGCTAAATTCTCAAGCCAACTAGTACATCAAACAGACATATAATAAGAACAATAAATATGTTTCGTAATGTAGAGTATCCTACTTGGCTCCCTAAATGCAAGGTTATTTAGCCTGAATTTTTATTTAAGTTAGACAGAAACGTTGACTAGTTAAACAAGTCATTTTCATACGAACATAACACTTCGGCTTCAACGAGAAATGTAAACCAAGCAGATATAAACATATGACTAAAATGCTGAAAATAAAATAATTACTGCATCGTAGCTACAAGAAATATCGCACAAAAACATTCGACCCATGAGAGGTTTGACGGACGACGTTAAAATACTTAAATTTAAAACCAAGTTGCAGGAATATTTATCTCCATGTTTAAACAAAACCCAGATTATGCAAAACTCAAAATATAGACGTTAAAATTAATACATAAACTCTCGTAGTAGGTGGATAGTTTAACCATTAATATTATAAATTTACAAAGGTCTTACTCTTTATATCGGTCTTCCGGTCGCTCAAACTCTGTACGCGACCTTTCACCCAACCCGCTTTCTGGATCCTCTATTCGCCAGCCTTCATCTCTTTCTCCTCTTCTCTCTTCGCCCTTTTAGGCAAACATCTCGGGATGCGTTCCAAAACCGACAAACTTCACATCATCGAATATATATAAAATTGTAGTCCTACCTACTAAATAAATTAAACAATACGTAATTCCCAAACACGACACCTATATTTTTAAAGAAGCGTAATATTGTATCTAATTCGTTCTGCAATTCGTGTTAGAAGCCCATCAGTCAGCCCCTACAGATCGTTGATATAATTAACTTTACAAACGTTTGTAAGCAAATTATGGTTCTTCATATCCTCTACCAACAACAGTTTTCTACTGGCGTCGAACTAAACTAAAATTTTAAATCAATTAAACATGGGCGGGGATAACCTAACTTTCATAAAGTGTTGGATAACCTTATATAATAACTAAGTTAGTGGACCTACCATCAATCTTATTATACTCGTCTTGAATGGCACACTAAATTTAATCAAAAACGGTAGTCGTGTAGCTTTTCGTTAGTAATGTGTTAGACGGAGGTTATATCGCCTGTGATAAAGGTATGACGTAATAATTACGTGACGCTATAAGGAATTACACCCATAATATTATATGTGGTGGGGAATCACGGAATGTCATTAGAGATAATGTACGTTAAATCATATGGTTGTGACGATAGTGTACAAGTAAAGTGTGGTGATCAACCACGAATTGCGTTTATTGGTAGGTAGTTTAACAATGATGTATTATAGGTTTTCGTTAAGCTTTCGAAAACATTCACAAGTTAGTTTTAAAAAGCTGGGTAGTGCGGAATTAACCATCAAATTGGGGAGACGCGAGGTTGTAAAAAAAATTTTAAGTTTTTGGGATTATAGAAACATTTTATTAATTAAATGCTTTAAATACTAAGATTACTCTAATTTATGTACGGTTAAATTAGTTTTATTCCGGGGCACGTTGTTTCTAACGTGTCTCTCATTAAAGAAGGAAGTTTACTAGAGTTCGAGTTCTTACAATTCCTGATTCATCACTTCTCTAACCCGAACCATTCTTATAATATTTAAAATTTTTCTCTTAGTTTTATAATTTCAGTATCTCTATGACATTCCAAGTTAACAAATAAAATTAAAATACTTACAAAGACTAACATGAAACATATTAGTATGTGGTAAGAGGCGGACGCAATTATTTTAACTAGCATTAATGGCCATATAAAGTCTTCAACGTTGTGCACAAACTTAATTAACTTTTGATGATGCCTAATATTTCGATTCAGTAGAACTTGTAAGTCATTCTCAAAGCCAGTCTGTACAAGAACATCAGCAATTACTTTGTTTTCTTGTTCAACGTTGACAGGTTTACTAAAATATATGAACAATTAAAAGACTCACTGACAGTTAAACAAACTTTACGTTTCACTTAGGTCTGTGCCATAAGTATTAAAGCCTTTACTAAACTTGAGGACTTGTTCTTTTGTAACCTTGTTTAATACAAGGGCAGTGTATACACAATTCTCAAAGTTACAGCCTTAAATAAAGAGGTTGATGCGAATCTACCTACGTAAATGTCATACCCAAGAGTTCGAATTGCTTCCCAGTTAAGTACAAAACTGACATGATAAACGTATCTGCCATGCCATAAATGTTTGTGAGGTTAAACTGTCCCAAACAGTGAATGATCAATATTATTTCATAGTATGGAGATGTTTTAAAATTGAATGGGTACCAAGTTGGAACTGCAAGCATCCTAGAAGTAGAAGATTTTAATTGCGAAACAATAAAACGAATATATATATATATATATATATATATATATATATATATAATACTTGGCTTATAGCCGTAATTTTGAGCGTTGCTTCCTGTCTATAACTGACAAAAGTCAAAAACTTGACAATGTCAGATATGATTGACAAAAATGCTAAACGTAATTGAAAGTTAGGTTAATGTATAGCTGTGTACACGATTTAGATTTGGAAATTTGCCAATTGTCGTCGTCGGTCATGGTGGCGTAATTGGTAAACGCATATTCCCGGAAAAACTAAGATACAGGTTCAAGTCCTGTCCGAGACTTTATATTTTCCTTCTTTCAATTATTATACACACACATATATATATAGTTTTATGTATATATAGTTATATATATATATATTTACTTTGTATAACTATACATATATATATATATATATATATATATATATATATATATATATATATATATATATATATATACATATATATATATATATATATATATATAATATATATATAGTATAGTTATATATATATACATATATATATTATATATATATATATATATATATATATATATATATATATATATGTATAGTTATATATATATCTATATATATATATATATATTGCTGTGATAAGGGGTTGTTTAAGGGTGCACGTTATAGTAAAGATCGTTCAGGAATGAGTAATTAGAATAGGCAACAGAAAACTACACTTATTTAAGGAGATAATTAAGAAATAGGCATAGTTTGTAGATAGTAAGTAGTCAACACCCTGTATATAGAGTAGAGGTAGTTTTGGGCGACGCAGGTAAACATAGGAAGACGCATAGTTGGCGTATGAATGAGAAGTACATGTATTAAGTAGATAGTAAATATTAAATACCCTGTAGATAAAGTTTAGTTAATTTAGGTAAAACAAATAAGGATATTTTTCAGTGGAAACACGCGTATATTGGGAAATGAATGATAAAGTGTAATTAGACACGCATTTAGAAGAAGAGTTCCAGACGATTAAATTAATACGGATATAGAAATAGAGTTTCAGGCAGTTAATATAAATGCGTACAAAGATCTAACCAATTTGATAAGAGAAATGATTAAAAATTGCGTGAATCGCATGTAAACATGGAAATTTAAAGTCGGGTTGCATCAGTTGTTTATAGAAAAGCAAGTAATCTATCAAAATACAGCATGTTGATAATAAAACACAGCTGCGGCCAGGTTGTGATTATGGGAAAGCGTGGAGCATTGCATCAGAAACTGCTGTAAATAAAATTATTTGATTGATCAGAGACAAGCGACGAGTTCTAGACCAAACCCACGGATGGAGTGGGAATTCGAGGTTATATTAGCAAGCACCTTGATTAGAAAGTCAGTTTTGAACTCAATGAAGGCCAAAGTGCATAGCCATTAAACAAAGTATTACGTAATAAGTACAAAAGTGAAAAATAAAATAAGTGCAAATATGAAGATTACAATTACCGTTTAAACGTAAGTACGTTTTTAATGAATTTATTGTAAACTAAGACATAAAAATAATAGGGTTTCGAGGTCTGAGGGAAATAGACTAGGATTCTGATGTTAAGAAAAAAATACAGTAATGCAATTTAAATGTCAAAGGGAAAAGAAGAATAATACAATCTTGAAGTACAGGGGTGAAATAAACTACAATTTTAAGTCTGGTGCAAGAATGATAAGAGTCTAAGTTTGAGGAATTGAAATAAATTGGGGTATATAATTTAATGGTGATGGTCCATAGTGTGATAATTTGAATGGAATCCAGAATTGGGGAAGATCATTTTTATTGGAAGCGTCGATGTGAAAAAGATAAAACCAGGTCAGATTTTTAGTTATAAGACATTTGTTTTTCTATATGAATTTTTATTTTATTTTTAATATTGAATTTGCTAAATATGATATGCTTGTGAAGAAGTCAACAAATGAGGTTGCATACGCATTGAATGAGTAATAAGAAAACAGGTTTAGAATATTCTACACTTTGTTGGTAAAGATAATAAATTTTCTTTGGTGACTTTGGGTTTTTGAATAAATGAAATTTATAAGACATGTATTACAAATAATTTCAAAAGCTGTACATAACATATTGGTTTCATTATATAGAATCTAAATTTACTGAATTTTATAATTGCAAATAAATGCTAGCCGAGGTGATAAGATTTAAATAGTACAAAGGCGGAGCCACAAGTTGAATAGGAAAGTGATAATTTTGCCATTGGTAGATAGAGTTGTTTAAAGATAAAGTCCAGTTGATAGCAATATTAAGAAAACAGCTGGAGGAGGAGATAATTACACTTAATCGTGAATATTAAAATGGTGGTCCAATAATTTAGAATTCATAACAAATAAATAATGCAGCTCAACGTAGAGGCTTGATAATCCGCTAATACCATAGCAAATAAATATTACAGCCCAACGTCGGGGCACGATGATTCCGCTAATACCATAGCAAATAAATATGGCGCCCAACGTGGGGCATGAATTAAACCACAATAAAATAACCTGAGATTAAGAGGCGCGAATTAAATTAAAATAAATTTTAAAATACGATTGCGAGATTTTAAATAAATTAATTAAACTAAACCGGGGATTTGAAAAGTTTCAATTAAAGGAAAATAGAGAAATTTGTACAGTATTTAAACTTAGGTAGATTTATTTAGTATTTAAAAGTTTAGAGTAAAAATATAATAATGGACAAGAGAATACGGGAAACACGGGAAGCGTTAAGGCAACAAGGAGTGGAGATAGGATCCCAGGAGAACGTGATAATTCAGGAAACCAGTTCCAGTGAAGAAAGGCGAATTTCACAAGAAACCAAAATGTTGGATATCTTAATGGCATTAAATGATAAAATGGATAAGAGTGAACAAGCCATAAATACAGTTAAAACAAAAATGGAGGAATACAGCGAGAAATTGGAGAGTGAAATTAAGATTCTTAGTAATGGGTTGCAAGAGACGAACCACACTATCGCGGAGATTAAGGCACAGTTGAATGTAAGAATTGGGAGAGTTTCTGAGGAAATAGACGGTTTATGGGATCATATTTCTTTAATCAAAACGAAACGAGAAGGGTACATATATATATATATATATATATATATATATATATATATATATATATATATATATATATATATATATATATATATATATATATATATTATACAAAGTAACAAAAAATTAATGGCAAATAAAACTCATTAAACTTACTTTTCTTTTATATAGTTATAAATTTATATATATATATATATATATATATATATATATTGAAGTGTCAGTAAATAAAAGGGTATAAAGGTTATTTGTATGAAGGTAGTGTATGCCAAAGAAAGGAAAATATCAGATCCCGTAACTGAAAATTTTATGTTTGCCGTACTTTACAAATGTTAAAGTATTTGATATATTAGTCAAAGTATAAGTGCCAAGACGTAAAACAAATGACTTGATGACGTGAGAAAGCACAGTATTCAACGATTTACACTGAGTTGTATGTTAATGAGCCATAGAAGGTACATTTGCTAATCGAAAAACCGGATGCGTCTGTAGAAGTTCCACTATTCACCACACAGATCCAGGTTTATATGTGAAACATTTCGGCATTTATTTTAGTAGAATCAACCTTTGGACAAACCTGTAATATCAAAATTATAAGTGAAAAGTATTGTAAAATATGATTGAAGGGCGACGCAGTATTAGGAACCAATGATTGAACATTTAGATATAAAATAGGAAAGTGTAAAAGAACGATTATAAGGTATAAGTGACACGAACTTGTTGGGACGATTTTATTGGATAGAAAATGTGTAAAATGTATTAAAGAGTAGGCATATTTTAATTATAATAATCACCTAGGAAAAGTAAATAAGAGGTCGATTTATAAATATTTTGGTAGTAAGACGCTAAATTTTGAATATTACAAAGTATAAATAAATGATTTTGAAAAGTTTAAGAGTTTAATTTATATAAGAAGAGTACGGATAAGCGAGAGTAATAAATATAATAATAGTAACGACGAGTGGAAAGGGATAAGAGTGTAATAGAGCGACAGTGGAACAAGCGGAATAAATAGTTGGATATTGGGAACGAGTTGATTAAAGGCAGAAAGGTATTGCATAGGATTTATGAAACTGAAGGAGATATTATTGGAATTGATTTGGATATTGTATTATGGATAGAAGGGTATTGAATGGTGGAAATTATAGACGAAATTCATCTAAAATTTGGACATATAGGCATTAGAAAAACATTTTTGGTATTTAGAGAAGCGTTTTATACAAGAAACGATATCACGGTGGTTAAAGAACGGATTAATCGTTGTAAGATTTGTATTTTAGGGAAAAACAAAAACATGGTGTTGCAGAACATACCGATGAATGTGAGCGTGAGTGGACCGTTAGAATTGGTAGCTATTGATTACTTGAGCAACCTAATTACTAGTGAACAGAGGTATCGGCACATATTGGTAATGGTGGACGTGTTTTCGAAATTTGTTAAGTTATTTCCGGCAAGACGAAGTAACACGGTGCATGCTTTACAGTCGATTAGAGAATTTTGAAGTCAGGTCGGGAAAATGGATAGGATTTTGGTAGACAACGCGACATATTTCAATAACCAAAGATTCAGAAACGGGTTAAATAGAGAGCATATTAAGGTATCATTTAGCAACATACGGCATCCGAAAGCAAATCCATGCGAACGTTTTATACGAGAGGTCATAAAATATCTACGGTTGGCGACGCAAGAGCACCACGATAGATGGGTTAGATATCTGCCACAGATCGAAAATTTTATGAATTACGAACCGAGTTCTGTTACAAAAACATGTCCAATAACATTAATTAGAAAGATTATACCAGCTAGGCCATGTAGGGAAGAAGTCGAGGTGCAAGACATCACAGAGTTGTTGGGTAGCGTTAGGCGTAGAATCGAAAGGATGCAACGTAGGGACATCGAGCGAAGGCGTAGTAGGATTAAAAAAAGGACGATTTTTGAAATAGGAGATATGGTGGTAGTAAAAAGATTAAGGGTTTCAAACCGCGAAATAAACATTTGCGCGAAGTTGTTGTTTCCTTACGAAGGGCCGTACAAAATCACGCGTATTTTTGCTGAAGGAAATACGTTCGAATTAGATACTATGACAGGGGAACGTCGTGGACGTTTTCACTTAGAAAATTTATATCCATATAAAATTGTACAAGAGGGTTTAGCAGGATGAGAGTTCATGCGACGGAAAGTTCAAATTTGTTTTATTCTATAGTGGAAGTTATTATATAGTATAGGTTAGACAGACGTGAGAGAGAAATAAAATAGGGGTTGAGTAATAATTAATATGTAGAAATGCGTGGAGTGGTTTTAAATAAAACTAGAAATTATGCACACCAAGAAAAAAGTTATGAAGTCAGACGAAATTTCCACTTTTATTCAAAACCAGTGGGGCCAATGAAGTGTCAGTAAATAAAAGGGTATAAAGGTTATTTGTATGAAGGTAGTGTATGCCAAAGAAAGCAAAATATCAGATCCCGTAACTGAAAATTTTATGTTTGCCGTACTTTACAAATGTTAAAGTAATTGATATATTAGTCAAAGTATAAGTGCCAAGACGTAAAACAAATGACTTGATGACGTGAGAAAGCACAGTATTCAAGGATTTACACTGAGTTGTATGTTAATGAGCCATAGAATGTACATTTGCTAATCGAAAAACCGGATGCGTCTGTAGAAGTTCCACTATTCACCACACAGATCCAGGTTTATATGTGAAACATTTCGGCATTTATTTTAGTAGAATCAACCTTTGGACAAACCTGTAATATCAAAATTATAAGTGAAAAGTATTGTAAAATATGATTGAAGGGCGACGCAGTATTAGGAACCAATGATTGAACATTTAGATATAAAATAGGAAAGTGTAAAAGAACGATTATAAGGTATTAGTGACACGAACTTGTTGGGACGATTTTATTGGATAGAAAATGTGTAAAATGTATTAAAGAGTAAGCATATTTTAATTATAATAATCACCTAGGAAAAGTAAATAAGAGGTCGATTTATAAATATTTTGGTAGTAAAACGTGTTTTGTAAACTGCGCTAAATTTTGAATATTACAAAGTATAAATAAATGATTTTGAAAAGTTTAAGAGTTTAATTTATATAAAGAAGAGTACGGATAAGCGAGAGTACTAAATATAATAATAGTAACGACGAGTGGAAAGGGATAAGAGTGTAATAGAGCGACAGTGGAACAAGCGGAATAAATAGTTGGATATTGGGAACGCGTTGATTAAAAGCAGAAAGGTATTGAATAGGATTTATGAAACTGAAGGAGATATTATTGGAATTGATTTGGATATTGTATTATGGATAGAAGGGTATTGAATGGTAATTAGAAGAAAGCAGTGATTTGGAAAGAGCAGATAAAGGAAAAAGAAAGCATTGAATTGGAACGAGCGGATTAAGAAAAAGAAAAGCATTGGAGTAGCAGGATTAGTACGAGTAAAGAAGAAACAACCTATGGAAAATAAGCGCAGGGGAAGTAAAATTAAAAGGTAGTCAAAATTCTAAATTTGGTCATATTTATTTTAGATTTGGGGGATATCAAAATTAATATAAAGAAACCTGGAGTCTGGACAGCAGATTATTCGTAGTGATAGTGCCACGCATTGTAAAGACGTATACGGCGAGTAAGATTTTGAGCCAGTATTTATAGAGGCCGACAGCGACGTGTAGAACAGGTGAGTACTGTGTGTTTTGAACGTCAAAGTCAAAAATTGGTAATATTAATGTATTTGGCACAAGGCTACGTGGATCTGTTATAAAAATTTTGGCATACAAGTAAAAGATTACAGGTACAAAAATAAACGTAGTGCTGTTTGGTTGATGCATTGCACATCTACTTACCACTGAATCCACGGTAAGTAGGTGGAAACCCTGGGAAGGCGAGTTTCTAATAGTCGAGGCATATTAATACAGTTTTGTTTTCTAAACCGACCAAACGTAGATAAGGCACGAGATAAAAAGTAAATATTTTCATATATTTAAAATTAAAATTAAATAATAAAAAGCGGGGGGTGGAGCATAAGAATATATATATATATATATATATATATATATATATAGAATAATCTTATCTTTATTATTATTATTTTTTTTATATTTACAAAAGTGGGCGAAACGTCAACCTTAGTTTATAAAATGACACGGTCCCAACCTAGAACCATAAATATTTATAATGACTCCGACCGTGAAAGCCTCCGACAAAACTACGCGTCTATCTTAATGCAAAAGAACATATTAGATTTATCAATTATAGACATCCAACCAAATCAACTGATACGTACAAATTACGCAGATACAATTGTTGTGCTTATTCATATAGAAATTTCAGATTTACGATACGGTTTTACTAAGCGTGCACCAACGCAAAAGTTTTCTAATAATAAGTTCGTTAAATGAAAGCTTCCAACACAGGGGCACTTTCACCTTTAACGGAATTTTTAAATTCCGCGTTTATACTCGCGTTTGGGCACTTGTTTATGTAATAATCTGGAAATTTTAAATACGTTCACTTTTGCTACTTGATTTGCAAACTTCAACATGTACGGAGAACTATGCTCTGTTGTTTTATATTGAATAACTAAATACAAAATGCTTTTTCTCTTATGATCCGACGGTATTCATAAGTTGAATATCCCAGGAAATTACTCGATTTTGCTTATTCACGCGGAATGTGCGTTTAAAGTTCTTCTATTATTGAGTTCAATGTAATCCTGTTTACTTGTTTTCACACTTGAGAGCGGCGTTGTATGTTTGTAATCGCAACGTATTTTGATGACCATAAATTTACGAGTATACTACTATTGGGGGTTATCTACCAAGGTTCGGTTTCTTTGAATTTCCGTGAGCTCTTAATTCCTCCCACTATTTACACGTAAAGCTTTAATTTTTTTATGGCGGGTCTTATGACTATTTATGTTGTAAGGTCTGTAGATTCAATTCCATGATTCATTGTTTTGCTTTTTAAAAGTGGCGAGAATGTTTATAAATACGCTTTTCCAGGTTGGTTATTTATCCAAAACTATCTGTATTTTTTTAAATTAATACGAAGGTATAAAGTCCCGATCTTTATTACTGGTTGTATTTAATAAACATTAAGTGCTTTCCTGTTTAATTCTGTGTCACAATTTAATATTATAATAAAGTTGCTTGACTAATAATGTAAACTACCACATTAGACACAAAAATCTACATTTGAGTGCTCTAAGACATCTCTCAACGGGGTTTTTGTTCATATTCGTGACTCATTTAATATCTTTTCCGCTGCTGTTCTAGGATTTGCCAAAGGAGATATTAAATAATTCTTAATTGCATAGCACCTACGATAAAACTGCATCTGTCAATTTCTTCATTCTCTAATTTTACTTAAGGAGTAGAGTTGTTAAAGATTCTGCTACCATGTGCCGATTCATGCCATTTTGACACGACATTTATAATAATTAAGTAACTATCACATATTACTTGCGCATCGTAAGAAAAAATTTTTTCGGTTGCGAAAACTTTAGGCAGTGATACGCCTTAGCTAGTGTATTTTAATATTGGTATATTATTTCGCTCCTATGCAACTAGGATATTCGGAAATGTTGTAAAACCCTTGCTTAACTTCTAATATTTTTTTCCGTTAAATACATTTCTACTTGTTATGAGCGTTTTATAGCAAGTGCTTCTACCTTTGTTGCAATTCTCCTTGACGCAGTTGCTTTGTTCACTACCCTGAGTTCACGTTAAATAGTTAATAGTGAACAACTACACAAAAACCTTAACGTTAACAGCACCATATTCTCTGGCGACACAGCATTGTTCCTATAAACGTAACTGATATTACTTTTTACCATGGACAAGATTTAATAAATTGTTACCTGTTTGTTCTTGCTACATCTCTTGCTCCAATATTGTCATTACAGAACTCACATCTTTTGATAAACAAAAACGTTGTTTAAATTCCAACTCGTTCCACATATAAAAATGGTCTACCCTTTCACGTACCACGCGAGGAGCTATTAACTCATTGTCCACTAATTGTATAAAACCTTTATCTTCTGTTAGTTAACTCCTCGATTTCTTCACACCCAGTAAAGCCAATTCTTATACTCAATTACTAACAACAACAGAGAACTGCTTAATATTGCATAAAAACCACCAAAACAACAAATCTTTTCTACAATTTTTTCTAAAAACATAAACAGCAGCTGTCAGAGTGACGTGTCAAGAATACGTAACCAGTAGGTTATGGTAACTTAGGGTTAATTCCACGGTAAACCAATACCAATTTTTATACAATGCATTTTTCGCGTTTAGCCCAAGGTTAACGATAGATAGCTCTTGGTTAACCCTTGTTGGTGCAACTCTCACACACTAAAAAATGTTGTTGGTATTCAATTTTTTTTTGGAATATGTCAAAAATTAAAGAGTCGGGAACATTCTGCGAGTCGGAGCGTGGAATGTTAGAAGTATGAAGCAAGTAGGTAAGCTAGAGAACCTAAAAATCGAAATGAATAGGTTATCACTAGACATAGTAGGGATCAGCGAAGTTCGGTGGCCAGAGGCGGGGGATTTTTGGAGTGGAGACTTCAGGGTAATTCATACAGGAGCAGAGGACGGAAATTTGGGTGTGGGGATAGTTATGCGGAAAAAGATAGGATACTGTGTAGAAAATTACTTACAAAAGAACGAAAGAGTACTCATGGTTAGATTAGAATCTAAACCGGTAAACACAATAATAATACAAGTATACATGCCCACCTCTAGCTACAGTGACGAAGGGGTAGAAGCCATCTACAAAGATATCGAAGACATATTAAGATACGTAAAAGTACATGAAAATTTAATAATTACGGGGGATTTTAATGCTGTGGTAGGTGAGGGTAGGGAAGGAGCGGTAGTAGGTTTATTTGGTTTAGGCACGAGAAACGACAGGGGAAATAGGCTGGTAGAATTTTGCGACAAGAACAATTTAATCATTACAAACACATTATTTCAACATCATGCTAGAAGACGATATACGTGGAAGATGCCAGGAGATATAGGAAGATATCAAATAGATTACATTCTTGTTAGACAACGGTTTAGGAATCAAGTAAAAGACTGTAGAAGCTACCCAGAAGCAGATATAGATACTGACCACAACATCGTAATTATGAAGGCCGCACTTAAATTTAAAAATCTGAAAAAAAGGAACGGAAAAAGGCACTTGGACTTAGAGAAACTAAAAGACAAAGATATTCAAGTAAGATTCGAAAAAAAGTCAAATGAATTGCTGAATGATATCGGGAAAATATCTGAAACTAATGAAGTAGAAACAGAATGGAATAACATTAAATCCAGCCTAGACATGGCGGCCAGAGATATTTTGGGGTATACACAAAAAGAAAATAAGAAACCATGGATAACAAAGGGTATCGTGAATTTAATAGAAGAAAGACGAAAATACAAAAATAAATCAGACGAAACAGGAAAACAGAGATACAAAGCCATAAAATGGGAAATTATTCGAAAATGCAGGAAAGCTAAAGAACAATGGATTGATAAAAAGTGCAAAGAGGTACAAACGAAGATGGAAATAGGAAAGACAGACGAAGCATACAAATTAATTAGAATGAATTTTAGGGATATAAAACCGTATAGCAAAAATATAAGGGACGCACAAGGAAACGTCATTATAGAAAACGTAGAGAAAGTGAGTAGATGGCAAGAATATATAGGGAATTTATATGCAGGAGAGGAACTAACTGCATTAGAACAGGAATCAGACATTGAAGATGATGACTTAGGATATCCTATACTTCGAGACGAGTTTGAATTAGCATTAAAGAGTCTGAAAAATGGTAAGGCGCCGGGTACAGATAAGGTGCAAGCAGAAACTCTAAAAGCCGCTGGACAAGCAGTAACAGAACGTCTCTTCCAACTTGTAAGCTATATGTATGAGACAGGCGAGATACCCAAAGATTTCAAACGTAGCATCATAGTAACTATACCAAAAAAGAAAGGCGCGGATAGATGTGAAAATTTTCGAACAATAAGTTTGACAGCACACGTGTCAAAAACATTAACTAGAATTGTGCAAAGACGAATGGAAAAACGAGCTGAAGAAATACTAGGAGAAGACCAATTTGGGTTTAGGCGAAACAGGGGAACACGGGAGGCTATTTTAGCTCTTAGAGTGATAATGGAGAAAACAATAGAAAAAGGGGAAAGCGTGTATATAGGGTTTGTAGATCTGGAAAAAGCATTCGACAATGTAAAATGTTTGAAATACTCAAAAAGATTGGAATGAGTTATAGGGATAGACGAATAGTACATAGCTTATACAAAGAGCAAACCGCAGTAATAGAATTGGAGCAGGAACGTAGAGAAGTAAACATTAGGAAAGGGGTGAGACAGGGATGTGCCCTATCCCCATTGATTTTTAACTTGTACATAGAAGAGGCAATGAATACTGTCAAATGCAGGAAGACATTTGGAATTACTATGCAGGGACAAAAAATTGATATGCTTAGATTTGCAGATGATATAGCGGTATTAGCGTCTAGCAAGGAAGAGTTAGAAGCTGCTCTTAATGAAATGGAAACGGTTCTAACAGAGAGATACGGTATGAAAATTAACAAAACTAAAACTAAAGTTCTAGTTTGCAAAAGTGGGAAAATAAATCAAAACAAGAATACAAGTATTTAACACGAACTTACAAGAGGTTAAGGATTTCTGCTACCTAGGAAGCCAAATAACGCAAGATGGGAAAAGCACAAAAGATATAAAACAAAGATTAGCACAAGGTCGTGCTACATTTAACAAGAAAAAGCAACTACTGTGCTCAAAGACCACAAACATAGAAACAAGGAAAAGATTGCTTAAAACATATGTGTGGAGCACAGCACTGTACGGCTGTGAAGCCTGGACAGTAGGAGAAGCGGACAAGAAAAGGTAGAAGCCTTTGAAATGTGGTGTTACAGGCGTATGATGAAGATATCATGGACAGACAAAGTTAAGAACGAAGAGGTACTAAAAATGGTAGGGGAAGAAAGAAATATGTAAAAACGTTAAAAAATAGGAGAGATAGGATGATAGGCCACATACTACGGCATGAGGGAATAGTGCGGAATATTTTAGAAGCAGAGATAGGAAAAAAGAGAAGAAGAGGCAGACCTAGGTTAGACTACTGCACACAGATAGTAAAAGATGTAGGCTGTAGGGGTTTCAGGGAGATGTGTAGACTAGCCCAGAATAGAAATCAATGGAGGTACGCATCCAACCAATCCCAAGATGGATAAACTAATGACGAAACGATAACTGTGCTTAAACATGATGATTAATATAAGTAACTACAAGAATTGGTTGGGCAATATTCTCGAATAATGTTAAGTGTGTGAAAGGATTACTGGAAAACCATTATTTCGGCAAATGTCTAAGTGTTGGGAGATCTTGGTAGCCACAGGTTGCTTAACCTCCTTCACTGAATCTCGGTAAAATAGGGTATAAAATTAGAAAACAATAGAAAGGGAACGAGCTGAATACACAAACTCCCTGAAAAGAAGAAAAGAAGAAAAAGAAGAAAACCACCAAAAACGCAAAATCAAAGTAGCTGCTTATATAACCCTACATAAAAATAACTGAGTTGCAATCGAATCCGTGACTATCAGTAAACAATGGATTCCATTACTAAAAGATATAACAAAAGAAATAACAAATGAAAATCAAATGCCCACAATATCTAGGTAGCATTGCAAGTTTTTCCTGGGTTTTCCTTGCAATATTAACATGAAATACAGCCTACATACATGATTTCTATTTATACATAAAATAACTAATTACATAAAAATAAGCATATTAACAATCCTTGTAAAACAGCATTGGTATCTGACAAGTATAAATCCACAATAAAGTTACCTCAAAACCATATACAATCTCCGTTGAACCGTATTGGTATCTGACAAGTGTAAACCCGCCATAGGGTCGCCTCAGATCCATATACAATCTTCATAGAACAACATTGGTATCTGACAAGTGTAAACCCGCCATAGAGTCGCCTCAGAACCATGTTAAAATCTACCAAAGAGGTAACTTAAATCATAATGAATTTTCCCCCTCAAAATAAATATAAAAAAGACTACTTAAGCCTTTCAATAATGCAATCGCACACTTCTTTAATAACCATCCTCTCAATTGTATAAATAGAAACATGTTAAAAATGTTTTCCAATTCCAAGTTATTAAATTTATATAAAATTCACCAATAAAAATTAATCAGCTGATTTCACGTTAAGCGTATTGGCTACCTAAAGAAAGCCGATCCCAGGTCGCAACACAAATTGAAGGCAATCATTCTGTTAAACTTTAAAAATTTTTGCTTAGTATACTCAAACCAAATATTTCAAACATCAATAAATCAAAGTCACCTTCAATTTATGTCATAAATGTCAAACTTGAAGTTTTTATTATAATTTTGACAACGATCCTAGGTCATGGATTGAAACGTAAATAAAGTTGATTTTA
Organism: Platerodrilus igneus; assembly: GCA_036346225.1. Classification (NCBI taxonomy): domain Eukaryota; kingdom Metazoa; phylum Arthropoda; class Insecta; order Coleoptera; family Lycidae; genus Platerodrilus; species Platerodrilus igneus. The sequence goes on along the minus strand of JARFIW010001332.1, from coordinate 175,560 downwards.
AAAACTATGAGTGGTTTAATTCCCAAAGAAAATTAACCTGAATACACATGCTGTGTGAGAATTTCAGGGAACTATGTAAGCTAGCTCAGAATATAAATAAGTGCAGGTACGTATCCAACCAGTTTTGAGACGGAAAACCTAATGGCTGCGAAATACCTGCAACTAATGTTGACTGTGCGAAAAGATAAATTGGAAAATATATTAAATCGCCAAATGGTTAAGTGTTGGGAGAACTTGGCAGCCATAGACTGCTTACCTCCCTTCACAACCATTGAAGGTCGGAGAAATAGGGCATATAACTGTAAAACAATAGAAAGTGATCGAACTGCATCTAACAAGAAAGAACATCGCCTATGAGGAAAGACAACAAACAGAATAAGAAGAAAATTGTTGAAAGCATGTGTGTGGAGCACAGCACAGTATTCCTATGAAATACGGGAAGTCTGAAACGCAGACAGAAAAACGGTAGCAGCCTTTTGAAATGATGTGCTTCAGATGTATGAGGACGATAGCATGGACAGACAAAGATAATAACAAATAAGTTACAGAAATAGTAGGGGAACAAGGATATCTGGGGAAAAAGAGAAATAGTAGGGCGGAATACGTTCTAAGGCATTTTTGGGAATAGTATGTGATATATTACAAGCAGAGATAGGAAAAAAGAGGTAGATGTAGACCTAGATCAGACAGTTATAGATGCAAATTGTGCATATTTCAGGGAAATCTGTAGGTTAGTTCAGAATAGGGAACAATGATGGTATGCGTCTAACCAGTTCTAGGACTGAAGACCTAATGATGATGATGATGTCAAAAATTAAGTTACAAAATCTCTAGAAGGTTGCAATTAAATTAATGCAATTACTAGCTTTGGTAGTTCAAATAGAAGGACTCTTTTTAAATTGGTCGTATGTACACCCACCTACGAGAAACGGTTAACTTTAAACGTTTTCAAAAGTTGTTACATATACAGAGTGTGTCACGGCGAAAGATTATTAGCCGAATATAAAGAACTAATTCGAATTAGAAACTCAAAATTGGTGCATATGAATACGTCATCGTGTGCTATTTTTGAAAATAGTGGTTACGTTCTATTACTTCCGGTTCTGCTAAAAGTAGCTGTCAATTTTGTTATTTGGTACTTGGAATATCAGGGGACTGTACGGTAAAGAGTATGAAATCATGAATGAAATGAAAGAGAGGCACATAGATGAGATGTGTGTGACCGAAATAAAGCGGAAGGGGAAATATGTTGGTGAATTAGATGACGGTATGTTGGGTTTGTGGTCTGGAGTAAAGAGCAATGAGTTCAGGGCGAAAGGTGTTGGTTTAATTCTGAGTGATCATACAAAAGCATGCTGAAATAATATATATTGGCTTTTCCCCGCATTTTGTGGGTTAGAATGAAAGTGGGCTTTAAAAAGATTTTTGCAGTAGCATGTTATACTCCAGTGAATGACGATAGGGAGTGTGAGCAGTTTTGGAAGGAGTTGGAAAATGTATTAAACAAACGCAAAAAGAATGACCGCGTGGTTCTATTAGGTGATATTGTTGGGTCGGTGTACACAGAGAAAATGCTAAGCATATGGTACGTCCGCTTGACGATCCAGGAGCGAATGAAAATGGAGATATGTTAGTGAGTATATGTATGGAAAGAGAACTGTTTGTATCCAACACAAGGTGTAAACATAAGGACATACACAAGTACACATGGCAAAGGCCAAATGCGAGAAGTATAATTGATTTGGCCGTGTTTGATGAAAGTCTAAGAGAACTGGTAGAAGACACGAAAGTAATGAGAGGATCTGAGTGTGGAACTGATCATTATCTAGCTTTGTCAGAATTGATCTTAGCCGAAAGTAGGGTGAAGAAGAAAGCAGAATGTGAGACAATCAAGAGTAAAAGTAGAACGCTTGTTGGAAGAGTCGACACGCTGAGAGTACGCTAACATGTTAGAAAGGGAGTTGTATGACTGCAAACAGGAATGGGATAATGCTCTGAGGTTGCAATATATAGAGATAGCATGGAATTGTTTGAAGAACAGTGTATTGAAATATGTTGTAAAAGTATGTGAAACGACAATGCCTGGTACATGCAATAAAAATTCACGGTGGAACGGTGATGTCAAAAAGGTTGTCGAGAAAAAGAAAGTGGCATATAAAAAAATGATTGCAGAAAAAGATGTTGAACTAAGAGAGCATCATCAAAAAGTGTACACGGAGAAAAGGCGATATGTGAAAGAAATAGTCAAGACAAGTAAAGAGTAACTAAGGGAGAGGGAGGGGAAAATGCAGAGTGATTTTGAAGGGAATAAAAATTTGTTTTGGAAATGAGTAAGGACGACAAGAAAGGGTGGAAATAAGCGTGTGAATAGCGTTGTTAACAGTAGAGATGAAATTGTTTGGGACGAAGCAAGTGTGACAAGCTGTTGGAAAGAGTATTTTAAGACACTGTATGGTGGTGACAAGAAGGATAAGATGACCGTATAATGATGAAGAGAACACTGGCCGAAAAAGTAGATAATATTATAAAGTTTGATAAAATCTATCAGAGCGATGTACGAAGGCAGCAGAGTATGTGTACGTGTGATTGGTTACATGGAGCAATACTTTGACATGTAAAAGGTATAAGGCAGGACTGTGTAGTCTCACGATGGTTGTTCAATGTATTTATAAATAAATGTATCAGGCAGACTTGCAAAGGAATGGAAGGAGTGAAAATTGGTGAAAATAATATCAGTGTGTTGTTGTATGCGGGTGATGCAGTATTGTTGGCTGAATCGTCACAAGATTTGCCGCGAAAGCTTGACACACCTTCGGAAGCGTGTGGAAATATGCAATTGAAAGTGAATGTAAATAAGACGAAAGTAATGTTTTTGACAGAGATGGCGGAATTGATGACTTTGTATTTAAAATGGACAATGACACGATTGAGAAAGTGAATGATTTCTTGTACCGCGCTGGAAAGTTTTTGAATAATGTAAAGTTGGATGGTGAAATAGAGAGGAGGATAAATGCTAGAAGAAAAGTGTTTGGAAGTATGTGGGTAGTGAACAGGAATGCAAAGCTGGCCATTTACAACAGTGTGTTTGTGCCAACTGTTCTGCATGAAAGCGAAACTTGGGTCTGGCTGAAGAAGCATGTAAGTCGTATAAATGCTACAGGAATGCGGTTCCTAAGGAGTGTGTGCGAAAAAACGTTGAGAGACAAAGTGGCAACCGAACGGGTCAAAGCCGAATGTGGGGTGCAAGTGACCCTTAATCAGTTAAGCGAGCGACGTACGTTTAGATGGTTTGGACATATAGAAAGAATGATCGAGAATAAACTTACCAAACGTATATATGCAAACAAGATGACTGGTAAAGCTGTAAGGGGCAGACTGCGTAAAAGATGGCTGGATGTACTAAATGAGGTTCTGAAACAACAACAGATGAGAAGTATGAGGAATAAAATAGCATCGCAAAAGCAATGTATGAATGTTACAAAAGCAAAGGAAATGTGTGGGGACCGAGGGATGTGAAGAAAGATTGTGAATGGTGCTGGGAGTAAAAGAAATGAGGTAGTCTAGAGTTATACCGTGCATATCCTTCCAGAAAAAGGTGCTAGATTTGGTTACCCCGAAAGGGAATACCGTGATTGGTAGTGTTGTTGTTGTTGTTGTTGTTATTGTTGTACCCTTGTAACAAGTTTATTTTCCGGCAGTATTTTAAAGAATATTTGTGTTATTATTTTGATAGAAGGTTAGTTCAAACCTTATATCTATGCACATTTTTAAGTAAGAATTACTTCTACGATTCTGTTAACCCCTCGTATTTAATACCTGTTGTTTTAATCTAACGAAAGCTTCAAAAATGAGAACATAATTTCAAGTTGTGCGGTGACAAAAAATAACATTTATAAGTGTCATTGTAAGACCTCCCTCCTTCGATAAGTATAATGATCGTTATAACTGTTGTCAAGCGATTGAATACGTGTGCTTTCACCTGGGCTGTTGGTCAAAAAAGTCGAGTTAGATAAGAAACATGGCCCTAAGCAGTTATGCTTGGTACGTTTAAGTTGTGACAACATCTGGTATACAAACAAGTAAGTGTTTTTTGTATTGCTCGACTTGGAAATTTCAAATTTCGCTATGTTGGTTGATCTCTGAATATCATTGCGATTATGAAGAGAACCTTATAGACTTCATTTTTATTTTTGACAAGTACAGATAAAAAGATTACAGAGGGCAGTATATATTAAGGGTTAACTTTTAACAGTAACAAATTTAAACTGTCAAGCTTGAAATGTAATAATTATTTAGGTTCAGGAAACTAAGTTACTTCCTTTTATACAATATTTAGTAACTATAATATTTTGAAATTCGAGTTTAAATATGCTTAATTGAAACTCGCACATGAAAGAGAAAGTCAAGTAGGTTAATGTTTAAATTTGAAGTCAAGACTAATTAAAATCTTGTTAGTATTTCATTAGTCGTTTTTCAAATTCAAGTTTAAATATAAATAAGAACTATGATTGCTAAATTTTTATGATGTAAGAAATAACAACACTAAGTCTAATATTTTACGACGTACTCTTGTTGAGAAAATGATTGTTTATGGATATTTTTGCTAACTAGTAACTAAGAGAATAGAATTTTTTTATGACGTTACTTTTGTTGAGAAAATTATTGTATATATATATTTTTTGCTAACTGGTAATTAAGAGAATAAAAACTTATTTTGGTCATGTCTATGATTATTATTTGGAATGAGTGAGATTTGGTTCTTAGTATTTATAAAATTTTTGAGATAATTACCAGAACGCACACACTGTGCTAGTATTGGTTAGGTTTTATTACAGGCGTAGCAGTGCATCTTTATCAGCAATATCGAACAGGAAGGTAAGAATCTTGTAAGGGTTACGTTCATGTAATATATTTGTATAGCGGTATTGGGTTTAGATTTCCGCATTCGCCTTATATAAAAAGGACTAAAGTTAGCCTTTTATTGTATTGAAAAATTCGGTGGCGCCATATTCACTATATTTTTGGTAGTAATTCAACCCCGACCCAAATTCATGATCTATCCAGAGCAAATCACTCTACTAGTCGCTAAGCCTTTGGAGGTTTTCTTATTCATGAGCCGTTTTCCATCTAAACTAACCTCGGGATTTTTACATCAACAGGAAATCCTCGTTAATTACCCTTGCGCCTTTCAGTTGGCAAGACAGGAGTATAACTTATACCCACACAGTGGGGAAAAGGTCACACTCTGTATGATATTAGCCTTTTGGATTGTACGGATAATTCTACGTACAGAAGATTTAATATAACCTTATATCTAAATCATACCATTTTCAAGGTTTTCAGAAAATTCTGACTTTTGCATATCGTTCAAAAATACCAATATCGTTACATATCTCAACAACGTCTAAGTTTAGGTGTAGGACTGTTACACAGCAGTGCTAAATTTATCAAGAAATCCAAATAAGTAACATTATACAGATTGTTCCATTTGATAAAATTAAGTGTTAACACTTTTTATTAGCGCTAAAAGAATTCATTATTGAAAGCACCTTGCATAACATTAAGAATAAAACACTTCACTGCATGTTGAGTAAACTTATTGGTAACTATAATACCTTAAAACATCGTTTTGTTTAAATCAAGTATGATATACAAAAGTCAAAATTTTCAGAAAATAAATGATATCTTGAAAATAATTTGATTTAGATGTATGCTATGTTACACCTTTTATACGTACAATTGTCCGTATAATCTAAAAAATAAATAATATATAGGGTGTTGTGTTTGTAATAAGAAGGTGGATAGTTACTTCTCATCGAACCGAAAGTAATAGAAAGTTGTTTCTATTTTTAGTATATAGCGCACGTTAACAAATACGTACACACAAATTTTCAGATTTCAATTCTTATTACTTTTTCATATTCGGCGAACAACCTAATCGCATTGACTCCAGTATGGTGCACATTAAAAATCGTTGTTAAGAATGCAGGTGATGGATATTAAAATGTTTCTATCCTTTTTAAGATTTCTGTTTTGTAAATTTTTACCTCCGATTATTACGTTCTATTTCGTACCTGCTTGTAAATCCTACTGCCTCCTTGAATTAAAGACCATTTCAGTTTCTACTTATTTAAATATATGGGTTTGTTGCACTTCCAATGTTTCAAATTTGTAATAGCTCAATTAGGCAACCAACTTTGCTAGGCCTTTTATTTAATTTACAAGTCCGCATTGGATATACCATTTGGTTCCTTACCTAGGTGTGTGTTGTATAGCCAAGAATTTACCGAATGTTGCTATTTAAATACAACTTTTTGGATCTGTTACCACTGTATTTTCGAGTGTTGGGTTTGCAACGAAGCTTTATACTAAGACGATATTAAAAGTTTCCGTGTGTTACATAGAAAAAAACCGCATAATTTGAGTTATAAAGTGTGACTGCTGTTTCTTTATTGTGTTGCTATTTATTGACTGTACAACAAACCAGGCTATTAGAAAGAAGTACCTTTATGCTGCTGTCAAGTTGCGTTACGATACTATTAAAGTATACATGCGGTTTGTCTTCAATTGCTTTTATATAATGCTTGAAGATGTTATAAAATATACTACTACAATATCGAGATGCAGTCACCGATTTCAAAAAATGTGTTGTATTTTAAAATTAATACTTCGTATTTTTTTTTGGTGCAACTCTGTTCATTACTGTTTGAAAAGTTACCAAATCCCTTCACAGTCTGTGTGAGGAATTATTGAGGCTAATAGTTATCGCTTGCTTTCTCTTGTATTCTAGAAATGTTAAAAGTTTAGTTAGTAAACAATTGTTAACTATATAATGCTGTTAGTTTTGTTTAATTATTAGTGCTAGTTTGGTGATTCTATCTAAATGTACTATGGCAAATATGTATTTTTTTGTATTTACGTTCTAGTAGTTTCTATGTGGGATTAGCTCGAGAGCGTCAATCCAGTAAGTAATTAGGTAAGATTCTGGCAATATTTACACTTACGTTTATGCCCTATTGTATCTATTTTTGTAGTTATTTAGACTTATTGCTTTATTTAGAATTTGAAATTGTTTTACGCTTGTCGTCATGGTTTCCATGCATTATCGAAATTAATAGATGCAATCTGAATTCCTCATGTTATTGTGTTTTGACCATTGTGTAACTGTAATTAATCGGTTATTTGTTGTGCCAATGCGGAAAGCTATTAATTGCAGTTGTTAGATGCTACTTCGTGTTGCTATCCTAAAGTATGTGGCAATATTTAGGGGATGTATAATGACGTACTTTTTATTTACAAAATGCTCTAGTTTGATTGTTACTTAGTTATAATTAATATTTAATGTTAATACGTAAGGAGTGAAAAGTTTATGTTTGTCTTTAAACCAGCAATTTAATATTGTTTGATATCTAAATTCATAGAAGTTACTTATTACAGTTATATTTTACATACATTTTTGTGTTTAATTATCATTTTAGACTAGGATGTTCAAAAACCGGCGAATTTGGTTGTTTGTTCTGTTTTCTTATTTAGACAACCCCAACCCCCACCCTAGTCTTTGACTGTGTTACCGTGACATTCGTTTTCCTTCTTTCCTTTCCTTTGTTACCGTAATTCGAGCGAGCATTCTATTACTGATTTTGTTCTTTCCTTACTGGTCCATTTGTCTTGCGGGTAACAAGATTTTGTATTTTTAAATGATACTTATGTGTGTATTTTGTACATTAATAGTAAAGTAATTTTATATTTATAATTATTTTTTAAAAAAATCATTTAATATTAAAACTTTAAAATTGAATACAAACAAATTGTTACGTTATTAAAGCTATTACTGGTATTCTTCACATTCTTTACGTAAAAATAGTAAGATAAAGGAGATATACAAATTTGTTGTTTACGTAAAATATTTCGTAAAGAATACCTGTAAATTATATGGCACACCGGTCGTTGTATTTACGCATGTGATTAAACCATAAAAAGTGTACAATTTTAGTATTCTACAAAGTACTATAGGGCTTACCTTTTTATCCTCTTATAAGTTAGTAGATAGGTTAAATAGAAAAAATTAGTTGCCCGAACAACTAATATATCTAATTGTGTTTTAAATCTTCTACTCCACTTTCATAAGTTTAGGTCAGAAAATTACAATTTTTACGTACCAAGCTTACCTTTCGTTACTATTACAGTAGATAGGATATAATGCCATAATCTGTGCAGAAACGGCAATTGCAATATACCAGAACAACGTAGCCACTTTTACAAGCTTATTTGCATTTTTCATATTTAACTTTTTACTTCCACCTTCAAAACTGCACTCTTTAAAGCTTGCATTCATTTCTTGAGTCAATTTATAGATGGTAAAACGTCCATTCTGTAGTATATGCATCGTTAAGGCAGAGCTTACGTATATTCCTAAAAAGTACTATATTTGACTAGAATGCTATAATTAATGATGAAGAACACACACAGTAATAGAGTCTGAAAAATTTATAAGAAGTTTAGAATTTTAATTGTAATATCTATTTGATAGAAAGTAGACTATGTGAGAAGATATTTCTTTGTTATTTGTATGTAGGAAAATAGAATTTAATTTATATAAATCATATGGTAGATACAAAAATTGCGTACCATTCTTGGACTTACCATCAAGTTTAAAAGACAAATTCCTTATTCTGTTTGTAGGTGTTTAAATGATATCTGATGTAGATACATCATAAAAGGTTATACAGTTATGGTTTGTAGAAAAAAATCAAAAGCAAAAAGTTTCCTAAGGTTCGCATTGGCGTTATTCGCCAAATATTTTCTTTTGCAACGATTGTAATAAGTCACTTAGAAGAAGTAGATTCTGATATGCATCCAACTTAACACTGGTGTGAAACTTTGTTCATATAACATTACCAAGAAGCCAAATATCACGCTGATATTTGACATATTCACAAACCAATTAATTTTAGGTAATTAAAGCAACACTCAAACTAATTATGGAACAACCTATAATACGTAACAACTTCCTTGTTTGGAACAGTACAGTAGGTGATACACAACAGCTACTACTTTTTAAAGGGGTGGCATTACCAGTAGCAATAGGAAAAGGTTCCACCTCATCAACTGAGCTTCGATTGGAGGTACTTTGTTCCACAGGTGTTCTGTTAGCATCTCGGAAATTATGATTGTAGAGTCAATGCTACTTAAATTTCAAGCTGACATCCTGTTGTAAACGAATACAATCTGCATGAATTACACACACTTCATTATTACCCATAACTGAATGTGTAGAGTTACTCAGGACTTTCACAATGTTTCTTTTACATTTTAGTTTTTTCGTTTTTAATTAGAACTTCATCATTTACATTAAAAAGCTGTAATTTCAATTTTACATTACTAGATTTATGTTGCAAAAATTGATCTGGATTAAGCAAATCGTATCCTGCTCGAGGTCTAGTCTTTAATATAACTTCGGTAGGCGAGATTCCTGTAATTGATAAAGGAGTCTTTCTATGCGTGAACAAGAAATTGTAATTTGGTTTATAATGTCACTTTCAGCGACCGCCTTATTACTAGAAACATGTATTTTACTTTCTAGCAGCAAACATTATGCTCCACCGAAAGCTCGCTTCTCTTTTTAAAGAACGGTTGTAACTCTTAATCCCTAATTTTGTTTGACCAACCTGAAAGGGTGAAATCTTTTGCTTTAGCAACAACTGTGTCTTTTTTGAAGCACCTGCAACATTTGTGGAACTAATTGGCATCCTTTCCGCAAGACTAAAACAATGTAATGTATCCGGAACTTTAGTAGATTATTCCAAAGGAAGCCGTGATAAACCATCAGCATTAGTTATGAACTGTCCTTTACGACATTGTATATCAAAATCGTACGCTAAAAGGGTTATAACCTATCTAGTTGTAGGTATGCAATCCATGTTGCAGCTAACAAACTTCATAAGCGACATAGAAACGCAAACGTGAACGCCCTCAATAATAGAGTCGCCTATCAACACACCTTAAAACCGAATAGACTCGCCCAGAATTTCAGATTATTAGAATACAAACTTAATTATAATAATCAAGGAGGTGAGCTTTCGTTTGTTTTTGGATATATATTGACATGCAATAGCCAGGAGCAAGTAATAACTTCTGATCTTCTGAGTTTAACCTTTTATCACGGTGCATCATAGCCTGGAGATTAAACCAGAAGGTTGTGCGTTATGCAATAACGTGGATACTACATGCCCTGCCGGCAAGGTGCACCAAATTCTACCTCCAGGGTCTGGACTTCCACCAAAGGAAGTTACTTCATAGAACCATTTTAGTATCAGCGTCTACTGCTGAACCGCGGCCCACCTAGGTAGAATATCCGAGTAGTCCGTGACGCTCTCGTCTTCGCCATCCACTATTAGTGAAGCGGAAATAGCGGTCTGGACGTGTGAATATCACACCCCACACCAATTCTGACTCTTACTACGAAGAATCCGCCATCATTATACCGTTCCACGCCTCATATCGCCGATAAAGAAACTCGCAGAATACATGGCACCTGCGTTGATTGACCTGACGCATCTAGCACCGTATACAGGCGTCGATCCAACGAAATTTCTACCTGCAAATCCTAGACGACAGTGTGTCTGTGATTACCTACATCTGCGCTAATCCACTTTAGCGTAGGCTTCTTTTTGAGCCGCGTTTGCTTCACAGATACGCGCATAAAAATTCAAAATGAATTCATTGCGCGAATTTCATTTTTTGTGTACAAACATTACATTCATTCAAAGCCAGACTATAAATTTTCTAACGCTAAAGGACATTTGCATTTCTAGTGTGAATAAAATTTGTTCACATAAAACCTCCATTCTCATGCATAAATTCAAGGACATTTTTATATTGCATATGCATGTAGAATCTTATGGAATTATTATTTTCAATTTCATGTTATTGTATGTATTTCTTATAGCACATGGTTGATTCTAAATCTGTAAATAAATTGTACATATTTGTTGTCTCTATGTATTAACGAAACAAAAGGTAACTCCACAAAACACAGAAATCGTGAACTGAATATCCACATAGTAATTCGAGAAGCTGAATAAATCTTAATACCTTTACGCCGACCAAATATAAATTGCAATGGCTGGTGGTTGGTAATTTAGGTGAAGCGTCGACCATAAATATACTTATGAAATTTACAAATGTCGAACATTAAAGCCAGTGCTTCTCTTTCAACAGAGTACTGTTTTTCAGTAGCTGCAAGTCTGTTTGATGCAAATATAGAGACGTTCTTTGCCGTGTAGTAACTGACTAAGTACGACCACTATTCCATAACTACTACTATCACAAGTTAACAAATCGGGACCTGTGGATCATAGCAAACTAAAACGTATGTAAATGTAGCCAATTTTTGCTTTCTTTATATATTTTCTTACATTAGTTATGTATCCCCCTATTGATGTATTTATTATAAAATAGAATAATTAGGAAATGATTAGAAAGTGTAAGAAAATGTTAAGTGAAGTGCAACAAAGTAAATACAAGGACAAGTTATAAAGTTTATTAACATTCATGAGAACGGATGCGCTACTTTGTATCGCAGACGATAGTGACACTGCAGATGTCAGGTCACAGACGGTCAGGTACCGTGATTACTTAGAAATTAAGATTACAACATTGTAATTATAAATAGTATTAAAAATAAGCAGACATGAGATCTGCAAGTTCCCACAGCCATGTGAGGTTGTAGAAACATTATATAAAGTCTGGGAGCTTAAAGATCCGGCAGTCAGTTAAAGTATTCAGCTTTAGCATTGCAGTTTGCTTAAACTACTCAAAATAGTACATTTATTAATTAATTTTGAACTTAGAGGAATTTAAATCTAGTTTTGTAAAATTCCATAATTAATGTCTGTTATAAAATAAATTTGTTAAAAAGTTTTGGAACTGGTTTTTAAAAAGGCTGCTTCCAAGGCCCGAACCTAAACTCACTCTACTGACCAGTTTGCTCTAAAGTCGCCACTATTTTTACAAAGATCATACAACGGTTTTAATCGCGATGTTGTCATCGGTATAAATTTTCCATAAAAGTTAAAAATATCTAAATACGATATTAACTGACATTTTTCTGACTTGGGGCACTGGTGATACATATTATTTTTTCCTTGGTTGGATGAAGCCCCTCTTCATCAATTACATTACCTAAAAATTATACTTGTTTAACATAAAACTGGCATTTCGTTTCGTTGACTTTGACATTAAATTGACGTAGTTTTTGAAAAATCGAATAGCATTGGTATGACACTCTTCAACCGCTTTCCCATAAATAATTATATCATTAAGGTAATATTTTGTTTGTTTTAGCCCCCCTAAAATGGTATCCATTTGACATTCACAAATTAATTAATCCTAGGTAGCTAGGGCAACACTCTCAATTAAACATCAGTGTCCACTTCCTCTTTGGATCCATTCAGTAGGTGATACACAACAACTACTACTCTTTAAAGGGATGGCATTACAAGTAGTAACATGATAAGATTCTACCTCATCAACTGAGCTTTGATTGGTGGTGCTATCTTCCACAGGTGGTTCTGTTGGCGTCTCGGAAATTATGATGGGAATGCCAACAGAGCGACCTGAATTTCAAGCTGACATATTCTATTGTAAACGAATACACTCTATATGAACTACATGCACTTCATATTTACTCATAATTAAATATGTAGGACTTTTATAATTTTCCGTTACTCCAAATTTTAGTTTTTGGTTTTTAATTAGAACTTCGTCATTTATATTAAAAAGCTGTGATTTCAATACTACATTACTAGATTTATAATGTAAAAATTGATCTCGTTTAAGCAAATCGTATCTTGTCCAAGGCATAGTTTTCAAAATAGTTCTGGCAGGCGAGAATCCTGCCACTGATAAAGACGTATTTCTATGTGTTAACAAAAAATGTGTAATTCGGCATATGATAACACTTTCAGGGACCGTCTTATTGCTGGAAACATGTTACATTTTAAATTTTTTTCAACTACTTGAACTTGACGTTCGGCTGCTCCGTTGCTAGTAGGATAAGGTGGAGCCGTTAAAGGATTTATACGATTTACAGTAAGAGAAGCAACTTTTTTGAATTAAACGGCGAACCATTGTCCGAAACAAGTTCATGTAGAACTCGAAATGAATTCTTCAATATACTTGCTAAGATCAGACTACCAATATCAGCTGTAGACAAACACTAATGACTATTTTACTTCCTAGCAGCAAACAGTTATGATCCGCCGAAAGCTCATTTCTCTTTTTAAAAAAAGGTTTTAATTCTAGATCTCTAATTTTGTTTGGTCAACCTGAAAGACTGAAATCTTTTGGTTAAGCAACAACTGGGTCTTTTTTGGAGCAAACGCGAAATTTGCTGAACTAATTGGCATCCTTTCCACAAGACTAAAAGAATATAATGTACTCGGAATTTCAGTAGATGATTCCAACGGAATTCGTGGTAAACCATCAGCATTAGCTATGAATTGTCCTTTACGACATTGTATCGTACGCTGAAAGAGTTATAGCCCATATAGCAATTCGAGAAGCTGGCTAAATCGGAATACCTATATGACGACCAAATATAAATTGCAATGACTAGTGGTTGGTAATTAAGGTAAAGCGTCGACTGTAAATATACTTATGGAACTTACGAATGCCGAACATTGTGGTCAGTGCTTCTCTTTTAAGATTAGAGTATTGTTTTTGGTAGCTGAAAGTGTGCTTGATGCAAAAATAAGGGAACGCTGTTTGCTGTCTACTAACTGATTAAGTACGGCCTCGTGATCATTACTAACATAAGTTAACAAAATCGGAATCTGTGGATCATAGCAAATTAACACGTTATGTAAATATAGCCAACTGTTGCTTTCTTTAAATAATTCCTTACACTCTACTGACCAGTTTGCTCTAAAGTTCACAATATTTTTACAAAGATCATACAACGATTTTAATCGCGTTTACAACATTGGTATAAAATTTCTATAAAAGTTGAGAAGACCTAGATACGATCTTAACTCACATTTTACGGACTTGGGACAATAATGACACATTTTATTTTCTCCTTAGTTGGACGAAGCTACTCTTTTTCAATTACATGACATAGAAACTCTACTTCTTTAACATAAAACTGGTATTCCGCTTTGTTGACTTTGACATTAAATTGACGTAGCCTTTGAAAAACTCGAATAACATTGATGTGACACTCTTCAAGCGTTTTCTCATAAATAAGAATATCATAGAGCTAACATTTTGTTTGTTTTTGCCTCCCTAAAATGGTATCCATAAATGCCGGGTGCTGCACTAATGCCAAAATTGAAACGGTTGAAAGTAACGAGCCCCACGTTAGTGTTAGTAGTTAACGAGTCTTTAGCCTTAGAATCAGTGGGTAACTGCTGATACGCCCCTTTTATATCTATTCCCGTAAAATGCGCATTTCCACATAATGATGCATGTATATTCTCAGGGATTGGAAGGACACGATGATTGGAATACAAAACCGTGTTTAGTGTTTTCTTAAAAAGGACACATTGTGATATTTTCATACCCTTTTTTGAACTACTACAATTGAGCTTGCCCAATTGGTATAACTGACTTTGGATAATACTCCAGACTTTACCAATAATTCTAATTCTTTTCAACTTTCTCTTTTAATACATAAGGCAAAGCATGGGCTCTATGAAAAAATGAGTTTTGTTTTTTCCTTTACTTTCAAACTAACTTTAAAATCTTTTATTGTAGAGTTCTTTTTTTCTATAAAAGTTTCCTAAAATTTAAGTTTAATTTCTGAAACAAAAGTCGCTACTTTATCAGTGACTCGACTAGGTTCCTATGAACCCATGTTTTTGTTTATCAAATTTACTGAGTCGAGTTTACAGTTGTTCATACTGGTATTTTCTAAATTAAACATATTTCGCCAATTTGGACAAAGAATATTTAGCCAATTTCTACCCAGCAAAGGAGAAAAGTAAAATACACTTTTTAAAATTATTATCGGTAAGGTGTGAATTACATTATTACACCAAACTTTTACAAAACTTTCTCCTGCAATGTTAACTGTAGCCTTTGTAAAAAGTTTAAGTTTGTAAATGACAGGATAAATTCCTAAGAGCGTCAAAATTTTCTATTATTGAACAAATTAATGTATAACTGACTTTGATGCACCAGAATCGACTTTCAACTTTATGCTAGTAAATTCTACATTAATACATATTTTCAACGATTTTTCATTCTGACCTGACAGTTTACGGATATTTTCCAACTCAATGTTTTCATCTTCTGATGAAGCTCTCCGGAGTCGTTAAACATTATTTACAATAGACCTTCGGCATACCAAACATGCATGTCCCATACGTTTACATCTAAAGCATTCCAAATGTTTGACTGGACAAGCTTTACGGCCATGTTTTCTTCCACATCGTTGACAAGCTGAATTGGAAGCCTTTGACAGAACCTTACTTGACTGACCCGATGCCGCAAACCCAGTGCTCGAAAATTGATTACCTGCGAGGTTTGAATTATTCCCCGGCCAATACTTTGACTGATTGACTCTCGAAGATAATTTATGGACCGGAGTATTTTGTTTAAGCTCCGACGCTTCAACTTGCCCTTCTGCTAATTCTATATTGAGAGCTATTTGCAATGCTTTCAGGCTCAGATAATAATCTGCGCTTTATATTTTCCAATCTAATCCCGTAGACAAATTTGTCTCTTAAAGCATCACATAGAAATGCTCCAAACTCAAAACTGTGCTAGACTTTTTAATCTTACCGAAATGGTTAGGCTTTCATAAGTTTAACCACAGCGTAACGATGGAGCCAACAAACCTTTCACTACACCATAAGCTCCGTTTTCAATCAATGTTAGAAACATAGATACTTTTCAATTAGCTTCCACACTGTTGTACGAAAGAAGCTGTTCCATTCTCTCCAAATAAATTATGATATTTGTCCCTTTGGGACTAATTGTTCAATTAAACCACTCTAGCACCAAATACTCACTTGTCGTGGGTTTTACCTTTTCTCCTCGCCAAATTGATATGTATTCAACTTTATTAATGTTAAGAACATTACCAAGAAGTCAAATATCACACTCATATTTGATGTATTCACAAATCAATTAATTCTAGGTAGCTAGGACAACACTTTTAAGTAAACATCAGTGCCCACTAATAAAACTAACTATGGAACAACCTAAAATACATAACAGATTCAAATCAAACAAATATAAAAACCTATAACTACAGAATTATTTAAAAATTAAATATGTGCTCTGACCAGTAGCCAGTTATAACCAGTAGAAACCCTACTTAGTCATATAAAATAAAGAAGTTGTTTCGGAGTGCTTGTCAGAATATTTCCTTGACCACGTGGGCTAAAATGAGTCTACCAACAGATAATTTATATTTCTTTGACCACCTGAAGATATCCACTTCACCATAAATGCTACCGATAACTACAACACAAGAGTGAACTACAACCCAAAAATAAAAGATTACCTAACTTATAATATTTCCAGAAATGATTAAAAGAAGTTAACATAAACATTACATTTTCTTTGGTCGTTAGACGACTAGAGAGAGCAAATCAGATGGGACTATAGTGTAGCATAATTAATTCCTAGGAAATTAATAAGGCCATTTTTCAGAAAATTTCTTTAAGATTTGTCCTTCCTATAGTATTTACTTCTTCACTGACCATACAAAGTCGAAGGAATATTTCCTTGCGATTCTGACTAAAAATTTTTTCTGTGTCAGTTTCTGTCTATTTCAAATATTATTTCTATGTTGGTTGAAACTTAATGTTCTGTGTATACACGCGCAGCTAGACAGAAAGAGGACTTTGAAACAAAGACATTGAGGTAACGGCCATTTGTCTATTGAGTGCTGTAATACGCTCAGCTAGGTGATTACGAGAATCACGACATGGGACATCAGAAATGATTTTTAATTGGTCTCAGCCATTATGGTTATTTGTTCAACAGAGATGTGAACAGATACGTCTGTTTTTCGTTAGTGGTTAGTACAAAGTATATTTTATATTTCTTTATTAACACTGTATGATTTTCTTTTAGAGTACGCAAGAATAAAAGTATTTATTATAAACATTAATACCTACCGTGGCTATTAATTAGTGAACCTGATTATAATATTTAAATTTAGCTATGTTTGATTTGCATACGCAAAAAAGTCCTATGAATTTACCTACCTTTTTAAATTTTATGTTAGTTTATTTATTAGAAAATAATAATTATATCTTGATTTGGTGTTTGTGTTCCAAAGATGGTTGGTAATATGCTATGCTGGGTCAACAAATATCCTTCAGAGGTGCTCTCAGGTATCTACATTTTTTGTTACGAAGTAGATTATTAAGGATGAGTTTTCGAACTAAAAATAATATGCCCGCCCTGGATGTTTTGGTTGTCTAACTTATAAATGAACAATCCTGAAGTTATTAGAAAAATCAATAGTTGTGAACTTAATGAAAAGAGGCGTTTATTGTTATTTTTGTTTACATTTTTATTTTTAAATGTGAGAAATCTAGCTTTAAATTTAGTAGAAATTTAATAACCTTTTTGTACTTAGAGATTGTGCATGTACCTAAGTTATTTTGAGTAATTTTCATTGGAGAAGCCAGACGTTTGTTTTGTTTTCAAACGTACTTGTATTCAAGGTATTAGTTCCAACTTGTGTTAACATCCTATACATCATAGGTGGATGATTAAAAGTATTTAAGTTAACAATTTAGATATGAGTACCTATCTCTTGGTTCATATATTTAACAGAAAATACACATATAAACAAATACCAGTCAGTACTGATGTTTAGGCTTAATTTACAGCCATGTGATTAAATTTTGAAATAGTTTTTAATTGAAAGTATCTTTAAATAAACTTGAATTTAAGAAGTAAAATAGTGTTCAAAATGAGTACCATTCTTTACAATGCAAACGTCTACCTTTCTTAGAAAAGTATTGATTGCTCGAAAAGCTTCAACTGTACTTAAAGGTTGTTAATCATGCCAATCCTTGTAGTTGGGCGATCACCGTATACTAGTTATTTTACCTTTCTCCATAAATAATAATCCAGGACAGAGAGGTTCAGTGGACCATATTTGTCTATCCAGTTATTGCGAAACACTATTTCTCACTGCACGAACAACTCTGGATGTATTTGACGGGCATTTATTTTGTTGGAACCACAAATTCTAGCGCGATTGCACAGGTAGATTTTCTGGTAAAGCGGAAATTTCTGTATCTATCAAAGTTGCATATCCGGCGCCGTTTAAATCTTCGCCAAAGAAAACAAAACCTACGACTTGATATTCAATAATACCGCACCAAACATTTACTTTCCAAATATGCTTGTGATCAATTTTTATCAACCAGTGGGGATTATCGTGCGACTAATAACGACAGTTCCATGTATTGACTCTATCATCGTTTTATAACGTAGATTCGTCAGAAAATAAAATATTTTAGTGGAAAATACGTGGTTGTTGTTTTATTCAATTGCAAAATGTAACCCGACTTTGAAAATCACCATAAGTTAAAGCTTGACGAAGGAACATTCGGTAAGGGTGAATAAAGTGCTAACTAAATATTTGCTGGATACCAGTATCAGTAACTCCAGAATCTATTTTTCGGCGCCTCCAGGAATCATGAGGGAATCATGATGGGAAGTCCCCTATCACCAATCTTTAGTAATATATTCATGGAGGAATTTGAAAAAGATATAATATTCACACAAGAATTGAAACCACTAATCTGGTGGAGATACGTAGATGATGTCTATGCTATTTGGCCTTATAATACAGAACTAATTAAAAACTTTGTAGAGTCAATTAACAAAATAGAACCAACTATTAAATTCACGTATGAATTAGAACAAGGAAAACTTCCGTTTTTAGATATTCTAGTTAACAAAAACGATACAACAATTAATACATCGGTATACAGAAAACCAACGCACACAAACAGATACTTAAACTTCGATTCAAACCACCCACACTGTGTCAAACGAGAAATTATCAAAATCATGTATGACAGAGCAAAATTAATATCATCAAACGAAGAAATTTTAAAGAAAAAGAAAGTTCTAATCAGATGTACACTAATAGAAAACAAGTATCCTAAAAGAATAATAGAGAAAGAAATGAATAAAGTCCCAAAAAATAAAGAAAAAGAAAACAAGAACAACGATACGCACCAAAAATGCTCTCAATATCATACATAAAAGGCTTCTCCGAACAAATCCAAAGAATAGGAAGCAAATTCAAAATCAAAACAGTATTTAGAACCAACAATACACTAAGAGCACAATTAACAAAAACAAAACCTAAAAACGCAATACAAAGTTTAAAAAACTGCATCTACAAAATACCGTGCGAATGTAACAAGTTTTATATAGGGGAACATTCCAGACCATTTGAAGTTCCATTAAAAGAACATAAATCATATATAAAAAATAGAAAATTTGAAAAATCTATAATTTGCCAACATGCATGGGACTCCAGTCATAAAATAAAATGGGAGGACGCAAAAATTATTGACAAAGAAGAAAACTACTAAAGACGCAAAATCAAAGAAGCTGCTTATATAACCCTACATAAAAATAACTGCGTAGCAAATGAATCCGTGACTTTCAGTAAGCAATGTATTCCAGTACTAAAAGAAATAAAAGAAATAACAAATGAAAATCAAATGCCCACGGTATCTAGGTAACATGAAATACAGCCTACACACATGATTTCTATTTATACATACAACAACTAATTACTGACAATAGGCATATTAGCAGCCTTTGGCTGCTTAAGCCTAACGGTATCATAATCACACACTTCTTTCATAACCATCCTCTCAACCGTATAAATAGAAACATGTTAAAAAATTTTTCCAACTTCAAATTATTGAATTTATTTGAAATTACCAATAAAAATAATCAGTAGATTTCACGTTTAACGTATTGACTACCTAAAAAGTCGGTCCCAGTCCGCAACACAAATTGAAGGCAATCATTCTTTTAAATTTTAAAATTTTCACCTAATGTACTCAAACCAAATATATCAAACATTAATAAATTAAAGTCACCTTCAATTTATGTCACAAATATCAAACTTGAAGTTTTTATTATTTTGATAACGATCCTAGGTCATGGATCGAAACGTAAATAAAGATTATTTTAAAAACTATGAGTGGTTTAATTCCCAAAGAAGATTAAGAAAAATGCTAAACAAATCACAATAAACATACAAAAATACTTTGTTGGCAAGAAGGAATGAGTTTTATTTGCCTAGTAGTAATTTTTCCATAAAGTGTCAATAACCAGAGGAATAAAGTAGGACCCAAGACAAAACGAGACTATGACACATAGAAAAGACAGCTAAACGGCCCACAAACAAAGACCGTCAACACAAGACTAGGAGAACCAGAAGAAAACCCAAATTTTAAGGAAAGTAAAAAGCAATTAAATAATATTTGCCAGTCATAATAGTAGCCGTAGTTAGATAGGTAAAGAGGGAGTTGGGTTATTACGATACCTTGTAAGGGAACCACTGCTTTTTGGAATAATTGTGATCGCGATACGGGATTTGGACATGCAAATCAAGAAATTTTTCTTAACGTAATTATTTACAAAATTGAGGTTTCCTTGTATAAATAGGGATAACACTACAAAACAGTGACACTTATTTGAAGCTACAGGTAAACATACGAGAGTCCTGCAGCAGCACATAATAGGAAAGACACGTGAGTGAATCGTATATGGTTTAAAATTTACAATACCTTGATAAACAGTCATTTGAGTAAAGCCTAATTTATAAGTACTCCACATTTTGTTTAAAATCATAATCTATTCAAATAATTGTATATGAAACGGACAGATGTTTCACGTTTTGAGCAGTGACCATTATAAAATTTTATAGGATCCGTGAAGGTAATTAAGGACAACCGAATAAAAAAAGAAAAATTTTTTATGTTTTATACGCAACGACAGAAACTGTTGCGATTGAACTCTCCCTGAGGTGTTTCCATTGCTGGTGATAGACAACCGGTGCAAAGTATAAAACTGCAATTGTGTAGAGTTATCGAACATTTGTTCATATATATTGTAACGTATTTTTTTACTAGTTACATTTAGTACAATAAAATAAAAATAAAACAGCTATATTAGAAAGTATTTAATTAGTGAATTATCATCCAATAAAAATTCATATATAATATTTGTAATAACGCATAGATTCTTGTATATATATACTCTAAAGTTCGTAACCAAGCTCTGTCAAGTTGTCAGTCGGCACTTTATTCTCAACGTCCGAAAGTGCAAGCCGCTTTTGCAGACGAGGTAAAGTCGAAATGGCCCTGTCGAAACACATGGCTTCTAACAAAGTTAGGAAAAAGTAGAGTGTGATAAATTCTTGGTGTCTGGAGGTCGAGCCTAATAGCGGGTGCGTGAGCATGATTTTCGATAAGCCTCGCACCGAGTATTTTAGTTGATCCCGACAGGCCTGAGAATATGGAACCCCTTTGGACATCATTTGAGACATGCAATATCTTAAGGACATATCTTCAATAACATTTTCGATAATAAACTAAAACAAATTTTTATGGCAGTAATTTAAAGCAAGGATTTATGGTTTCGTTCTATTCAATTTAATACGCAGTAAAGTAAACGCTCATTCTACATGGGATCTCGATATTTCAAACTTACCGATGACTAATATCACACACAGATATTACGATGGAAATGTCCAACAGCTGACGTCAAGGTCTGGCACCTGCTGTACATTTTTGATGCACATGAGTGTTTTTAGCTTTTGATAGCTTTGAAATTATAGTAAATTATTATGAATTATCCAACATTGATTATTTGAGTAACGTAAATATAAAGTAGTATTTTTAAGAAGTCAGTAACATTAACGAATAAGTATCTTGTTTGCCAGTTTGTTTGCACATGTACGCAAACAATGTATTTTATGAAATTTTGAATGACAACCTATGTCAGACAAAAAATATTGTAGATTCCGTTTTCCAATCTAGACGCCATATGCTGTCTTGATTAATTTTACATTATGTTTAAAGACTTTCAGGTCATGTAAAGGCACTTTCATTGGTGTAGGAAATTCGCGTGTTTTTTGTAGATTACAATTAAATTAGAATATTTGCATTTTACAATGTCTGCTCTTTGATAATCAATTTTTGTTGTAA
This sequence comes from Platerodrilus igneus, assembly GCA_036346225.1. Lineage (NCBI taxonomy): Eukaryota > Metazoa > Arthropoda > Insecta > Coleoptera > Lycidae > Platerodrilus > Platerodrilus igneus. The sequence continues at coordinate 153,343 of JARFIW010001332.1, read as the reverse complement.
TGATCAAGGAAGTACTTCTCTGATTAAAAGAAACTTAAGTGTTATAAACAATTAATAAACTATATGTCTATCTAATCAAATTTTATAGATATGATCTACTAATAGATCTTAATTTTGAATGTAAAACTTTATTAGAATTATTATGAAAAATTACGAGAAAGATACAAACTTAAGTATTGCAGTCACATGTATATAATCAGAAATTTATCCTAATAGAATCCTTTTTGTTTTTGAAAGACGTTTTATTGTTTAACATTTAAAAAATTGCAAGTCCTCCCGGAGTAGAAAGTGTGTGTAATGGAACTAAATTCCTCAGTATATTTTAGATGTCTAAACTCTATTGTTCTATTTTTGGCAAATGGTTTTGAGGACACAAATGGTGTCTATGTTGTGCTTTTATTTGTTCACAGGTAAAGCTGAGACATCTGTATGACATCTGGTGGTTGAGGTTTTGGTAAGTGTGTCCTAAAGAATGAAATTCAAGTTTTATGGCTATGTCAGTAGTGTTAAAATAAGGTTTCCGCATTCCCCTTATACAAGCACAGTTAAATTTTGTTGGTTATTGTATTAAAAAAAATGCGGTGGCGCTCATTAATAATATTTTTGGTCTTCTATTCTCCCATGACCCTAGCTTATGATCTACCCAGAGCTAGCACTCGACTAGCCGTTTACGTCTTAAGAGTTTTCTTTGTCTCAAGCCATTCTCCATCAGACATTACCTTGGGCTTAAAAGAAAAAGAAGAAATACTCGACCTTGTGATATCAGATCAAGATTTAGAAAATTGTGAGGTTTAATTTATAGCTGATAGTCACGAGGATAAAGAACTAAAATTAAAAATACTAAAAATAATTTTATATTACAATATATATATATATATATATATATATATATATATATTGCTGTGAATGATATGGGTTCAAACGAGTCCCAGGTTAGGCGTTGATAAAAGATGCTGTGGATCGCTGGGGGTCACTACGTCTAGTAAAAGATACTATGATGAATGATTGTAATTGCCCGGAAGCTAATTATTTTTGCTAGCTCTCCATTAATAAAACCACTGTAATCATACGTTAGAACTATAATATTACAAAATAATTCTTTTACAAACAATCAAACAGATACAAAATAATGCTATCATGGTTTTTATGAGTCTGACGTAATTGATTTTACAAATGTTTTCTATAGAATTAAACACCTATATGGCTTGGCTTTCTCTCAAATGTTTTGAATTTTCTCGCATCTATGAAGTCAGGTCTTTATCATATTGTGGAACATGACCTTGCCATAACCTATATTCAGTTAAAACTAAAAATATCTTAACCATTCTCCAACAGTTACTTAAAACTGTATAAAATTTGTATATGTATGGGTTAGAGTAAATTCTTACCTTTACCTTGTTAAACAACTTTATGTATTACGTTGAAAAATATGCTGTTCAAATTTGAACTAATTTCACTATTTATTTACGCACACTAGCGTATTGACTGCTTACATCACTTGAATCACAGAACAAAATTCTCCTTTCGAAATTTTGTCCTGTATCTATACAATTTTTAATCGTGGAATTGTGGTTTATCTGTCGTATTGAAACTTTCCCCAGCATTTGTTCTATTTAGAACTACCCGACAAATAATAGAATTTGATAAGCCTTTAACGACTAAAATGAAGTGATTTCCTATTATTTTCGCCTTTATTAACCTTATATAGTAATACCAAGATAAAAACCGATCTACAGTACAGTTCCATTGAAAATTAACAGAACGTTTGGACTTCTGTCCATGTAATTTTGCATAAACGTGAATGTTTTCTGCACAATATTTACAATAGCACGCTATTGTGAATAGCTTAGACTGTGTTTTGCTATTCGACTTACATGCTGAGCGTTTCTCACCAAGTTATTTACCATTCTGGTAACAAATGTTTTAATTGTTGTGATATTAGCAAATGAATGATTTTTGAGAATGACCAAGTTCTAATTCCCTAGAATGCATTTTTAACCTTAATTTGTTTTCAACACAAAAATGCAAATGGCTAATGCGCTTTATAAAATATTTACAGATTAATATTACTAGGATTTCCTACACGTTAAATATTGCAACATCGAGCTACCTATACTAATTGATTGTCTTTTAAAGTCAGAAACTTGTATTATAGATCGGATTTTCAAACTATTTATAAAGATATACTGTTAAAAAAATATTGCTCATTAAAGTTTTCATCATAATATATGAAACATTTAATGAGAAATATTTTTCAGCAGTATTAGTGAAAATATAATCCATAATTCAATATAAAATAGAATATCATTTCCGCTTCTGAAAGGGAAGGTTCAATAGGATTTTGAAATTTGTACAAAGTTCGAATAAAATCAATTTGAAGGCCGAATGCGGCCCGCGGGTCTTACGTTGCACATGCCTGACGAATTTAATATAAAATAATTTGTGGAATAACAGTTTTACTATACTTAATTCAAATCTTGCTATATAGTAGATATTTGTTATTTTAACAAGATATGGTAATTCTTTACACATTAATTCTAGATACAGACAGTTTCAAAAAAAGGTTATAACTTACCAACATTCAATATATTCAAAGCAAACTGAACAACGTCCTGATTATTTAGAAACACTGACAGACATACCGGAATGAGCATTACATATGTGAAAAATATTGCTACATACTTTGAGAATAAATATGGAAATTTTCGAGAGCTGGAACCATTCTCTGACATAAACATTGCGAATACTTTTAACAATTTTACATTTGTGTTCAAAAATTTATATGGTCTTTTTTTCATTTTGGTTACTTGACTAAACAAAAGCAACGAAGTGAATATGTGACTAAAAGCAGCTAGATTATCCGTCGCTATATATATGGGAAACAGAATGAACAATCAATCCTCTGCGTACACTTAATTGAGAGTTGAGCATTCCCTAACTTTTAATGTTTAAGTACTGAAAAGTGCCCGAACAATCAATCATAAGGCGTCTATAATTAAGAGTTTAGGAAGCTATAAAAAGTTGCAGCTCGTAAAATTTCTTGGATGTTAAGTTTTCTGGCATAAAATATTTAAAAAGCTCAAAGCATTCAAGCACTAATAACACTCTCATGCTTAAAAAACTTTGTCGAGCTGTTTAATTTCAGCTTTCATACTCTTTCAGTCGAATTAATTAACAATGACGTAATTTGAAATTCAAGATTTTAAACTTACTTCTAAATAACGAGGCACGAGAAGGAAATTTTCAGATGCGTTGGGTTATTTAAAGTGGAGAAGGCGTGCATTGGTGAAGAGGGATACCGACTTAATAATAGTACGTATATGGCAATTATTAACCAAAAGCTGTATTTTTTGATCGAAATATGCAATTTCGTATGGTCAATGATAAAATAAAGATAATGCTTCTGAAAACGAGAGCTATTTCATGACCATTGTGTTTTAGCACAAAATTTTTCTGAACTACACCGTTTCCAATCTTCCAAAAACCTAAAAGTTCACTTTATGCGCAAAAACTATTGTCAAATAATTTTTTCTACGACTACTTCAAAAAACGTTCTTTATTCACTCTATTTTATATATAAGTAACTACATTTTAAACAAAATTTTATTTTAACATCGTATTCCTGGCAACCTACTAGTCAGTGCCAGTAAAATGAACCATTGTGAAGCTGTTTCAAAATCTCAGCGACTTTGGGATGCACAATGGAGGAAGTGAGAAACCTTTAGAAAAGGATATAACACAGTTCAACATAAAACATCACGATTTGCTAAAATAACCCTCAATGTAATGTCAAATTATTAATGTGTAAACAAATACCTAACCTTATTACTCATCTATGATAAAAGGCATGACGTATTTATTTTTGAGTTTTATATTACTTCTTGGGACTAAGTAAATTAAATAAATCATATAAAGAAAGATTATGGGATATTCGCTATAACGTCAAAGTTACTATTCTTCGAACAGGAGGAATAAACTGTCAAGATAAAAAAACTGGAAAATGAACTTAAAATTCTTCAAATATCATTAAGAACCACGTTTGAAGGATGAATTTTTCAAATACATACAGAGTTTATAAGTGTGGATAAAATCCATTGTGGAATCTGCATCAAAGGATTCAGCATGAGCATAACTTAACAAAGAATAGATTTCTACGGAACTTTAAAGATTTTAATTAGAAAAATCAATTAAAAATAAAACTTAGAATATAGGTCGTTTATTTTTTGAATCTTGAAAAACTATTGGTAACATCAAGCATGTTTTTAACAATAGAGAAGAAATTCATAGTTATGGAGATATTGTAGATTGTAGGCTTGGATAGCAAAAGTAACTGTAGTACAAAAAGTTATTTTTATACAAATGTTTCAGTTAAATAAACACTCAACCTAAAACAGTTTGGGCGAAATAGTAATTGTATACACTGTTTGAACTTCACCCTGAAATATCTACATTATATAGTCATAATAATACTTTAGTCATAATAATACTAATAATACTTTAGACAGCATGATTGAAATTTTCATACAACTCGTCCGATGAGATCAAGTAAATTTAATAAAACCTTAAATATATTATTTAGATCAGACACCCAAGTAAAATACTACTTATTAATATTATTAAGTAATACAATAATGTTGCTTATTTAAATGAATAACAATATGCACTACAAACAATTTGAAAATGCCTTACAGCATACACAATCATATTGCACGCTACTGTAATGGTTTGCATCCAAAATCATCATCACTACCATCATCAGGCATACTCAAGTCTGAAGAATCACTATCGGGGTTAACATTTACTATTAGTTCTTCTATGTCGTCTATTATATAGTCTTTGCAATTTCTAAATAGGCCTCGTCATCCGTGACGTCACACAAGTACTAACTATTTATGTAGATGTTTGTCAACTTAATACCGTACAATATTAATGTTATAGTTTTGGTTTGAATAATAGCAATTTACGACGTTGCCAATAATTTTAAAGCCAAATGTTAAATTTTGACGTTTAAATTTTATGTTATATGCCATTCCTTGTTTTGTTGGTGTCAACGACCTCTTAAATTTTTCCATTTTTATATATTGATATTTGGTTGGTTTTTGCTTCAAACAGTGCTATTCACAACTCATATTAGTATTAAACTGAACTCTAATAACCAAAGACGATGAACGAGATTCATTTAGACCCAGAACTAAGCTACTTGTTGCTAGTTTGATCACCTTTATAGGCTGCGTGAAAATCGCTAGTATTTGTTTTCCAGTTACATTTATAGTGCAACATGTAATTATTTTCGCTTTATCTCGTTTCTGTTGATACTTGATGGTTGAATTTGAAACATGTTGAGTTTTTTAAAGTTAGTGAACAATCCCTAAATACAGTCTTGGATTTAAATGGCTGAAAGATAATCCAAGAATAGGTTTAATGAAACTGTTAAATATTATGAATAAATGGAATTCGATTCCGGAACATATATGAAAATAAAAGTAGAGAATCTGTAGCATTTTTGTGTTTTTAGACAAAACATGGCTTTTCAGAATGGTGCCGTAAGCCGTACCTAGCACAGCGTGCAATAAGAACAGTTAGAGCACACAAATTGATCGAAAGAGGTTAGTGTCATATCTACTTATCCTTAATACAGTATCATGTAATTAGTCTTTTAGATACATTATATGCCCGAAATGTAAATGAATTACTAAATGTGGCTGAAATTGATTTTTCTCGTCTTCCACAAAAAAACCTAAATTACTACAGAGAAGTGAATGAGCAAAATTTGAAAATTAATTATTAAAGAATTTGGAAAAATTATTTGCAATAATTTTAGACAACATGTCGTATTATTATACTTGTTAAATAAAACATCTAACAGTTTCTAGAAAAAAAAGTAACATTGTAGAGCGATACTAAATAAGCAATTTCTTATGGAACTAATGATTTTAAGCAAAGCTTATTTAACTTGTGACAATGTAAGTCAAAATTATGTGCTTTATAACATATCAGTATTAATTAAAAATTTTAGGTATAAGCCGCCAAAGATTTTTAAAGCGGATTTGCTGGCCGAACAATATGTACATAAGGTGTTAAGATTGCCTCCGTATCACTGCATATTTAATGCAATTGAAAATGTATGGGGTGGTAGTAACAGCTACTACAACCGACACGCTGGAAGAGATGGGAGGTCTGTTGAAAACTTTATAAATGTGGAAAGAAACATTAGAAAAAATAATACCAGAGATTTGGGCACATTTGATAGAACATGCAGAAAAAATTATCAAAGATTGGTGGAAACGTGAGATCAAATTTGATCAAGAAGATAATGCACCTCTAATTATTAACATTGGTGATAGTGATGACAGTGACTCAGATTTTCAATCAAATTGAACTAGTCAACCAAACGCATGGATACTTAGAATTAAAAAAACTTTTTACACGATGTACTTTTAATTTAATTACAACTATCTTAAACTTTATGTATAATAAACAAGTACAACCATATATATTTTATTGTTAAATTACAAGCTGTTAATACTTGTTAAATTCTTGAGTGACTCGTCTTTAAAACATGGACAGCAAATTCATTTTCAGGATAATGGATTTTAGATATCCTAACAGCTTTCAATTTCAATGGATGTAATAAACACACTGGTGACGAACTGGTCAATACTACACTAGCTTAAACTTTGGAGGCGCTAAATACAGGTAAAGTCAAAGTCTTTATATTACACCAATCTACAAAAAATGGTAAATTGTATATTGAATTATGTTTCAAACTATTCCGTTACCTGCAACAATTATATGGCCTCGAAGAGTAATAAAGCAAATGCCTATTTTTTGGAAGATTTTTGTGCCTTCATGCTTTTGTATATTTAACAAACTGTTGTTTACATCTTTAAGAATTCCATCGAAATGATTAGTCGCTGAACCTTTTGGTTATAAGGTTTTCATTTTTAGCTTATGACACTGACTGTGGAGATAACTTACAATTGTGGATTTTTACTGGGAACATTAACAATTCTCTAACAGTTATTTTTTTCTTGAATAACGGCATACTTCAACAACAGAATTCAAAGTTGATTCATTTAAAGCCTTTATCCTTATACATAGTTTTAGTTGTTGGAAATTCTTTGAAAACATTACATATTCAATCCAGTTGCATACTAATAATCAGAAGTAAAATGATCACCACAAATTTTAGGGTGATTTGAAAGTGTTAAATTCTTCGTTTGCATTGTACATACATAACTTTAGTCTTTGTAGATGGATTCAAGGAAATCTAAAAGATTATTTTAAAATGATCATCATCATCATTAGGTCTTCAGTCCTAGAACTGGTTAGACGCGTACCATCATTGTTCTTTATTCTGAACTAACCTATAGATTTCCCTGAAATATGAACAGTTTGCATCTATACTGTCTGTTCTAGGTCTACATCTACCTCTGTTTCCTATCTCTGCTTGTAATATATCACATACTATTCCCCAAAAATGCCTTAGAACGTATTCCGCCCTACTATTTCTCTTTTTCCCCAGATATCCTTGTTCCTCTACTACTTCTGTAACTTATTTGTTATTATCTTTGTCTGTCCTTGCTATCGTCTTCATACATCTAAAGCACATCATTTCAAAAGGCTGCTACCGTTTTTCTGTCTGCGTTTCAGACTTCCCGTATTTCATAGGCATACTGTGCTGTGCTCCACACATATGCTTTCAACAATTTTCTTCTTATTCTATGTTTGTTGTCTTTCCTCATAGGCGATGTTCATTGATAGATGCAGTTCGATCACTTTTTATTGTTTTACAGTTATATGCCCTATTTCTCCGACCTTCAATGGTTGTGAAGGGAGGTAAGCAGTCTGTGGCTGCCAAGTTTCCCCAACACTTAACCATTTGGCGATTTAATATATTTTCCAATTTATCTTTTCGCACAGTCAACATTAGTTGCAGGTATTTCGCAGCCATTAGGTTTTCCGTCTGAAAACTGGTTGGACACCTGCACTTATTTATATTCTGAGCTAGCCTACATGCTAAAATGAATTTAAAATGATATATCTTAATTATTCAAAGTTAATGAGAATTTTACTTACAAATGGAATTGTAAGTTTGTTCCTTTTCTTTTTCGATTTGTGCACTCAAAACGTTTAAATTATAATTCCTATAACATAACCTCTTGAATAACTGTGGTTATTTTTCCGTGTCTGGTATAATATACTAATGACCATAAAATCAGGCGCATTAGAAATACGCAACTATATTTAATATATGCTCAGTGCTAAAAATATAGAAATAAATAAAGAATATTGTTAATTAATGACTTTAATCAGTAATATTGTCGATAAAAATTTATCCTAAAAATACTTTTTAAAAAGTAACGAATTACATTCGTCATCTGCTATTAAATATATTTTATCTCTGTATTCTAACGATGGCGCTATTATAGTCATGTAGCAATAGGATTTTGGTAGTGGCAACGTCGCTACAATTTGACGTCACAAATGGTAATGACGCATGTCTATTTAGAAATTGCAAAGACTATATATTTCCTACTAGGGTATTTTTTTTTCTGTTTTCTCTACACGAGAATATACATTTACCCATTCTTGATTTCAGCCAACTTCCGTACATCCCCTAATTTAAAAGTTGTGTTATTTGCAGCAACATGATTTTTTACCATTGTCCATATTATTTCAATAGGGTTGAGTTCAGGATGATATGGGGGCAATCGTAACACTGTATAACCATGTTCGGCTAAAATTTTATCAACAACATATTGCTTGCACGGAGGCTTATGTTGGTTAATATTTGCATATAGTTCTGATTTTGTATCTTTAAGCTAAAAAGGTATGTTCCTTTTCAGTAGCTAACACCTCATGTCTTCATTTTTCCAAGCCGTAGTTGGATTTGGTTCCTCGGTCGCATTATGATATGATGCATTATCCATCACTAACACAGGGTTTGGTTCGAGGTTTTGTAATAATTCATCTTGCCATTTACAGAAATTTCTATGTGGTTCATTTCATCGTGATAATCACCAGTTTTGAGTACAGACTAGTGGTACGCGTCACGAACACGCGCAAGAAGAGAATGTGCGGACGTTTGTTCGGACACCTTTACTTCGCCTCCTGTTTGCGTGTCGGGCGCGCACGGTGTACAATCTGAAGTGCAACCTGACGCCAATCGGGCGGAGATCTTTAAAGCCTCGAGCAACACGCCGGACCCTGCAACACACCGAAGGTCAAACCCGTAAGCCGAGCATTTATCGTAAGGGCACGTGCATTAGTTCGCTCTGCGAGTCAGTAGGCTACCCATGTATTATCGGGCACTCCAGTCGGTTGGCACTCAAACGCCATATCCGACTGCAAGGAGATGCGAAGTAGGCGGAGATCGGCTAGATTTTCTCGCACCGTGTCCTATAGCCTTCTTGGCAGTTCCACACGTGAATCGTTCAAAATCTCACGATCTCGGAGGCGGCCGAGCCCACTTGTTTGGGGAGGCTGCCTTTTTATTCGATCGAGACTCGAGAATCCTTTAATTTTAAATAGCCCGGACGGGTGGACCCTCCGGATCGTGAAGCTCGTCTGAAGGATTATACATCGTCGCTAGGAGGACGACGAGTCCTCTGATTAACTTTAACGTTGTTATCTAAACGACGGGTCCTCTGATTAAGTTTAACGTCGTTATCTAGACGATGAGTCTTCTGATTAAGTTTAACGTCGTTAACGACGAGTCCTCTGATACCCTTCGTGTTTCTTATCGTGGCGACATACATTGTCGTCCTACGATTTTATTTAGCCTCTGTATTTGAGTTGCCTCATACGACTTTTGTCCTCCCGTATATAAATAACTGCGTTGCAACAAAGACGACGAGTCCTCTGAATAAAACTTTTACGTCGCTAACAAGACGACGAGTCCTCTGTATATTTTTTTAAGTCGCTAATAAAACGACGGATCCTCTGAATACCATGGGGGCTTTTTAATAAATTTTTGCGTCGTAACCAAGACGCGGGTTTTTATCTAATTAAATACTTGCTTCGTTAACTTGACGACGAGTCCTCTGATATACCATGGGGGGAGGGAAAGACGGATCCTGATCGAGCCCTATAGGTCACCAGAACGAAGACCAGAGCGTACAAGGATCCCTAGACACTGGGTTTTGAGAATTTTACGATCGAGGCAAATGCCATTCGTCGGACGTGAACCGACCGCGCACGACCGTCGTTGATTTATTTGGATATGTGGGTCAATCGTTCGCCTTCGAGCAGTAACGCTTTGAACCTGGGGTGCTAGTTACGAGTTTTCCATGACCAGTTAGAAATTGGATTGTTGTACGGCTGGAATTTTGTATGTGATTGGGGATGTCAGTAATGGTAGGAAATATTTGGTGGGTGTATCTGACGGTATCGGAGTAGGACCATTATTCTTGCCAGGAGTGAAGGAGGGAGTTGTAAATGCGGGACTTAAGGTCGGTGGTAGGGATTGTGCGGTAAATATCAGGAGATAATGTTTCATTATGGAGGTGGATCGGACGACGGAATTTTAGATTACGGGTTTGCACGAAGTGATGTAGTTGAACTTCTCAGAGGGACATTTTTAATATTGTATATAGAGAGGCAGTGGAGATGGTTCGAAAGGATCGAGAAACGTATAACAGATAAGGACGTATGATTGGGTTTAGGATTCTGCGGGAATGTGGGGTTGTGAGGGGATAACAAGAGTCAACAGCGTAGCGGACAATGGGCATGATGATGTTGTTTAGGATTAGTCTTCTTGTAGGTGGGGCTAGTTGGATTCATTTAGGTAGGGATTGCTGAATGTTGTGTAGGATTAAATTGGTTTTGGAGCTGATTTTTTGGAGGTGAGTGTGCATCTTCAAACGGTTTTCTAAATGGATACCGAGGTAGGAGACGGATTCAAAGAAGGTTAAGGGTGTTCCTAGGATCTGGATAGTAGGACTGCGGCGGAGGTCAAGGAAGCCTTTTAAAAGTAACATTCTGGATTTAGTAGGGGAGATGGGTTGCTTATTTAAGATTGACCATTGTTCGATATGTTGGATTAGGATATTTGCAGTGGATTGTAGTTGGAGGCGGGAGTTACCGTGAATAAGGAACGTGAGGTCATCTGCGTAGGCGAAGGTATCTGTGTTTGGAATATTAAGGTCAAGGAGAGGGTTGATGAATAGGTTCCAAAGGGTAGGTGAGAGAATGGATCCTTGAGGACAGCCTTGTGTTAGGCACATGGTAGAAGAAAAGTAGTTCGTACGGAGGCTTGCTGTTTAGGAAGATAAATATGATTGGATAATTTTATATATATTGGAGGGGAAATTCAGTATTTTGAGTTGGTTCAGGACATTGGGCCACCAAAGGAGATCAAAGGCGTAATGGAAATTGAGGAAGATTGCTATGACGTATTTGGATTGTGATGATTGGAAATTAAGGAAAAGATTGTTTGTTCTGCGCTGTGTCCTTGGCGGAAACCGTGATGGTTGTGGAAAATCAGGGAATATTTTTCGATGTGTGATTGCAGTTTTTGTAGGACCAGTTTATCAAGGAGTTTACCGATGGATGAAAGAAGGGCAATTGGACGGTAGGAACGTGGGTTTTCAGGAGGTTTTGAAGGTTACCGTAGTAGGGTAATGTTAGCATGTTTAAAGGTGTCAGGCAAGATACCGGTGGTTAAGCATTTTTGAAACAGTTGGATGATGGGTTGACGGACTACTGGCCATGATTTTTGAATGCTGATGTTTGTGATATTGTCTGGATCTGGAGATTTGTGTGTATTTAATTTGGAAACAATAAAATCAAGTAAGTTGGTGGCATGGATATCATCTGGGGGTGTATTAGGGGGGTTTCGCAATTGGAGATAATTTGGTCTTGCTGAAAGGAAGGGATTTCTATAGAAGTAGGAGGGATTACAGATTTTAGTAGGAGGGATAAAGTATTTTGGATGGTGGGGTTTTGAAGTGATGTGGGCCTAGTTAGGATTTGATTCGGAGGGGATTTTACTAACCTACGATAAGTTTTCCAGTAATCGGCATTGGGGTGGTCAACGATGTTCTGGAGATGGTTCTTCTTAGCCTCGTAGATGGATCTTTTAAAGTTTGATCTTAGTTGTTGATATTGTGTAGTCAGTGGTGTTAAATGGTCATTTGTAACTGCGAGTCTATGTAGTAGTTGTATTTTGTGTCGTAGGGTGTTTAGGCATCGTCTTGTCTTGTAATGTAGGACTCCACCAGGGTGTCGTGCGAGTACTGTGGTGTCTTGTTGGGATGGTCGTGGATGCGGCACGGTGTATATTTTGGACAACGGAGTTAGCGAGTAAGGTTGAAAGGGAACTTTGTGGTATAGCAGTTTGGGGGTTAGAAATGTGGTTTCTCAAAGATTTCAGGAAGCTTTATTTGTATTATAGGATGACGATTTGTGAAATTGGCGTGATGGGAGATTGGGGAGGATGTTGAATGTTATTGGATTGTGGTCACTAGAGGTTATAAAATGGGATATATTCCAGGAGTCAATTAGGTTACGGACTGATGGGGTGGCAAGAGTAACGTCAATATTAGAACTGTGGTTTAAGGATTAGCAGGTTGGTGTGTTTGATGGAGTGTTTAGGATAGATAAGTTGTGTTGGAGGATGAAATCTTCAAAGAGGGTGCCTTTGTCGTCAGTGGTGTGATTGTACCATAACGTAGAACGTGCGTTGGCGTCTGCACATGTAAGTGTCGGTTTGTGTGTAAGGGTTTGTAAAGTGTTGTCCAGTTGTAATAAGTATGTCTGAATGTTTTTGTTGTATTGAAAGTAAGCCAAAATAATGTAGATGGTACCAGTCTTCCAGTGTAGTTCAGCGTTCAGTACTTGTGGAGTAGAGTGGGAGAGGATAAGGAATGCATCTATTTGAGGGTTGTTAATGATGATACCTGATAGTACGCCCAAATCGGGTCATTTCTTTTGGCCCTTCTCGTTTACGTCTCGGCGATGCACAGTTCAATATCGGAATCGCGTCCCCGGTCGCCGCTTATCAGCAACCCCACGGGATGACGACCGTTGGCGCAATCCACAGTTCTACCATTTGTCGACAGCAATGGCGCGCGTCGTAATTCCGTCTTCAAGATCCGAGCCAAGCGCACACCTCATATACGTTTCCTCACATCGTAGATGCGTAAGAACGATCGTGGTGTTGCGTGCTCTCATCGACCTCGGCAAAGTTAACGCGCTTCGACCCGTCCGACTGGTAGTTTTCATCAAATTTTTCAGCAAAATAATATCTATGCCAGCATCTTTTTGCACTTTCATATAATTGTAAAAATTATATATAATCTCACGACCTTGGCTATGAACAGTTTTTTGAGAATTACTCATAATGAAGTCGAATAGAATAAAAAAATATGTACTCAAAAAATATTAAATTTTAAAACGTTTACTAACAATTTCAAAATAAACAACGAAGTGTAGTCTTGAAAAAGACTGTTTTATAAATATTATTGTCAAAGGGAGTAATCTAATAAATATAAATATAACCTGTACCGTGGTGTAGTACAGAACAGAAACATTAATCTCAAATAAAGTTAAAAATAGGATCCCTAGAATAATTACCATTAAAATTCCAATGACAGTGCTGTATATAAAAGTGACTACACCCTGGTTAGGAATTCGTTAAGAAGCACTGCAATGCTGCTATAGTGATTGTTTAATTTAATCTTATCGTCATATGGTAACATCGATTTTAAAATTATATTGCAGTGACGTCAACGCTGTTGGAGCCATGACTATCATTCCGCAATATTATATTTTCATTTTGGTCTTTATTTTTGTCAGTAATATTTGGGTTTTCTGCGCAGGTCGGTTAGATTTTGAAAGACTTATACATTCACTCACCTATATTTTACGTGCGGTATTAAATTGATAAAACTAAGGAGGCTTGTCGCTTGACGCAAAACGTCAGTAAATAATTAAGTATTAGTTACTGTCAAAGTAAATTAGGGCATATTTGTGATAGATTTAACTTAAGTCGAACAAAAATATGTAAAGTAACGGTGATACTGAATTGGAATATCTTGTCCAAATATAACAGAAGCAGTTAGATAGCAACTGTTCGATAAATTGTACCACTAAGTAATATGTTTCAGTTAAAAACAGGGTTTAATTATTCTGCAAGAAAATGTATAACTAACATTGTAAAAGTCATTCTATCTGCTTTTAAATTACAATGGGTTCTGTAACATATGTTAATCGGGTACGGTACCAGTTTCCCAACCTGCAAAAACTAACTGTTAGGGTTCTTTAGTAATCGATACGCTTTTAAACATCTTTAATAAAGAGGAACAAGTACAGAAGCGTGCGAAATTTCCACTATTTTAAAAGAAAAATCCAAATAACCACATAGCTTATAGAAACCCTATGAGAGTATGATTGGTTGCATAATGCTGCTTTAAAAATTTTTGTCAGACACGGAAATGTTTTACTGTTAAGACAACATAATTGTGAACCCTTCCTTTTTTTCAGAAAGAAATGAGTGTACAAGTCTAAACAAAGCTCTGGCGGGATTAGCGTCGACCTTTTGTGGCTGCGGTAGATTGCAAGACTATTCTCAGGGGTTTTTACTCTTTGATATTTTGAGAATAAAGTTAAATTTTACCCAGACAAGTTATATAGGGACGTAGTTTAGAATATGACAAAAGAAAATACTTTAATACAACCTATATATTGAGGTTTAGTTAAAAACATTAGATAAACAAAATATATTCCCTTATTTTCTTACCATCACGCCTTCATGTGATAAAATCACCAAGTGTAGTACATATTTTTACTCTCTCATAATTTTTAAAAATGTCTTAAACTTTACCAGATAAGATATTAGAAAATCTAAAATTATTATTATACTTAGACACAATTTTAAATTAACTTTCAAAGTAAAAGAAATCATAAATACGCTTAGTTGTATTTAACACAGTTAAAAGAATTTGTAAACGGATGGAAAAACGAGCTGAAGAAATACTAGGAGAAGATCAATTTGGGTCTAGACGAAACAGGGGAACACGGGAAGCTATGTTTGCTCTGAGGGTGATAATGGACAAAACAATAGAAAAAGGAGAAAGCGTATATACGGAGTTTGTAGATCTGAAAAAACATTCGACAATGAAAAATGGAAAAAAATGTTCAAAATACTCAAAAAGAGTTTTAGGGAAAGACGGATAGTACATAGCTGATACTTAGAACAAGCAGCAGTAATAAATATAGAGCATTAACGTAAAGAAGAATCATTGAATACTGTCAAATCCAAGAAGGCATTTAGAATTATTATGCAGGAACAAAAGATCAATATGCTTAGATTAGTAAACGATATAGCGGTGATAGCACCCAGCAAGTATAAAAGCTGCTCTTAATGAAATGGCAACAGTTCTAACAGAGCGATACGGTATGAAAACCAACAAAAATAAAACTAAAGTACTAGTATGTAAAGAAGGGGAAAATAAATCAAACACTAAAACACAAATAGGTAACAAGAACGTACAAAAGGTTCGGGATTTCTGCTACATAGGAAGTCAAATAACGCAAATAGCGCAAAAGATATATAACAAAGATTATCAGGTCGTGCTGCATTTAACAAGAAAAAGCAACTACTGCATTCACAACAAACATAGAAACAAGGAAAAGATTGCATAAAACATATGTGTGGAGCACTGAACTGTACGGCTATGAAACTTTGACAGTAGGAGAAGCGGACAGGAAAAGTCTTTGAAATGTGGTGCCACAGACGTATGATAAAGATATCATGGACAGACAAAGCGGTACTAGAAATGGTAGGGGAAGAAAGATGTATGTGAAAAACAGTAATAGATAGTATGATAGATCCCATACTAAGGCATGAGAGAATAGTGCGGAATAATTATGCAGAGATAACAAAAATGATAGGTAGAGGTAGACCTAGGTTAAAACTATTGCACACAGATAGTAAAAGATGTAGGCTGTGGGAATTTCAGGGAAACGTGTAAGCTAGTTCAGAATAGAAATGAATGGAGGTACGCGTCCTAACATTTCTAAGATGGAAAACCTAATGACAAAAAATAAATGGAATATTCTCAACTAATGTTAATTGTGCGAAAAGACTTACTGGAAAACTATGAATTAGGCAAATATCTAGACGCTGGCGATATTGGTAGCCACAGGCCGCTTAATACCTTTCACAAACCACTGAATCTCGGTGAAATAGGGTATTTAATTAGAAACAATAAGTGGAAGTACGCGTTCAACCAGTTTCAAAACTGAAAACCTTATGACAAAAAAAATAATTGCACTTATATCTGATGATTACTATAAACAACTACCGGTGTTGGTTTTGAAATATTTTCAACTAATGACAGATTGTGCCAAACGATATATTGGAAAACTATTAATTCAGCAAATGTTCAAGTGATGAGGGACCTTGGTAGCCGCAAGCTGCTCACTGCTTCACATATCACTGAATACCGGAGAAAAAGGGTATATATTTCCTGAACAATAGAAAGTGATCTAAACTCCATCTAACAAGAAAAAACAGCAGCTATGTTCAAAGACAACAAACGTAGATAGAAGGAGAAAATTGTTGAAAGCATATGTGTGGAGCACATCACATAAAATAGGGACAGTAGGAGTAGCAGGCAGAAAAACGGGTAAAACATTTTGGATTGTTGTGCTTCAAATATATGATGATGATAGCATGGACAGACAAAGTTGATATCAAAGAGGTTATAGAAATAGCAAGGGAATAAAGATACATGGGGAAAACAAAAAAAAATAGGAGAAAGGAAGGGCAGGATACGTTCTGTGACATTTTTGGGGAATAGTGCGCGATATATTACAAAACAAAGATATGATACAATAGAGTTAAGGATAGACCTAGATCAGAATATTGCACGCAGATAGTTCAAGATGCAGACTGGAAATTTCAGGGAAATCTGTAGGTTAGTTCAGAATAGGAAACAATGAGGGTACGCGTCTAACCAATTGCAGGACTGAAGACCTAGTGATGATTATGATCAACCGTACTGTAAAACGTTAAATACAAAACTGCAATTATTTTGCAGGTTTTTGATTAGCCTCTTTACATATTTACAATCGATACCAAGTACACCGATGTATTTCGCAAGTATAAATTGGAGTCTTACAACAAAGTTAGATAATTCTTTATGTATATTATCTACTATATAACAATTTCCTTTTCGGGACGATCCAATATATATCCCACATTTCCTCTAACAAGATATCGAACTTAACATCTGTCAGTTATCCTGTAGGGAATACATACAGTTAATACCTTCCAGATCTTTTTGACAGTAATATATTTTACACCTTGCACCATTTTGATTTCGCTTTGTAGTAAGAATAGAATTCTAGCTTTTACTCCATGCTTAGAAGATACAAATTTCGAGAATTTCCCACGTAGCCAGCTATAAAAAGCCTCATCTCTTTCTTAACAAAAAAATTTACCATTAATTTCTAATTCGTCGATACAATCCGCAATGTCACCCATTGTAACTAGCAGTGTATTATTGCAGAAAGGTTCCGTAATTAGGTTTGGTAAGTCTTCTAAAAAGTTTCCTTTTTTGGTATAGTTAGTATTTTCAGTATCGGTGATTACGTGCCAAATACATTCGAATAAAGTGAGGGAGTAGGAGGGAAAAACTAAAATGAAATATATCCGAAAAAGCGCAAGCGCATATAGAAACCCCAAAGTTGTCGAGAGCACCTCTAATCATGTAGACGACCGCCAGAAGTGCGGCTCACCCCAGCCCCGGCGAGTACCTCTGGTAAGACCCGGCACATAACTTGGCAAAAGCGCAATAAAGGTTTCATTAAAATCCTGTTCCGGTATACCGACACCAATATTTTTCGACAACTTAAACTGTAATCTCAAGAGTTATATCGAATATATAGACGCATTTCGGAAGTTTAACTTATCGTCTTTCAACAAAAGTTATTTTAGTCGGCAATATTTATTTTCAGCCATATAACAGCTTTTGAGTCGCATAGTTATATATTATTGCTTCTCGCATCCTATTCCCGTGTTCCTCGATCAAACTAGATCTAAATGTAGAATTCAGCACTCGGACAACCGCTAAAAATCCATTTTGTGATTCCCTATCTACTTGTTAGTTATATCTTAAGTATTAGATCATTTTCGCCTAGTTAAGTATTTCGACAAAAAAATTCAAAACTTTTAATACCGTAATTTAGTCTTCGTTAATTAGAGTTAGACATTAGTATTTAATTTAAAGGATGCTTAGTTTTTCAATATTATACTTATGTTGTCTGTTTCTACTAACTTGCAAAGGAAAGATGTTACTTATACTACAGAGAAGAGCCGAAGGATGTTGAAACCATACGAACAAATATAAGATTACTTTGGAAACGAAAGTATGAAATAAATTCACTAAAGCGCAAGCACGCTAATATATCGTCTGATACATTTTAGGAAAAACCGAAGAATGTCGAAGACAACCGAATAAAATCGGGAGTTGGGCGGGGAACAACGATAGCAATAAGATGTCACACAGATGTCTTTTACAAATTGAAATCGACCGACAGCTATCAAAAAACACTTCGATCGCAGCCGGAGATTAAGAAGAGTGAAAATGAGAATAACAGAAAACTTTTGTATGTAAACACGCAAGCACAACATGATATCGTATTTAATTCACTTTATACGATTCTTCTTTATTCGAGCTAGTACATTTTCAGTAGTTCTTCTAACAAATTCTCTAATTAACGTCTATTAGTTACACCTTACACGAAACATATATAGAATGGGTGTTTTTCGTTAATACTTTTCAACCCTTCCATCCAATAACTTGTTTACATCAACGTGTTGTGATATTCACGCCATGTCTAGCTGACACAAATTCTCGAGAATTTCTCGAGCAGACTACTATTGAGGTTACACATATCTCTCATTCTTAACAAGAAATTTACCATTATTTGTATTAATCTACCGCCATACAATCCACAACTTCGATGATTTTAACAATCTTTTTTCCTAGGTGTATACCATATTTTGCACGTGTATATATTTAACGTGCTTATATTTATTCTTAGCAGTTTATTTTTTTACACAACAATTATTTTATTACTGAATAATTCGGATTATTTAATAAAGTCTATCGGTTTATAATACTTTAACGACTTGGATTCGTACTGCCACTAAAATCAGCTTACTCCATTTTTAAAAATCTATAGTTAATACAACAAAAACGCATAGGAAAGCTGCACTAGCTTACTAAATCGGTCACGCTGATGTACTCATGCGAGTGCTACAATAGCACGATTAGCTAAGTCTTCGGAATTTCTCCGAAATAGAGAAAATTTTGGAAGTATCTTTTTTCATCTTTCAACAAAAGAATGAGCCAGGGTTTGGAGCGTAAGTCCTGATTTTGGGATTATTTTTGGTTGTTTGGGTAGTATGTTGAGCTCACTCTAAATGGGGATGGATACCTATTAATTTTTTTTTGGAAATCCGATTTATAGCTTTGTATCTCTGTTTTCCTGTTTCGTTTGATCTATTTTTGTATTTTCGTCTTTCATCTATTGTCCATGGTTTCTTATTTTCTTTTTGTGTATACCGCAGAATATCTCTGGTGGCCATGTCTAAGCTGGATTTAATGTTATTCCATTTTGTTTCTACTTTCTTAGTATCAAAAATTTTTTCGATATCTTTCAGCAGTTCATTAGACTTTTTTTCAAATCTATCGTGGATATCTTTATTTTTTAGTTTCTCAAAGTGAAAGTGCGTTTTTCCGTTCTTTTTTTTAATTTTTAAATTTAAGAGCGGCCTTCATAATTACGATGTTGTGGTCAGTGTCTATACCTTCTTCTGAGTAGCTTCTACAGTATTTTACTTGAATCCTAAACCGTTGTCTAATAAGAATGTAATCTATTTGATATCTTCCCATATCCCCTGGCATCTTCCACGTGTATCGTCTTCTAGCGTGATGTTGAAATAATGTGTTTGTGATGGTTAAATACTTTTTGTCGCGAAATTCTATCAGGTTATTTCCCCTGCGGTTTCTAGTGCCTAAACCAAATAAATCTACTGCCGCACCTTACATACCCTCACCTACCACTGCATGAAAATCCCCCATAATTATTAAATTTACCTGTCTTTTTACGCATCTTAGTATGTTTTTGATATCTTTGTAGATCGCTTCTACACTGTTGCCAGATGTGGGCATGTATACTTGTATTATCACTGTGTTTACCCGTTTAGATTCTAATCTAACCATGAGCACTCTTTCGTTCGTTTGTAAGTAGTTTTATACACAGTCTTATCTTTTTTCGCATAACTATCCCCACACCAGAATTTACTTCCTCTGATCCTGTATGAATTACCGTATAGTCTCCACTCCAAAAATCTCTTTTCTGGCCACCGAATTTCGCTGATCCCTACTATGTCTAATGCTAAGATATCCATTTCAATTTTTCAGTTCTATAGCTTACCTACTTGCTTCAATCTTCTGGCATTCCACGCTCCGACTCGCAGAATGTTTCCGATTCTTTTTGTAAATTTTACGATCACATCCTCCGAAGTAGTCCCCTGCCGAAGATCAAAATGGGGGACTTTTTTACCTCCGGAATCTTTTACCCCATAGGATGCCATTACCTTAAATACAATTTAAGAACGCTGTGTACGTGGGAGGTAATGTGGTGGTTTCCCGTTGCCTTCCACATCGCGGTTGTGTCTTAGAATGCCATACCGACCCTAATGATCGCCGCCAATCTAAGTACCGAAAGAGCCGCTGCCCTCTTTTGAGGATCTGTCTCACTCTAATTCCTCACTAAAGACCCTACTACTTTGGTTGAACCTGTAGTTTAGCTTTTTAGGTAACTGTAACGCGGAACCAATCCACCTGTTCTAGCTATCTAGAATTTCTTCGAGGTGCAGGTTCATTCGGAATGGAAGATAGTAATTAAGGAAATAATATTATATTATCCAGACTGTCTCAACAGACGAGTGCTAAAATTGACTGAAGGAATTATAAATTACCAATACTCACAAAGCAAACTGGATTGTTGAAAAGATTGTTTATTGTTAACGCTGGTTTTGAGGATGGTATCTTTAATAATTGAATTGTGTTGAACTTTGATGTATGCTTAAAAAATGTATGAATAATGGTTGTATTTTAACACATCCGTTCAAAACCTTTACTTCCAAGACTCTCTGCAAAATATATATGGTTATATATGAGTAATGTCTTGTTTTAATAAGATTATGTAAGGCAGTAGAATTGAAAATTGATTACCTACTAAATTTGCGTGCAAATAATCTGAGCTAAATTAACATTTTACTATTTTTGATGGAAAAATTAGTTTGTTTTATATAACACTAATTGAAAACAAACGAGTTACATGTTTTAAATAATTATTACAATTTTTAAAAATTCCTGAATAACCCGCGGTCTATTTTCACGCTACTTTTTTAGGACTTTTCTTCTATCTGATTTTGGGCTTACTTCCATTTAGTTTTCCATTTTTTCGTTAATTTTTCTGAAACATGTTTTTAAACAATTTTGTATATATACAATTGTGTATATATAAAATACAATCATTTGAAACGGTTGTATTTTATAAAATAGTTTGTCAATTTTTTTCATAAACTTTTAGGCACATTGTCATACTGAACGATGATCATTGAAAATTTTTGTTGTTGTCATTGGTTTACTTTGATTTTAATTTTCTATGCGTGGAATTAGGGGAGTAGAGTGTTGAGGGATTTTATTTTTCTTGTAGGGTGGTGGTCGATTGCAAAACCATATAACAAGAATTCCCTTTGCAACGAAGGAAATTAAGCGATAATAAGGTACAGGTGTCTTTTTTCTGCTAGAGCAATGGTAGTCTATTGCAAAACCATCTGAAAGATTTCGTTGCCAACGAAAAGTATCAGGTATATGGGTATATGGGTCTTTTCTTTTCTAATGCGACAGTAGTCAACTGCAAAACTATCTGAATGATTTCTCTTCCTGATGAACTGCATCAGGAGGTCATAGGGGAGATGAGACTTTTTTCATCTAGGGCAATTGTGATCGTATGCAAAACTAATCAAAGAATTTCTTTTCCAGACTAAAGTTATCAAGAGATCGAAAGAATTGGAGTCTTCTTTCCTGTAGGGCGAAGTGGTCGATTGGAAAACCATCTAGAGGTTTTATTTTCGCGACGAACGTATAACAAGATCATAAGAGACAGGGTTTTCTTTTTTGTAGGGAAAACCTAGTCAATTGCAAAACCAAATAACAAATTTTTTTCCGACGAAAGGTATTAGAAAACTATACGGGATGGTAGCTTTCTTTCTTGGAAGGTGATGGAGGTCAATAGCAAAACCAACTAGATTCTGGATGATGTCTTCTTTCTTGTATCACGATGGTGGTAGATTGCAAAATCTTCTAAAAAATTTCTTTTCCCGATGATACGTATCAAGAGATCATACGAAGTATGAGCTTTTTTCTTGTAAGGCGATGGTGGGCGATTGTAAAACCATCTAAAGGATTTATTTTCCTAGCGAAACGCATTACGGAATCATAAACGATAAAAGTTTTCTTTTTTGTAGAGCGATGGTGGCTATTTGCTAAACCATCTATTTGGTTGTTCAAATCCTAAATTTTCAATACGTTGCTAGCTTACTTGTAGAAGCGTCTCTATATTTCTTTTGTTTACCTTTTACAGTTGTAGGCATAAAAAGTTAAGCAAATAACTCTGTGCTTTGTACTTATGATATAAATATTAATTAAACCCCATGATATACAACAAAAATGAAATAATCGAAACTAATTTGTAATTGTAGAAAATTGCGAGAAACGATCTAAACTTCAATATTCAAATTGTTCATTATTTCAAACTGCTGTATTAATTACACGAAGATTAAAAAAAGAAAACGAGTACGGATACCGAAACAGGTATCTAGGCTTTATTCAACGTTAATAATTAATTGTACTTACAGATCGACAAATTGCAGATAAAACAACGTCTTGATAATTATATTTAAATTAAAGAATTAAATGGAATAGACGAGACATGCTTATTTCGAAATATGATCAGTTCGAGTATCCATCACCAGATATCAGAAAACATTCAAACGCTTGAAATGCGTATCTGAAAGATACTGACATTGTAATACTTGCAGGTGAGCTAAAAGTATATTCAATGCACACTTAATAATAATTTCCGTGTTTCATAGTATACTACTTAAAGCAAGTTAGGATTGCGCACTTATAAAGCATTTGTTTCTGAAAAATTTGAAAAATCACATTGGAACAAATATCGTTAGCAAGCTTATCGGTTGAGTAATTCGAATTTGTTTATCGAAAAACAAAACTAAACTAACTGCTAAACGTCGTTTACTAGTTTGTTATTATTGCTATCAACTAAATGAAGAACAATAGTAAGAAACAGGTTTATTTGTTTGAAAACATTAACTCTTCATTAGTGTCAAAGGCGATTGTCTGCAACTCTTATGATATTCTTTCGTAAAAGTTTCCAGTGGTAGTAACCCCCATTTTTCAATTGAATCTTGTAATATTGCTAGGAAATTTTTGCAGCATTTAGGTACTATTGTACAGGTTGTTAAAATATATATTAAACATGTATTTTAGCGAATACGAAAGCGGCTAAATTTCTTTAAGAAGTATTAGTTGTGGCTGCTACATGTGATGTAGTATTATCAAAAACACAGAGCAAATTGATTTCTACAAGTAAAAAATACTACATACTTGTAAATTTTTTTGAAATGTCTATAATCATATTTCACTTTAAAAGTTTCTGTATTGGTAAATCCGACCAATAGGGTTTAGGTTGCTTCCTTTAAGAAATCTTACACGCAAAATCGATCTAAGGAAGTAGCATTTTAGTTTACCACTGCAATCTATCTAGTTTATATTCAAAGGTTGTAAAATTCAACATGGTAGTTTTAAGGTTAGATGTGATATCATCCTTACTTTGTATTATAAATTAGTGGAGTTTTATGATTCATTTGTTTGGATTAATAAGGTATAGTACTGGCGCCTAGGACATCATCATTTTGAAGCGAATAAGTTTCACACGCTGAATTACGCTGATTCAGGATATGAAAAACCCCCCTTTGTTGGTTCAAGTAAAAATTTGGGTAACATAATTTTACATATGTTACTTATAGGAAAATAATAAGAGGAATTTCAATTTGCAGTCTTAGTTCACTTTCCCGAATTCTGCCGAAGGTGATTTCGTTTTTTATGGAACAAGGCTTTTTTGTGGAGCACGTCGTCAAAATCATTGAAATAGGACATGCGAATTTGAGTACATACAGTTTACTTTTGAAAATTAGGTATTGAACTGACTAATGTGATTAGCTAATAAGGTTCGGAATTATATCATAGCAGGGTACTGAACTTTACTTTTAGGAAGAATCTGTTTCTATTAGTAAACAACCTGATGTTGGAAGGGATATATTAATCAACAACACCTAACTTTTCAACGAAGTCATAGAAGTTCCAGTAGGATCTGGTTAAAACAATTTGAGACCAGAAGATAATTGATTTAAGTGTTTATAAAAGATATATACGGGCAAATGACTCCTCGGGTATTTATACTAAAACTTATGAAACTATCATCTACAAAAATCGTAAGTTAATGAATATTTCTTTAACTGTATTAACTTGCTAGCGTATCCATAGTACTATCCTGTTATTAGTTTAAAGAATTGTTTACCATTAAAATAAGTAATGTTTGATATATTTGACCTTTGTTTTATATGCACTTGTGCTTAGGCGTGATTTTGTAATAGAGTAAAGGCTTTCCTGCACTGATGCTTATACAACTAATGTAAAGATAATATTTTACAGCTTTGTAATAATAAAAGATATTGCAATTACCTAGAGGTGTGATTAATATACAGATAATTTAGCATTTGATTTTGGGGCTACATTTTTTTCAGCTAGAAGTTGAATATAGTTATATTAGTGTCCTTGTCATTGCGTTTATTTTATGTTTGTTTCAAATTTAGCGTACTCGATTATTTCTAGGTTGAATTTAAGGCTAGAATTACTTTCTTGATTCCGGTTTTTGCTATCCTCTTGTTATTCCTTTAGAGTCCAACATAATTCCCGTCTAAGACTGGCATTTCCCATACAATAGTATTCCGGCATCCGCTTCAAACACTTACACCACCCAGTTCACTAAGTTAGTCCGTAATCATTCTTGGTTGTACAGTCGAGGTTTTCGGTATGTTATCGTGACACCGAATTTTTCTTTTCTTTAAAAATTGTTGGAAGTACAAGTATATGTCAAAACCTATACTCAATCTATCTCGAAGGTATACTATAGATGGTAGAATTATCCGTTCTGAATATAAAACCATCAGGAGACTTCCGGACTAGTTCGAACTCTAACTTCTAAAGTCAACTTTCATGAACTTTTCTCGAAATTTACAAGATCTTTATGCTGTTCAAGAAATAAAATATCATGAATGTTTAACATAAATATATTCAGCTTAGAACAGGAATATTAGTAACAGATACAAAAAATTATATACAAGTAAGTGGATTAAGTATTCCAAATTAAAAATGTATGAAATTCTTAAGAGTCGTTTTATATTCGACAAAAAGGATATAATTATTACACTTTTATTTAATAAAAGAAAATTCAGGCCTGTGGATGGTTTACATGATTTGAGTATCACATAACCTAAGCTAAAACTTAAATTTTTTTATCTTAGTTATGAATCAATCATTAAGGTTATTTCCGTTAAGCTCTTTTAAATTTAACTTTAACTCTCTATAGATATTATATTAGAAATCACAACTATTCATAATAGGATCTTGTATTTAATTTCAAACAAGGGCATTATACTCTCACGTATGTTCTTTAAAAAAAGGCAAATAGAAACCTCTTTGAATTAATTTCTAATTACGGTACGTTAGCTACTTCTTAATTTTTAAGATTTTTTTCTTAAAAAAGAAACAAAAAGCATATTGTTCTTAAACGACATGAAGTATGAAATATAAAAACTTACCTGTCCTTATATTACTTAGAAAACAGGTTTCTTTAGTAAATAAAATCAAGGGCCCCAAAGGATACTATGTTAAAAGTGACGTAATGAACAATGCCAACGACAGATGTTTTAGGACTTGTTGACGGCTTAATTCAAATTTTAAGCGTTCCTTATATGTTTTCTTCTTACTGAAAATCCATTATTTTACTGTTTGTTTGATCGAATCGACTTGAACCTAGCTGTTCTAAGATTTTTTCATATTCGTATTTTAAAAGGTTCTTTATTTGATTCAAGTATATTCAATTTAATATACTCTGTAAATATTTACACAGATGTAAATAAATCTAATATTATCTATATATATATATATATATATATATATATATATATATATATAATTGTTCGTGTAGATAACGACCAAGAAATAAATGCAATAACAGGTTTATTGGTCCAATTTTTTGAATCAAACTCTTTGTTTTTTCGCCAAGCTTTCGATTTATTTTTTAAATCTTCATCAGGGTCCTATATAACAGAAGTTACGAACATCAACTATACTAAAAAATTATAAATACTTACAAAACATGAGTACTAAATAGATTATAAATAAATAAATATACATTTAGCAAATTTAGGGTTTAACTGACACATTTATAATACAACACTATAATTCCTACATTTAAAACTTTTTAACAAACATTTAACGGTCATTATTAAAATAAAACAAGGTTTGTTAGACACATTTGTCACAGAATAAATTGTCACGTACCAGTTCCACATGAACCAGGCCTACTGTATAATTGGGAAATAAATAATTTAAATTATAAATTCAATAGATTCGACACGTTTTTAAACAATTAATGAAAACCAACAAAAAAAAAACTATAACGAATAATATATACTATCCAGTCACTCGCGTTGAGCAAATCGAATTTAAACTCTATATATTCGTATTTGTTAAATTTTAGAGTCCTCAACAACAGTAACAATAATTCGATTTGCTCAACGCGAGTGACTGGATAGTATATATTATTCGTTATAGTTTTTCTTTGTTGGTTTTCATTAATTGTTTAAAACGTGTCGAATCTATTGAATTTATAATTTAAATTATTTATTTCCCAATTATACAGTAGGCCTGATTCATGTGGAACTGGTACGTGACAATTTATTCTGTGACAAATGTGTCTAACAAACCTTGTTTTATTTTAATGACCGTTAAATGTTTGTTAAAAAGTTTTAAATGTAGGAATTATAGTGTTGTATTATAAATGTGTCAGTTAAACCCTAAATTTGCTAAATGTATATTTATTTATTTATAATCTATTTAGTACTCATGTTTTGTAAGTATTTATAATTTTTTAGTATAGTTGATGTTCGTAACTTCTGTTATATAGGACCCTGATGAAGATTTAAAATAAATCGAAAGCTTGAAAACAAAGAGTTTGATTCAAAAATTGGACCAATAAACCTGTTATTGCATTTATTATATATATATATATATATATATATATATATATATATATATATAACGACCTCTGATTTAATACTATTCAGTTTTTTTAAGGGTTATAGGTCCTATACAGGACCTAAAACCCATAAAAAACTGAATTATATATATATATACAGGGTGTCCGGAAAATACGTGTTTGCTTCATTTAGCCGCTAGAGGGCTTCAAAAATCGTGAAAAATATATGATATTTTAAAATAACTCGAAAACGCGTCGATAGATTTTGACCATTTTTTGGGGTGCGAGTTTCTACTTTCAATTGACATCTTTTGGTGGTGTACGCAATAATTTTAAAAACATACGAGTGTACCAAAAGTGATATATTTTATAAATATCCGACCATTACCTTTTTCCTGTTTATGCAATGACTACCCTTTTTTTATGAGTAGCCGACCTAATTTGGAAACTTTTTTGTCTCTAGTAAAATTTTGATTAGACGAGCGGTTTGACAGAAAAAAATAATTTCAAATGTCTGCATACTTTCGTCATCATTGCTGCATTAACTGTAAAACGGGGCAAATCAAAAAGCATAGTTTAGTAGTTGGCTTTGCTTTTTATTTGTTATTTAATTTGACTGTGTGAGGTTTTTATTTAATTAGGGACGCGGTAGATTATTTATTTGGCTAGCTTTGTGATAATCTCAGGGGTAGGGTTCGGTGATCTTTAAAATAAAGCACACACGTAGTAACTATTTATAATTAATGAAACTCAACCGATAAACATATAAAAACTTAAGTGAGTGTTTACACATTTTAACAAACTATACACTTTATACAAAAGCAATGAACAATAATAGTTTGTATGGTATCTTAATGTACAAAAGAAGCCAACTCATACCCGAAACGCGAGCACGCAAGGGAGTTGCTTCATTACGCCACAACGGCTTAAACGATACTCCCGATACAACTTGATAGCACACAGCACAGCACTGCGCAGCGTATATTCCCAACAGGTGAGGGTCGCGTGGTCTATCATAAAAGATATGTTACTCTCCCCTTTGACCTCTAAGCCGTCTCGGCAAGGGGTCAACAACAACAGAACATTTCTTTTTCCTAGGTCTGCCACGTTTCCGAATTGGAACTACTGGTGGTGCATCTTCTAAACCATGGTAACTCGTTAATGCGGACGAATGGTATACGCCTAGGGGCACTTTAGGGTTTTTCAAATCAGCGATTTGATACGAAGTAGGCGAAACCTTTTTTATAATTACATAAGGCCCATCTTTACGTGGATGCAATTTTGAAGTAACCTTTCTTAAAGCATTACTTTGAGTATGAGTGGTGACCATAACTTTATCATTTACGTTGTAATCAGGATTTGGATTTCTTTTCCTGTCAGCATATATTTTCTGACGATCCTGTTGCATTTCATGCGTTTGTTTGGCTTCAACCCAGGTTCGAGCCATTTTATCTAAAAGGGCGTGATCTGCGGCACAAAATTTTCCGACTGCACCACTACGCGAAGATCGTTTTGAACCTGATCTGGGTTCTCAGCTCCTACCAAACGTGAGACAAGCAGCGGTATAACCAGTGCTTTGACTATAAACCGAATTCATAGCAAACCGAATCACAGGCAATTTATCAACCCATGAAGCATGGTCTTCTTTACAAGAATAGCCAAGCGAGGCTTTAAATCTCGGTTTTCCTTTCCACAATATTTGCGGCAGGATGATACAATGGTATCAAGTGCTGTTTAATTCCTAAACAATGGCAAACTTTTTGCATAACAGCTGATACAAATTGTGTACCGTTATCACTTGTTATTGTACGAGGTATCCCATACCTAAAGAAAACTTCATTAACAAGTACTTTAGCGCATTCCTGCGCGGTAGCACGCACTAGAGCAAATAGCTCAACCCATTTGGTACTAGGATCTTCCACAATTAAGATCCATTTCTCCCCATTAACCGATTCGGGAAGAGGTCCAAACAGATCAATTGACAGTACTTCAAACCTCTGATTGTACACAGGTGTTTGAACTAAACCAGCAGGTTTTTGATTACTCGCTTTGTATCGTTGGCACTCCAAACACGACTTAACATAGTCATAAACATATCGGCGCATACCAACAAAATAGTACACTTTCATAATTCTTTGTAAGGTACGTTCAGCACCGTAATGAGCAGCAGTTGGTGCATCGTGGTACTCTTTCAGTACACGGGCTCGTTCATGAGCAGGCACCACTAATTGTGCTTCATCCCCATCTTCCTCAGAATTATAATGATATAAAATACCATTAGTCATGATGTAACCACGATCGGTCCATTTTGTGAAATCATGACATGAAACGTCTTCAAACGTACGAATTATTTTAGCTAATTCTTCGTCTTTCAACTGCTCAGCACGAATGTCTGCAGCAGTTCTCGTGGCATGTCAACTGTAACCAAGCACACATCGCACGTGGTTTTGGTATCATGTCCACACGGCGGACGAGATAAGCAATCGGCAATAAAATTACAACGACCTGGTATGTAATTAATCCGAATGTTATAACTTTGAATCATTAATGCCCAACGCGCAAGTCGACCAGTAGGCGACCGTAAGCTTAACAACCACTTCAGAGGTTGATGGTCAGTAGTAACTATTACTGACGATGTGTCTAGGTAACCTCGAAATTTATTCAGGCTCCCACAACACAAAGAGCTTCACGTTCGGTGCAATTATAATTTCTTTCAGCAGACGTCAATAATCTTGACGCATATTCTATTGGGTGTTCATCAGGCCCTTCCCCTTGTAGTAAAACAGCGCCCAAAGCGTACGCAGACGCATCAGTCCTTAAAATGTATGGTTTCGTACCATCATTTTGCTGTAAAATTGGGGCAGTAACAAGAGATATTTTTAAAGAATCAAAAGCCTTTTGATGACTTTCATTCCAAACCCATTTAACATTTTTCTTTGTCAGGTCAGAAAGAGGTTTAGAAATTTCAGCAAACCCTTCAACAAAACGGCGATACCATGAGCAAGTCTGTAAAAAAGATTGCACATCTTTGACATTGCGTGGTTTAGGCATATTAGTAATGGCAGAAGTTTTTTCTGGATCAACCTCAATTCCATTCGGTGTGATAACATGACCTAAATATTTTATGCTTGAACAAGCAAAAACGCATTTTTCTCTATTGAGAGTTAACTTAAATTGTTTTAACCTTTCGAAAACTTTTTCCAAATCATTAAGATGTGAGTCAAATGTTTCTGACAGTACTAAAAGATCATCCAAATATGCTAAAATCAGCATATCTCCCAGTCCACGTCTAAATATATCAATTAGCCTTTGAAAAGTAGCTGGGCCGTTTCGTAAACCAAACGGCATTACTTTATAACGAAACATACCAAACGGACACACGAAAGCAGTTTTATCTCGATCTGATTCGCGAACACTAATCTGATGATAACCAGATCTTAAGTCTAAAGTCGACATGAAAATGTACGTTTTGTGGCATGTAACAAATCATCCATACGAGGCAATGGATACGAATCCGGTGTAGTAATAGCATTAAGTTTGCGGTAATCTACACAAACACGAGTTGAACCGTCTTTCTTTGGCACAAGGACCACTGGGGCGGCCCAGGGTGATTCACACTCTTCAATCACGTCTTCACTAAGCATTCTATCGATTTCTTTCCGCATAATTTCCTTATTAGAGGGCGACATACGGTATGGGGGGACAGCAATAGGCGGGTGATCCGCTGTTTCTATTCTGTGTTCCGTAAATGGGGTGGTCCCTCCCCCTAGTCGGAAAGTATTTTCGTTTGCTTTAACTAAGCGGTCTAAACGAGAAACTTGGAAAGCATCAAGCATGGTTCCTTCGTTAGAACGTAACGCACTAATGGAATCTATAGCAATGTGCGGCTTGCAGTTCACTATTTCAAAATTTAACACAAATTTCTGTTTTGCGTTGTCTGCAAAATTCCACGTACGGTTGGAAATGTCTAAAACAAGTTTTGCGTCCTCGAGAAAATCTATGCCACATAAGGTCAAGTTGTTCTTAGCATGAGGTAAAACAGTGAAAGATGTGTTAATGGAACGACCATTTAGAAAACATTTACATTGGTTACTAAGATATTTTGAAACGAAGTGCTTCCGTCAGCAAGTTTAACCGTAACCTGATCTTCGTAAAACTTTTGACCTTTGCCAGCAAGGCTTTATGCAATGAGTCGCTAGCAACACTTTGTTTTGCAGCAGTATATATAATACCAGTGCCAGACATACCTAATATTTGCACATATAAAGTAGGACGAGGGCGGAGTTTAACCAGCCTATCTTTTAAATATATAGCACAGAATTCCAAGGAATTCACTTCTTGCGTATTTTCTGTAGTTTTACATTTCGGACAGTTAACTCGAATATAACCCGGGTTTCCACAACCAAAACACGAAATAGGGTTAGCACCAATTGTATTGTTTACTTGAGCAGTCTCTTTACGAGCTAATTTACTACAATCATCTGTTTTATGACCAAATGTCTTACTGTAACCACATCGAACATTGTGGGTTGATTTCGTATTTTTAGAAATTACTTTATCCACCGATTTATAATTTTCAGCGCGATCAATACGTTTTTCCACGAAAGTCTCTTCAATCAAACGCGCACGTTCCAAAAGTTCAGTAAAAGAATTAACACTATCGCGAGGAATTTTCTCACGTATCTGAATATTTAAAAGTCCATACACCATATCTAACTGTATAGCTTCACTTAAAGTGTTAACCGGTAAATTTCCTAAAATATTACGACATTGACAAACGAAAACGTCCGTCGGAATGCAAGCATCTTGCTCCCGAGAGAATAATTCTCTATAAACACGATATGGAGGTTTTTTAGGTCCAAACGTGGTACGTAATAAAGTTAAAGCATGTGACCAATTGTTGACATCAGCTTTCACACCTTGCCACCAAGACGATGCAAATCCACATAAAAGCATAGAAAGTCCTCGAAGAGCATTAGAATCATTTACTTGCGAACAATCTTTGTAAACTTCAATTGCGTCAATAAATGCGTTCACATCCGTGCCTTTTACCATCAAAACGCGAAAGACACTGTGAAAAGTTTCCTGTCGCTGCTGGAGGGTTAACATTATTAATATTTACACTACGGATACTTTGTAACAATGCTTCAAACTGTTCCTTGGACAAAGTCACAGATTCACTCGTTGAATCATTCATGTTTGTGGAAGTTTGTTTACTTCTTAAAAAATAATCGTGTGACATACGGGTTTGTAAATAAAATTATCAAAATAATTATAACCCGTAAAAACGCTTTACAACCAAGCTGTCCTTCCAAAGGGGTTGGTTACCACAATCTCAGGTATGCTTCTGGTTGAAACAAAACGCGAGCGCGATCGCGATTACGTTATAATGTACACGTTTACCGAACAAAATATTATCAGAACAGTCATTAAATTAAGAAACACTACCAGTTTCATAAGGCACTGTTTATAGTTCAATCTAATACGAACATTTTTGAAATTGCTATACATACTTCAAACAAAATATAAACAGAAGCAATTTTATAAACAATACAACTTAAAACAGTTAAACCACTGAAAGATACATAAATACCTTTTCTGTGTTGTATACATCCTTATCTATAAAACCAGGCAAGCAGGTGTTTACAAACCAAATCCTTATTCCGTCTGCACCTCGACCTTGCTTGAAAACACAACACTTTTAATAGTTTATCGACAACATATGCGCGCTTATTTTAAATGCCACGGGTTGGGTGACAAATTATGTGAGGTTTTTATTTAATTAGGGACGCGGTAGATTATTTATTTGGCTAGCTTTGTGATAATCTCAGGGGTAGGGTTCGGTGATCTTTAAAATAAAGCACACACGTAGTAACTATTTATAATTAATGAAACTCAACCGATAAACATATAAAAACTTAAGTGAGTGTTTACACATTTTAACAAACTATACACTTTATACAAAAGCAATGAACAATAATAGTTTGTATGGTATCTTAATGTACAAAAGAAGCCAACTCATACCCGAAACGCGAGCACGCAAGGGAGTTGCTTCATTACGCCACAACGGCTTAAACGATACTCCCGATACAACTTGATAGCACACAGCACAGCACTGCGCAGCGTATATTCCCAACAGGTGAGGGTCGCGTGGTCTATCATAAAAGATATGTTACAACTGTCATTTAACCTCAGTTTACCTGTCAAGTCGTGAATTTCTGCTTAATTCAATAAAAGTTTGCATCTTTCATCTTACATTATGAGTACTTACACAAACAACGAACAGGTGGATATGCTTTTGGTTTTCGGATTTTGTCAAGGCAATGGTCGTGAAAGCGTCAGAGTCTATAGGGAAAGATTTCCTAATCGCCGAATGCCAAACCACCAAACATTCGCAAATATTGAAAGATGTCTTCGTGAAAATGGTAGCTTTCAGTCAAGAAATGCGGATCGAGGACGTGAACGTACCACAAAAACTGCGGATCTGGAGGAACAAATTTTGGATAGAGTTGAAGAAGACCCAAAAATAAGCACCAAACGCTTACGACTTGAACTACAAGTTCCTAAAAGTATTGTTCATGACGTTTTAAAGGAACAGTTATTACACCCAAACCACGTTCAACAGGTACAATACCTTTGCCTATCGATCCTGAGAGGCGTCTAGCTTTCTGTCAATTTATTCAAGATGAGAGAATTCAAAATGCAAATTTCAGTCGCAAAATTTTATTTACAGACGAAGCTTCTTTTACAAGATATGGTCTTACTAACATACATAATGAACATGTTTACGCTGTATAAAATCCTCATGCAACTAAAGTGACTCACTATCAACATGAATTTAAGATTAATGTCTGGGCCGGAGTTATTGATAATTTTATTATCGGTCCTGTTGTGATACCAAATCGATTAAACGGAGACAATTACTTCAACTTTCTACGACAAACATTGTCGAATTTATTGGAAGATCTGCCATTGTTACTTCGCCAAGACATGTGGTTCATGCACGTTGGTGCTCCTCCCAACTTTACTCTACCTGTTCGACAACATTTACACGAAAAATATCCGGATCGATGGATCGGAAGGGGATATGATGCTCCTACAAATTGGCCAGCACGATCGCCGGACTTGACGCCGTGTGATTATTTTTTGTGAGGTACCCTAAAATCTAAGGTTGATTCGTCTCCACTTGATAGCGAAGAAGAATTGTATAGACGAATTTTAAATGCAGCCAACTCTTTTAAAAGATAATGCACAAACAATGCAGAGGGTTCAGTTAAACTTCTTACGAAGAGTTAATTTGTGCATTGAAGACAATGGCGGCCATTTTGAAAAATTATTGTAATGGTCCAACACTTGTACCGCGCTGTTAATTTTCAATGATAGTAATAAAAAATAAACAAAACAATGAAATAAAAATAAAAAAACAGACATTTGAAATTATTTTTTTCTGTCAAACTGCTCGTCTAATCAAAATTTTACAAGAGACAAAAAAGTTTCCAAATTAAGTCGGCTACTCATAAAAAAAAATTGATAGTCATTGCATAAACAGGAAAAAGGTAATGGCCGGATATTTATACAACACATCATTTTTAGGACACTCGTATGTTTTTAAAATTATTGCGTACACCACCAAAAGATGTCAATTGAAAGTAGAAACGCGCACCCCAAAAATGGTTAAAATCTATCGACGCGTTTTTGAGTTATTTTGAAATATCAAATATTTTTCACGATCTTTGAAGCCTTCTAGCGGCTAAATGAAGCAACTTGTATGATAGGTAAGTTGGCTTAAATCGATCTATTTCGAGCCAAAGAATCTCTGTTCTTACGTTGTACACGTATTTTCCGGACACCCTGTATATAATATTCCTCCACTTTATTGACCAGCAATCAATGTTCGATAGTAAATAATTATTTTTTTGGGACAGTTTTGGTCAAGAATAGAATAAATGTCAATTAATCATTTATTTAAAATTACTTGACGTTTCGGTCTAATATTCAGACCTTAATCATAAGTCTAAAAAGTAAGGTAATAGGATAAAATTAAATCAGTGTATAACTTACATTTAAATTTGATTAATACTATTTATAAAACTATTACAAAATTTTTCAGATATAATTTGACAGAAGAATAAAATTGTTTTGCTGGTAACTAGAATAAAGTAAATGTCACTTTGATATTAAATTATGAAGGTAGAAGATAGAATTAAAAGTCCATAACACTGAATTTAATGTTTATATAGTTCAGAGGTAACCACACTTAAGTTATCGAGATCTTGTTTATTGTTTATGTTTTTTTCTTCTTTATTAATGTGAAAGGATTCAAGGAATAGGCGTTTCTTATAGTTGCTTTCTTTTTCTAAAATTTTTGTTTCATTAAATGCTGGTGTATGTTTTGTAGTAAATATGTGTGTTGAGCTGTGCACTACAGCTGTTTTTTCCCAATTTTGCATCACTGCGGTGTTGTGTTAATCTCAAGTTCAGCCATTGACTGGTATGACCTATGTAGTGGTGGTTGCAACTGCATTGAATCTTGTAAACTACGTTATTGCACATTTGAGTGTCTGTTTTATCTTTTAGTGGTGAAAATAGTTCTTTGATTGATTTTATATAGTAATATGCAATTTGTATATTGGGTTTCTTTAAGATTCGAGTGATTACAGGTGTGAGCTTTCCAATGTATGGAAGCTTGTGGAATACTGTTGGTGTAGTTGTTCTTTCTTGTTGGATGATGTTGGTGTCAATTATTTTATCTAAAAGTTGTTTTGGATAGTCATTATTGATGAGAACTTTTTTTAATTCTTCGATGTTTTTTTGGATGAAGATTGGATTGCTTATTCTTGTGATGCGATGTTTAAGTGCTAAGATGGTATGGGTTTTGTGTTTGTTGCTATGATTGGATTTGTAGTTTATATATCTTCCAGAGTTAGTTGGTTTTTTGTAATAATCAAAAAGTAAATTGTTGTTTTCTGATCTAGAAATGGTATTTTTTTTCAACTTCTTTTTCTATTGTGAACTTAATGTGTTCATTGAAATTGTTGAAGTGTTGAAGAGTTATTTCTATTTGGTTGTGTGGAGTAGAGAAAATTATATCATCAACATATTTTACCAAAAAACTCATTTGAAAAGGAAGATTTGGAATAATTGTATCCAATAAAAGGTCCATAATTATTTGAGCTAAGATTGGAGAGAGTGGTGAACCCATTGGTGTACAAAAACGTTAAGATAGGTTGTTTTTTCATATATGAAGTATGTGTTGTTGAATATTAAGGTAATGGTACTTATAAACATAGTTTTTGATATATTACAACGAGGTTCGATTTTGTTCCATTGTTCTGATATGATTTGTAATACTAGTTCTGTTGGAATGTTGGTAAATAAAGATGTGACATCTAGTGATATACGTATATGATCTGCAGGTAATTTGAAATTGTTGTAAGTTTCTACGAAGGAAAAGCTATCTTTGGTGTTGTGTCCTTCAAGAGGAAAAGATTGTTTCAGAATATCAGCACAGAAGTGAGCTATATTGTAAGTAGGAGTATTTATTGATGAAATAATTGGTCTTAAAGAAAGAGTAGGTTTGTGTATCTTTGATAGACCATAATACTTTCCTAGATTGGAACTGTTATTAATTAGTGTTTTCTTTTGTTCTGTTGATATCATATTATGCTGAAAAAGTACTTTTATGTGTTCGTTAACTTTCTTTTGAATTGTAGTGGTTGGATCCTTTTTTAGGATTTTACAAGTGTTAGTGTCTGAAAGTAGTTCTAAAGATTTTTTTTTTATAATCTTGAGTTTCCATTATGACTGTGACTTCTCCTTTATCTGCTTTTAGTATTAATAACTCTTTGTGCTTTTTAAAGAACTCTATTGCTTTGTAGAAAACTTTGTGTTGAACTGTTGTTGTTGTTGTTAAGGTTTTTTAGAAAATTGGTGATTATGTTTGTGAATCTGGCACGTGTGTTAATTTTTCTTCTCGTGTAGTATTTTCAAAATTTTCTATGATTGTTTCAATATCAGCTAAGAGTCTGCCTATGTGAATTTCAGAACTATTGATCTTTAAATTAAATTTAGGTCCTAATGAGAGAAAGTTTTTGATATCTTCTGGAATTGTAACACTGCTTAGATTAATTAACCATTTGTTGTTGTCACTTAACATTTGAGAACTTAGTGTTTGTTTATGTATAAGTAGGTTAAACTTTTTGATGTGAATTTTTTTGATATGTATATAAATTCTTGTGTTTTTGAGAATTCAAGTAATACATGTGGTAAAGAATCCTTAAGGGATTCTTTAATAGTCCTGGTAGAATTTTCTAATGAATTTAATTTGACATATGTGATATTAATTTCAAAATTGAGAATAGTTCTATCGAACCTGTTTATGCTTCTTTCGATCTTGTTGTTGATTCATTCACTGTTGTTCTTCAGCAGTTGCTTGGTTGGTAATGTTGGGTGGGAAGAACTCTTTCTCTTCTACACTTTTCTAAAAATATTCTTCGGTTCATAAGTTTGGCTGCCTTTTTTGTGTTGTGTGCCCAGGTTTTGAGTG
This sequence comes from Platerodrilus igneus, assembly GCA_036346225.1. NCBI lineage: Eukaryota > Metazoa > Arthropoda > Insecta > Coleoptera > Lycidae > Platerodrilus > Platerodrilus igneus. The sequence continues at coordinate 115,362 of JARFIW010001332.1, read as the reverse complement.
TTTTTACTGCATTATTACCATAACTTTCTCTTATGTCGTTGTAGAATCCCATTTTTAACTGTAATTAATATTCCTCCACCTTATTGACCAGGAATCAATGTTCGATAGTAAATAATTATTTTTAAGACAGTTTTGGTCAAGAATAGAATAAATGTCAATCGTTTATTTAAAATTACTTGACGTTTCTGTCTAATATTCAGACCTTAATCATAAGTCTAAAAAGTAAGGTAATAAGATAAAATTAAATCAGTGTATAACTTAGATTTAAATTTGATTAATACTATTTATAAAACTATTACAAAATTTTTGACAGATATAATTTGACAGAAGCATAAAATTATTTTGCTGGTAACTAAAATAAAGAAAATGTCACTTTGAGATTAACACAACACCGCAGTGATGCAAAATTGGGAAAAAACAGCTGTGCACTTAGATTACATATGATAACACCAATTAGGTTGATGTATCGTCGTGTACACGATTTAAATTTGTAAATTTCCCAATTATGTCATCGGTCTCGGTGGCATAATTGGTAAACGCATGGTTCCGGCAAAACCAGGATACAGGATCAAGTCCTGTCCAAGACCTTATATTTTCCATCTTTCAATTACTAGCTCGATTTGAAATGATCATTTGGGCTTTGCATAAAAGTTTAAGTTATTATTTCATCTTATTCACTATAATACGATAGTATTTATCCACTTACCTTGTGTAATTAAATACCTAAAATATTTATATATTTAATACTTGGCTTATAGCCATAATTTTGAGCGTAGCTTCCTGTCTATAACTGACATAAGTCAAAAATTGACAATGTCAGATATGATTGACAAAAATTCCGAACGTAATTGAAAGTTAGGTTGATGTATCGTCGTGTACACGATTTAAATTTGTAAATTTTCCAATTATGTCATCGGTCTCCGTGGCGTAATTGGTAAACGCATAAGATCATAGGTCAAGCTAGGATGTGTAGTCACAATCTACGAGAAAGATAATTAGGTATTTTAGACAATTAAGATAATGCATATTTAACTTAAGGTAGGAATTTAGGGTATGTTAATTATAGTTGCAGCTTTGCATTCATTTATTTAGTAAGGAATAGCATAATATTTATAGAGTAGGAAATTAAAGGTTAAAAACTACAAGGTGAAAAATACTGCTTATATTGTATTTTAAGACAGTGTACGAAAATGTATTAGCGTTGCATATTCGTTAGCATAGGATCGATGTTTTTAAGGACAAACTTGAAACGTTTCAATATAGCATATTAAACACGAGCTTGTTTTGGTTAGGGTAAAAAAACCAATAACTTCTAGGAATATAAATGAACGTTACAAGCAGACACGGATCGACATCACAGACGAAAACTGATATTAGTAAAGAATAGGAAAGACAAGGATGCAAAGGTAAATATTAGTTAGACTTCGTAAAGAACACGTGAATAAAGACAGTTCTATAGCCTGTAGATAGAGTAAGACGGGAGATGTTTGTATCGATCGAAAACGGTGAGAGAAATTGGCGCATGTAATTGGACGTTACAAGTATACGCGCAACAGTTTGAAAGTTAGGTAGGGCTAATGTACAACGGGGGATTTGTAAGAAGGGAGCACAAGTAAGAAAAGGCAATATATAGGAAAAGGAGAAAAGAAATATGTTTATTTAGTTTGAAGGGCGTGAATGTAGTTAAAATTAGAGTTCGTTGAGGCTAGTTTTTGCTGAAAAGCTCGGACGGTTGGCGATTTTCAAAGGTGTTTCAAGTAATTTAGCTGTTTGTACATCGTATTTCAAAGAAATTGGCGACGATTAGGCCGGTAATTTTAGAAAGCGAGTGGATGGTTGACGTTTTACTTAGAAATATTGTCGTCAGTTGTAGCTTTACGTACGAAACTTGGAAAACAGGGGGGCACACGGGTCTTATATAACCACCTTAGTGGAGGGTAATGTTCTCTTATTCTTACGTTCTTCGCTTGCCTACGAGGTTACTTCTAGTGAATGTATTAAGTGATTTTATATATAATTAATGGTAATTACACACAAGTTGGTGTGGTGTGAAGGTATGATGATAAGTCAACTTATTTAAAAACTGAAAATGAGTAAAGAATTCTGAGCAAAGCGTATACGAAGTATGTTAGTACAAAAGACTACTTTGAGTGTTGGAATATACAAAAATTGTTAAAAATTAAAATTTAATGGTGGATGTAGCAATCATTGATTAGTTCTTTATAAATGGGAATATGATGTGGAAATTTTGGAAGTTGGATGCATTTGGTTTATTGTAAATGAAGAGAGATTAGGAAAGCATCATGCAGAGAAGAATGGTGATATAACCTAGGAGCTATTTCATAGATTAGAGCGTATTTTAAAGGTGTCAGAGTAAGCAACCGAGGTAAACTATACAACACATATGACGCCCAAGCATGGGGCTTCGAATCGAGTTTCACAATAGTAAATATAAATATATATATATATATATATATATATATATAAATATATATTGACGTGGAATTATAGGTTAAGTAGGTATAGACAATAAAATTTTATCAACGGTGTATATAGGAAACAGGAACAAATTATTTACGCCCCAAATTAATTAATTTATATAGTGAAATATTTTTTTATTTGTATATTGGAATGTTAAAATTGCATAAGGAAAAAAGCTTTTGAGTACATAAAAACTCGAGGATACGCATAAGTAATTATAATAATTTTAAATCAAACGCATGGAAGCAAAAAGGGAGCTTGCATGTATAGAAAATCAATAATTTTAAACGCAAATATTTTCAGAAAAGCCAACGTTCATTTATACAAATACTAAGAATGGTTAACCTAGGAATTGTTATTTTAAACGGTCGGTTGTTTCGAGAAACATCTGTTCATTAAATGTCAGGTTCATGGAGGCTTAAAAGTACGTTAGCACAAAATTCTATAGAATTGTGTTTGCAACGGTCAGTTTATAAGCTGCTACAATAACAAGTGTCTTTAAGACTGAGTGGAGTAAACGATCGATAAGGTAAGACAGACAGAAAAGCAGCTAAAGAAAGCATTGGGTACAAGTCACGTCTAAATACACGGGTAAATGTGAAAGCCAACTACAATACCGATTTTCTGTAACTTAAGAGAGGTTCTAAAGGAGACAACAAATATGTGTGGAACGGAATAGATAGCTGATAGGTGGAGCGCTGTAACGAGGCAAAATTCTATCATTGGTCGATGGCTAGCAGGTTTCAAGAAAAGCGCGTCCGTAGAGGGTATCGAACAAAATTCTATGTAACAGCACGAAGAACGGGGGATTTTTCAGAAGTTACAATTCTTTACGTTCGAAATTTTAAGAAGCACTTTCGAAAATAAGCTTTTCAAGTGAAATAAGTTCCACAGGGTATTTTGAAAATCATATAAATACACGGAGAAAAATATTAAAGCTCTCTTTCCTTTTAGATCTAAGACCGTGCTTAAATCTGCAACGTAATAATAGTAAATGCTCTTACGGTTATTAATTATTGCGTATTCAGTAAAGTTGCATATAACATTCTGTTTTGAAATTATGAAAGCTGTAGTAACGTACCACAAAAGCTGTAAATGTGATATTGCACGAGTTGGTGCTGATGTTTAGATAAAAGGTGCCGTTACTACAACGACTCTATTAAATGAAGGGATGGTATTTGGGTAAGCGAAGCCTAAAGCGTAACTTGTATGCATGTTGTATATTTGGTATGGAATGTTACGTTTGAGACAAAGCTAATATCTGGGTAAAAGAATAGTAGTAGTGGTCGAGGTTTGGATGGTGGGTGATCAGTGCATCCTGTCACAATAAAAGTATATGGACACAATGACGAGGGTTTCTAGTAACCATCTTCAGCGGTGACGAGGAACGAAGGCGACTCCAGGTAAAGGAACTTAATTTCTTTTTTTTGTATAAACATTTGTTTTGATATTTTTTATGTTTGTGTGTTTTGACTTATTGGTGGCGTATTTACTGCTTTAAAACTCGTTTAAAGAGGTATATGTGCAGGACAATTAATTATTAATTATTAAAAAAGGATTTATTAATGATATATAAAGATTTATTCATGCTATAAATTGTTGTAAGGAGTAAACGGGTTTTTAAATTTGTTTTCCATAAAATAAAAGGTTTAAAAGCATTTACAGAAACAGGGTTATAACGAGCTCAAAATAGACCAGAATAAAGTCAAACTAGGGTGCATGTGGGGCCCATCTACTCGTATTATATATAATTTGTTAAAATATAGTAAAACCAAGGACTTTAAAGTATTTAATGATTGAGGTGGTAACAGTTGTAACAAACTGTCTGTACTAAGGTGTAAATATTTTATTAATAATGGTAACTTCTTAATATGTGTAAATAAAAAGCTTGTATGGTTGTTGTATTTTTTGATTGGTAATTTCATTTGACTGTGTGTGTGTGAGAAAAGTATGTACTTAAAATGGTAGGTATTTAAGAAGAAGCCGATTGCTGAGGCTAGCCAGGGTGAGCAGACATAGGAGGCGTTCAGAAAGGTAGTTTTTTTTCCAGAAAATTTTATGTTAGCCCAAACGATTGGGGCTCGAATTTTTATGAGTCCACGGCAATTTTATGGCGTCCAGTGGAACTCGATTTTAAGAGCATAAAATTCCCGATTCCACGGCAATTTTATGGCGATCCGAACGTGAGGGCTCGAGTTCCAAATAGAATTTGCAAATTTTATTCTAGGAAACTGGCGAACTGAGAGAGAGTGTGTGTGTAGTATACTTTGTAAATATTTTGAATGTGTGAGGAAGTAATTTAAACGTATGCAGAGAAAGGAGTGGTTAAGAAGCCAAGAAGTTGAAATTGGAAGTGACGATAGTGCCTTATTTGAAAAATCAGAAAGAATGGAGGAAGCTGGAGATAGTAGGGATCAGTCGAGGACGGAATCAGGGGAACAAGGCAATGAACTAATTTTGAGAATGCTAGAGAGGATGAATGCAGAATATAACCGGAAATTTGATCAGATGAGTGAGACATTAAGTGGGGTTAGGGAAGACTCAAATAGAAAATTTGAGCAGATGAGTGAAACATTAAGCGGGGTTAGAGAGGACTCGAACAGAAAATTTGAACAGATGAGCGAGTAATCGAATCGGAAGTTTGAGCAAATTAGCCAGAAAATCGAAAATTCGACGAAAGAATTTTCTGAGTTTAAAAATTGGTTAACAGTAAAAATGGGGGAAGTAGAAAATAGGGTTGATAAAAATGAACGTGATATAAGAGGTTATAGTCAAGAAATGGGACAATTAGGGACGGAGGTTAGAATCTTCTGTAAAGATGAGATTAATGTTAAGATGATGGAGATGACAGACTCATGTAGAGATCAGTTAGGTAGGGTTGAGAGCGAAGGAAGCGGAATAAAACAAAATGTATCGACTTTGATGAGGGATGGTCCCAGATTTGCAACAGGAAGTATGTCACTGGACCAACAGATGAAATTTTATGGGGATAGTAGGGTGAATCCTCAAATTTTTATAAACTATATTAGAGGTTTGGTAGGTAATTTGTTTCATGAACAGGCAAAGTTAAACATTGTAAAAGCGTTATTGAAAGACCTTGCTGAGGCCTGGTATAATCTGATAGGACAGGAGATAAGACATACAGTAAATTTGAGGACAGATTTTTAAAGCACTACCGGAGCGACCACAGACAAGCCCAAGTACGTGACTATTTGATAACTGGCAAATATAAAGGGGAATTTGCAGGAAGTAGGGAGCAATATGCTATTCGAAAGTATAACATAGCCAAGCAATTAAATCCACCATTGACTAACCGACAAATTATAAAATACCTTTCTCGACATTTTGAGGTTGAAGTTCGGCAACACGTGGCGTTGCAGAATATTGTCGATAGAGAAATGTTTTTGGAATACCTGCAGAGGTACGACGACGTAAGCAGTGGACGACCTCGCAAGACAAGGGAACGACAGGTGAATACGGTTAGGTAGACATCAGAAGGGACAGTTACCCAAAACGGGGGACAAATTTTCAGTATAACAACCGACAGAACTGGGAAACACGACGGACATTTTTTAGGAGTAATAGTGCAGGTAGGGGACTTGCACCAAGACCGGGATAACTAGACAAAACAGTTCGCCGGACATGAGAGGGACATCGACAACAAACAACAGAGAAAATGACAGCACTAACAGAGCAGAGACGCCGAGGACATATGCTGAAGTAGTGGCAAGATCAGGACCGAGTAGGGAGAACAGACCTGGACAGGATGTTTAGACGAGGATAAACCACTAGACATCACTGTGTACAAATATGAACATCCAAAAGAATTTTTAAAAATTGAGGAAGAAATTGAGCCAGAAATAAAAGAAAATTTTTGTTTACCAATAATTGATGTTAAAATTTTTGAGAAAAGTTTAGGAACGTTGTTGGATTCAGGAGCTGAGGCGAGTTTAATATCGGAGGAATTCGTCAATGAAATTAAAGAAAAGGTGTGTGACAGAATTATGCCAATAAAAAGAAGTCACCTGGTAGCGGCGAATAAAAAGGGATTTGCTGTAGTGAGTAGTGTAGTTATTTTGAAATAAGAGTTAGGTTCAGTAGGCTCTGAACAGAAATTTATAATTGTACCTGGATTGAAGTTTAAAGGGATATTAGGGGTCGATTGTATGATAAAGTTAGGAGTAGTTATAGATATGGAGAGGAAGGTAGTTAGGATTAGGGATAGGATATTGCCCTGGAAGGTAAGTTATGAGGTCACAGAGGATGACATGGGGTTATGTATTAATGTTATGGAGATAGGTGAAGAAGAGGTGAAAGAGATCGACGCAGTTAAATATACTGAGGAAAAATTAGAAGAGGTACAATTGGTAGTAAACAAAGAGTCTGAACTAGTAGAGGTAGAGTCAAGTGCAGCAGTAATGGTGAAAAAAGAGTCTGAATTAATGGGAGTGGAGGCGAACGCAGTATTATGTTAAACACAAAAGTTAAAAGTAGGCATAAAGGAGATAAGTGGCAAAGGTAATTTTGATAAGTTGAATTTAGGAGATGCTTACGGGGTAACTATATTACATAAACAGTCTAGAAGAGAGGAAGAATTTTCTATAGAGGGAGAAGAGGAAAAGGTTAAGGTAGTATCGTTTGGTTTGTCCGCGGCAAAGGGAATAATAGAGTGAGAAACAGACAAATATAGAAATAGACGAAGAAATATTGCAGAGTTAGAATAACAAGGATAGTGTTATTTTATGTGAAGCAATAGGGAGAATAAGTATAGAGATAGAAGGAGGAAAGATGGAGAAGAAGTTTATTAAGATTGTTAGAAGAAAGACGTGGAGGATCAAGAAAAGAGTCAGATTTAACTAAAGATACGTGTTGATAAAAAAACATAGAGATAGGTGTATAGTTAGAGTTGAATTTAAACAGATAGGGATAGAGATAGGTGTATATAGAGAAGTAGAATTAGGAATAGGATAAATAAAGGGAGATAATTAAAAATAAACATAGAGTTAGGTGTGTATAGTTAGTATAATAAATAGATAAGGAGAGAAATAGTTAATGATAAATATAAACAGTTGTACATAAGTAGAAGGAACTTCAATATAAATGAAAAGAGGTTTAGAAGAATAGAAGTGAGGTACATAAAGAATCAATGCTCGACAAAAGGGTAAAGGTACATAAATAAAAATAGGAGGTGAAAAGTTAGAGATAGATAGAAATAGTTAGTTAACAAGTAGTGATAGATGTGAATAGTTAGTTATAAATAAAGATAGGTGTAGATAGATAGAAATAGTTAGAGATAGATAGAAATAGGTAGAAATAGGTAGATAAGGAGTAATAGGTTGGATAGATAGGTATAGGTAGAGTTAGGTGAGTAGATAGGTGTTTGGAAATATCATGAAAGACTAGGTAGTAGAAATTAGTTCACTTATTTAAATTTTTATTTTACGACTTTGTTTGAAGTCTAGAATTTTCTTTGGTACTATTTGCACTATATTTCTACTAATATAATTTCAATTATTTATTACTTAAATCCTAAAAATGTAATTATATTTATAAAAAATATTTATGGGGTTTGGTAAATATATGGAGTGTTTTTGTAACTGCGCGTACAACTCGTTCCATTGGAAGATAAAATTGGGAAATCAAAATTCGTATAAGTCGAAATAAATATTTGACCAAATTAAGTAGGTCTACACTCCTAGTTATTTTAAAGATAATTACTACAAACAAAATCATAGTTGAACATTTATTATTTACAATATTCATTTTATACCAAAACAAATATTTATACTAAACTATTTACAATATTGTATTATTCAGCACATGTAAGTTATAACTTACTGTAAGGTATCAAAACTTTTATTTATAAGCTGCGCAACTGTCAATCACGAAACGTTGCTGTGTTGCTGACAAATCTAAAACTATGCATCAACAGATCTTAAACATTTGTGTTTTGCACACTTTGTAGCAGTCGCCAAATTTTGCTTGAGCTTAACAAAAACCTTCTAGGACCTACCAAACACTAAAGTGCTAATACACCATTATGGCGTAACTATTCGTGAATAAAACAACGCATTTCTATTCACCTATATTTAAAGCGTGTTCAACGTATTGGAACTTTAAGGTTTTCACATGAGGACACTTTCTGCCACCAGGAGATGATAATGAACAATTCTCTGTTCACGACAGAGTCTTTTGATGGAACTTTGAACATTTTAGTTTTTTATGTAAAAGTTATACCTTAATTGAGAAGATATAATATTCTCAATCAACTAAACCACTTATCACTTGATCGCTTGTCAATTATAGGTATTTGTAATATTAATTGAACTATTTGTCAATTGACGAAAATTATCATATCAGTTGAATTATTTAACTGACGCAAATTATCATATCAGTTGAATTATTTCACAACTGACGCAAATTATCATATCAGTTGAATTATTTGTCAACTGTCGCAACCTATCATATCAATAGATTTTCAACCGATGCAACCTATCTCATCAATAGATTGTCAACCGACGCACCCTATTTCATAAACAGATCGTCAACCGATGCAACCTAACTCATCAATAGGCTACATGTTCCATTTAAAACTTATTATTTTACTATTACTATATTTATAAACCTCAAGATATTAATGAAATATGAAATCGTAAACGTAAATACATATTCAACACAAAATGATAGTAGTACTGCATACTAGTACTTTATTTATACTGTACTTTCATAATCAGAATTACCTGTAGAATGATCTACTGCTTGAAATGGTTTTAGTTCCTTAACATGCCATTTTCCAGCTTTTGAACCATCTTCATTAGCTAATTCTTAAGCCAACTTTGAAATCCTTTTACTAATAATACTTAATAAAAATTTGGGTGCATGTTTGGCAGAAAAATTATCTCCTGCATGTGAGAGTACTTTATTAACTTTACACACTTTGTCACCTACATTGAAAGTAATTGTACGTCATCTTAAATTATATTGGCGACTTGATCATTCATAGGCTAAATTTCGGCAAGACCTCTTAGGTCTGAAACATATATAGGTCTACTGCCAGAGTTAACTTCAATATCCTCTAGTGGTTCGAAACTACTACCATAGAATTTACCATTCAATGGAACATGACGTCCAAAGACTAGGAAGTTAGTATAACCTGCAGATGTATGCTTTGTCGAGTTAATCGCTTATTGAATTTTTGATAAATCAATATCCCAAGAATCATGTTTAGCAATATAAGAACGCATGGCTGTGCCAACTGTTCTATTATACCTTTCTATGAAATTGCATTGTGGCGAGTACACTGTAGTGTACCAAATTTTTGTATTTCATAGTGTTTACATAACTTTTTAAAGGTATTACTTATCAACTGAGATCCATTATCGCAAATGATGTACTACGAAACTCCAAAAGTTTTTGTATTGCAGGGGCTTTTGCGTTTTTCAATGGATATAATAATGAATATTTAGAGAACCAGTCTCCCACTACAATTAACCATTTATTACTAAGTTTTGATCAAGGTAATGGACCTATCAAGTCTATTGCAATAATTTGAAAATCGAATTTTGATTCTTTTTCATTTCCCATGAATCCAAGAGGGGGTGTGTTAGATGCTTTTAGTTGTAACACAATTAGGACAAAATTTTAAAATGTCTAGTTTTATTTGCGACCAATAATAAAATTCTAAAACTCGTGATAGGGTTTTTGAATAACCAAAATGAGCTGAAGTAGGTGGTTCATGACAAGAACGAATGATGTTAACTTGTTATGCTATTCAATTAAATTTGAAGTTACAGACAATGTTGTCGGTAAAAATTTATAAATAAGATTATTTTCACCTTCCATTGGGGGGTATTTTGACATAATTTTGACATAATTTTTTTTATCATTGACATATACCAAGTATCTAAGTTTTCTAATTTAATTTCCAATATTTCAAGAGTTGGATTTTCAATAGCAATTGCTCTGCTAAGACAATCAGGAACCTCATTACATTTTCCTTTCCTATGTACTAAATTGAAACAATGTTGCCGAAGGCGGAATGCCCATCGAGCAAGCTTGCCTGTCGGGTTTGGTATTTTACTTAACCACAAAAGTGAATAATGGTCAGTGACTACTGTAAAACATGTTCCTTCGACCCAGGTTCTAAATCCTTCGATAGCAAAGATTACTGGTAAACATTCTTTTTCTGTTACCAAATAATTACGTCCAGCACGGCTTAAAGATTTACTTGTGTATGAAATTGCATGTTCTGTTTCATTAACTTGTTGGATTAAAACGGCTCCGAGGCCAATGTCGCTTGCATCACATTTGATGATGAGCGAAATAGAATAATCGGGCTGATATAGCAATCGGGCCGTAACTAAGGCTTTCTTAATTTGAGTAAACGAAGACTCTGCGTATGCATCCCACTTAATAGTGTGACATTTTTTTCTTTTTTTAATTAGATCGTTAATGGGCGATACTAAGGATGAGAAATCTTAAATGAAACATCTGTACCAGCTACACATACCAATGAATTTTCTGATCTCAGTCGTAGTTGTTGGACGAGGAAAATTGACCCTTTTCGGGATCAGTTTGTAGGGAATTTGAACCTACTATATAGCCTAAAAGTTTTAATGATTTTTTAAAGAATTGGCATTTTTTAAATTGATTGTTAGATTTGGATCTCTTAAACGATCTTTAGCTTCGTAAAGGAGATTTATATGTTCGTCAAATGTCGGGGAACATAGGATCATATCATCCAAATAGCAAAATACGAACGCTTTGAAACGAGGGCCAAAAATTGAATCTACTAGACGTTGTTGAATTTGTGCTGCATTCTCCAATCCAAATGGTACTATTAGGAATTTATATTGTGCTCTGACCATTATACTTAAAGCGGCTTTTTCTTTAGATTCATCACCAAGGAAAATTTGTCAAAAACTTTTTGGTAAGCTTAAACTGGAAACATAGTTTGCGCCTCGCAGGATATTTAAAATTCGATCCACATTCGGAAATGGATGGCTGTTGTGTTTAGTTAAATCATTTAATATTCTATTATCAAAGCAAAATCGATATTCTTCAATTCCTTCTTTTTACAAGGAGTACTGGTGAATTCCACGAACTTTGACAAGGTTCTATGACATTACATAAAGTTTCTTTCGTACAGGAACTGCATTACCGGTATTGATATTCATTGGAATTTTTTAAGTTCGTCCAAGCCTATTTTTTTTTAACAATTTACTGTCTCTCTTTTGCTCAACTGTTTTTATCTGTTCAGTGAAATATTCTTTCAATGCAATGGAGCCTTCCATTAATCTTTGTTCTAGCGTGGCTGTATTTTCATTCAACTTTTCTTCCATTTTCGCAGCATTTTTATTAAGTGTCACTTCTAGTTTAGCTGACCTTTCTTCCATGCCCGATTTAAAATCCTTAAGAAAATTCATTAAAGTTTCTGCGTCCATTTTACTTTGCCTTCTTGTAACAGGCATATACGAACTACTCAAATTTGTTTGGATTTGTGTTTAATTTTTTTTAATTAATCACTATGCACCCACACAGCCTGACACCAGTGTAGCGGGCTACTGTTAACGCGTTTACCAATTTAGAACAAGTAATAACAATAGTCTTTATTACTCACTATTCACAAGTCTAATTAACAGTATATGCTTTATTTATAGATGTTTTCAGTCTAATAAACAATGAAGCACTATCACACTAATGCTATTGACAAGCACTAATATCTTCTTAAAGTAAATCCTTAATCATAAGATTTCTTAACAACACCAACACCACTATAATTTATTTATTGCCCTTTCGTCTATTTATATATAAGCTGGCGGTACAATATGCACGTTCACATGACACAAATTTATATTTACTATAGGCTTTTCAAAACGTAATAACCGATATGATTTACATACGACCTTTGGATATAGCCTAACTGATGTACACTCATCACCGATCTTATATATACTCTAAAATTGACTAGATGATTCATAGTCTGGTGTTTGCTCGAATGTTCTAGACTTCTGTAGAATACACTTCGGTTATGCAACTTGCGTGTTTGACGGGTTGCCTAAATAGTTCGTAACAATATTTAATGAATGACGATGGTCATCTTGAACAAAATTGTTAATATCGGTGTTTAACACCTTATTAGCTTGCTTAGACATGCACTTAAATTTATTATCATCAGTATAGAGATGGTATTTCGTATGTATCAAAGAGATTCAATATTACAAGTGTATATTGAAAATAATAAAGGACCCAGTATTGAACCCTGAGGGGCGCCGCATTTTACTTCGGCTTTAGTAGAATAATGCCCCAGTCTATAACCACATTGAGGCAGGATATCATACATTTCTACATATGAAACGATTTGATGTAACATAACCTTTGCCAATATCTTAGAAAGAGCTGACAAAACACTGATGGGCGAAAATCGGTTAAAGTCTTCGGATTTGAAACTTTTGCTACAGATATACCAACGAATGCTTCCATTTCCAGAAAATTGCATTTCTTCTAATTGATAATCTATAGGAACACTGTGGCACGATTTAAATAAAATTAAATAAAAACCCTTAACCACAAAAAATATTTAAATTACTATTACTACTACTAGTAATTTAAATATTTTTTGTGGTTAAGGGTTTTTATTTAATTTTATTTTATTTTATTTCTTCTAATTGAAATGATTATTTTATGTACATATTTTTGATCAGCAAGCAAAAAGGAAATATTTGTATGAAGTTGGGATGGTTAATCATTTATAGTACTGCTCTAGGTCTAGATCACAACGATTATGTACAGATGTTATGAAAAATTTATTTATCTTATCTACATTAGTTAGCTAAGAATGAATTATGCAGCGATTATCTTTGTAATTAAAGCCCAATTTAGTTCGCTCTCGAAATAAATTACACTTGGCATGACTTAACCTATATTGAGCACATGCTTTTTTTTTCTTTATTAATTGCTGAGGTTTACAAGATTTAGTAAAGTTTTATAGTATTTTCATTGTGATGTTTCCATTGTATGGCGATATATGTTCAGAGAATTGTCGCTAAGTCTCATTATGTCTTTTAATGTCTGTAAGGCAAGGAGCAGGTTTTTTGTAAAGCGGAAAGTTGTAAGTGGTGCAAAGATATTAAACAATTCTAATATACTAATAGTGAGAAACATACTTTTCTATCTATATCAGTCATACAATACCTAGTCGCCCAGTCAATGCACTGGAGTTCCAGATTGAAATTGTTCAAATCAAAATTTTTGAAATCTCCATCTTTTTAGTATAGGTATTTTTTAGCGTGTGGTAAATTTATTGTTAAACCTGTTATACCATGGTCAGCTATTAAATAATTGAAGTCAACTAGTGTTTTTTTTTACAAAATTGATGCCTGACGGCAGTACATGATCTATTAAAGTTGCCTCCGTAACCTCCCCAACAGAAGAAAACCAAAGCAAGAAAGACCAGGCTCAATCGCCGAGTAGGCAGGGTATTTCAAAAACAAAAATCAAGGAAGGCCTGAAATAAGAAAAAGTACACGCACTCATCCATACTTACAACAAAACCTACAAAAAAACAAAATCATAAATCTATAATTAAACAAAATATGTTACAGAGGCACAGTAGTACCAACAATGAATAATCATTAACTACAATTTACACTAAAAAGAAAACCCAAAAGAAATCAATTGTAACATGGCGAGCTGTAGTTTTTAGGTCACCCTCCTGATATTAATTGCCAAAAGCAAACCCAAAATTCCAACTGTAAAAACCACAGCTCCAAATTATCATAGTAAGCCTAAAATCAAATATATACAATTAAATAGCTACAGTGGTCCCCGTAAACAAAATATTAATAATTCATATGCTCTCATATACGGACAATCATTTTTAACTGCAAGGCCTTAATTTACAAAATTTCCGATTATAGCACCACCAACGACTATAAATCACCATCGTGAGAATAATATTAATTACCTGAAATTCTCACGGTAAAGGATCAGGACATACGCTGCAAAGTTTAGTCAGCAATAAAAGGAACTGTATCCATATGTTGTTTCACCCCTTACATAAAATAAAGAATAATGGATCAACACTTACCCACGCATCGCTGATGCTAGGCCTATTAATTTTCCCTAGAGCCGAAGCGGAGTAGCGGGGCCTATGACCACGTAAGTCGTGCCATATAAAAGAAGAAAGGGTCGGAAATCGCTTCAACTAGGGCCAAGGTGACAGGGCTGTTCTACCCACCGGAAGACGCACACAGGGGTGTGCGCGAAATTCTGAAGAATGGAAAAACAAAAAAAAATTACAACGGCAGGCAAGTTATCTTTGTCGTCTATAGAATAGCATTTAGTAAAAAAAATCGTTTTAAATAATAAGAATTTAAAATCCAATCCTCCGTTATCACACATTAGATTAGAAACTCGTACTACGGTTTATCGCATAGTATGATACTTTATTTCGACGAGTTTCTAGGTCGTAGCATTTAGGAAATAATTATACGCCATAAGCATATGTAGCAAGCCAGCGGACAGCTAAAACAAGGTACAAACTATCTAATTTAGAACGTAAACTTTCCAAATTCACAGCAAATGAGTTTCATTGAAATTATAATAAACGGACTTCTTGTAAGAAGGTGAAATATACAGGGTGGTGTTAGAGTATTGAAAAGTAGAAACAATCAAATGTGAATGGACCATGAATTAAAATGAAAAAAGGGTATTTTAATTTATGCCGAAAATAAACGTAACAAAGCGCTACTGATTTCTGTTAGCTTCAGTAGCAGTTTGACAAATATTATAAAAATTGCAACAGAATCTATGTGACTGGATAATGAATTAAAAGGAAAAAAGGATATTTTAATTTATACCGAAAATAAACGTAACAAATCCCCCTCCCCCAGGAAAATTAAAAGGTTGGGATAGGAAAGCAAAAATTAAGAAGGGGACAGTACCATACTCGAAGAGAAAGAGAAAGAGAAAAACTCGCTTAACGAAATAAAAAAAGAGAGAACAAAAGCCCAAAAGAAAGCGCTTTGAAATTTAAAAAAAAAGGAATTCTCATCCGGCTCGATGAACCAAGGTACCGGACAAAACAAAAAGAAAGAAATTAAGGAGAAGCCCAGGGAAAGATAGGTAGGTAGTAGCAATGAGCGAGGACAAAAGTAGAATGGCGTCAACACTGTCAAAGTCAAAGGACAGATTCTTCTTCAGAAAAAAAACAGTAAAGTTTTCAACCTCAAACGAAGATTAGTTCTCTGTAGAAAACCAACAGTAAAGAAAAAAAGCGAGGAAGAAAACCAACAGTAACAGCCAAAATGACAAAAGTGTCAAGCCTCAAAGTATGCTCGGAATGACAAAAATGCTGGAAAGAAAAAAATGAAATTACTTGAAACTGCTGTACCCAAAAATCGCAACAACCGAAGAACGAAAGAAAAGAAATGCTAACTAGTCCTAAAGTCGTGATTTTCGAAGAAAAGAAAACAGACTAAAAAGCACTTACCACAGGAAGTGGATCGCAAAATATACCAAGTCAGCACAAAGACCAACAGAAAGTAACACCAACCACAGGATAAAGGAGAGGAATGTGAAACGAAAGGAACGAGAAAAAACAAATAAGAAGTAACACCAAGCAACAAGTACAAGAACCGCAATAAACCTAAGGATCGCACAAAAGAAAATAAAACAGAATCCCGTAGTTATGTAGGAGTATGTGTGTGAGTCTGCATGCGTGTGTGTGTATGTGTGTGTGTGTGTGTATTGTTAATGTATGAGTATGTGAGTGTGTGTGTGTGTGTGTTGCTGGATGAGTAGGTGAGTGTATGTGTGTGTGTGTACGTATGAACTGTGTGTGTGTGTGTCTGTAGTGTGCGGGTATAAAGTGTGCGTGTGTGTGTTGGACCGCTGTAGTCGTCTCTTACGACAGGCAGGTCGTACCATGGGGCTAGCCTATTCCAGGACCCACACTGGTGAAAGAAAAAGAAAGAAAACCCTGTACAACAGGGAAGTAAAGAAAGAGATCGTAACATACAGAAATCAAGTCCCAAGGAGAGCAAAATCGGCATAAGCATCTGGGGCACGAGGACTAGATTTTGGGTCTAAGAAGTTTGCGCCCCTAGAAGGAAAATAGAGCGAGATCGGGGGCATTAGGATTGTACGGATGCGAAGGTTTCGGATTTTTAACATGCCAAATGGATTTGTGACCCAAAGGATCAGAAAGTTCATAGGTCTAGGGAGAAAAGACTTTAGAAATGGGGGAAGGACCAATGAATCTAGGAGCAAGTTTGGCGTTAAAGTGACGTGAAGCGCCGGACAGAGCAAAATTACGGCGCCAAACAGAATCGCCTAGTTGATAAGAAACAGGACGACGGCGGAGATTATAGCGGCTGTGAATTTTCCGATAACTGGCAGAAAATTTTTTGAGAATGTGGAACGGATAATTTGAAGTGTTTAGGATCTGGTGAACGATGCTCGGGGTCAGGAATGTACATATCGTTTATTTCGGACATCTGCCCGAAATAATCGCTGGAAAGGATGTGCTCACGACCAAATAGAGCGAAGAACGGAGTGCAGCCTACGATTTTGTGTTTGGAGTTGCGGATTGCACAAGAAATTTTTGGAGGTTCACCATCCAATGACGGTCTCTGCGTACATAGAAAACGAGCATGGTCTTGAGGAAGCGGTTAACACGTTCAGCAGAATTGGCTTGGAGATGGTAAAGGGTGGTGAAAAGGATTTTGGAGTGATAATAGTCATACAAGAAGGCAAGCTGATGGCTACGAAATTGGACACCGTTATCTGTGATGAGATATTGCGGGACACCAAAAATAAGAAAGACTTGATTTTCGAGGATTTTGGTGAGGGACTGTGCAGTGGCTGTGCGTAAAGGAAAAAAAGAAACTTAGTAAAATAATCAGCCACTGCAAGAGTGAAACGAGGAAGAAGACCTACTATGTCACAGGAAAGGACTTGCCAGGGATAGGATAGTTTGACCCTAGGAGCGAATAAACCAGGAGGCGGTAACTGTTCAACTTTGTGAGCAGCACAAATCGGACAACGTCGGATGTAACAAGTACAAAAGGACAATAACAAAGAAATAAATGTAATAATATATCACACAGCAAGCTCGTCCTGCTGGTGGAACAATCGTGTGATACCGTTTTGTTAAAACTTTTAATTTTTAAGATTAACTGTGGTCATTGTCCGTAACTATTCTTTTATTTTTCAGAACTGCAGTAGTCTAAGCCAACTACATGATTATATTATAATGAAGGATACAGCATTTAGTTTGACCTTTCCTTTATCTCTGTTACAATTCTGCGGATTATCATATAACAGAAGATCTAAGCAAGTACTTTTTGCGACCTTATACAATCTTGTTTTAGCATTCATCTTGTGTTTAGTTTTTGCACAATTTTTTTATACTAATGGCAATGTTTCGTATTTTGCATGGAATGTTGAAGCCTTTTGCGTATATGGACACGTAAGGCTTTATAGTAGTATATGAAACACCCTACTTGGTATTATTTTTCAGTATCTTGGAAAAATGAATTGCGTTTTACTGTATAGTGAAAAGCTTAGGGCAATGGTAAAAGCTACTAGTAAATTTTGGACTGTACCCAAATGTGCAAAAGAATATTTTCTTCAAAACGGAAATGTTCGACTGCAAAAGCTTTTTACTTCTATGACACTAATGTGCGTAAGCGTTGCCGTAGCATCTACCATTTTCAATAGACCACTACCACTTGGAATTTGGAATATGGAAAACAAAGCTATGTTATACCAGGTGTTGCTTGTATGTGAAAATATTATATTATTTCCAGTTGCTGTTACAACCCTTGCCGTTGATGGAATATTTTTGGGCTTTTGTGTAGAGTTAATACTGCAATTTCGCTTGCTGGCGAATAGTTTAGAAAACCTAATGGACCAGAAGTGCAATTTTAAGAAATCTTTGACTTTAAACATAAACCATCAGGTATTTTTATTGGGGTATGGTTACAGAAAAGATTGTATATTGTTTATCATAACCATGTGCCTTAGATTGCTCAAGGAATTTACTAGGATCTATTCAACAGTCCTTGCTGTAGAATATTTAACAATAACGCCAGTAATCTGCATCGAAATGTATGTATTATCTGAAAGGTAAGTCAAAACCTTCTATTTGCAAACCATTAACGTTTTTTATTTTAGCAAAGATGTGGGAATTTTGATAAGACAGGGTGCTATCGCCCTAGCTTGCTTTATGCAGATAGCTTTTTATAGCATTCCTGCAGATTATGTAGTTAATGAGGTAACTTATTCGCTTTGTTACAATTTATACAGCTTAGTAAAAAAAGATCTAACTATAGAATATTGTTTACAACTAGCGCTTCGTACAATCCAGTATTCTATATGTTTAGATATTCACTTGCTTTTAGGAATACACTGAAGAAAACACAATTACACATCTTAAAATGTTAGGTTAGAAAAATATTAGGTTAGAAAAACCAGCAACCCCTAAAAAATTCAAGTGAGCCTAATTTTGCCTACACCTATATTTTAACTTTGGAAACAATGTCTAAAAGATATCCATCAATATTGTGCTAGCATTTTTAGTGATTTAATAACAAGGATTATAAAACTCCGATTTTTCAAATATCTCGGATTTCGTGAGTCGTAGGACTTTTTGTGTTATTACAAAAAATAAAGCACATGAAATTCTGCACGAAAACGGTTATGTAGGTCTTTTCCCTACAACCAACTAATCATTAAATAACACACAGCTAAATGATGCTGCAAGCCGCGCAACGCCGCAATAAGTCACGACAGAAAGTATGTAGTGCAGCTGCTGACTGTAAATACATATACAATACATTCCATCGAAACGTGGTGTTCGAGTAGAATTTACTTAAGAAGAACCTGTACGTCATTTGACATATG
This sequence comes from Platerodrilus igneus, assembly GCA_036346225.1. Lineage (NCBI taxonomy): Eukaryota > Metazoa > Arthropoda > Insecta > Coleoptera > Lycidae > Platerodrilus > Platerodrilus igneus. The sequence continues at coordinate 95,973 of JARFIW010001332.1, read as the reverse complement.
CGCAAACCATGAAAGTCAGTGGCGAAGCGGGTTAAATAATTTATAGGTTTTTGAAAACAGTTACATAGAGTAGATAGTCTAAAATCAAGTTTTCTTTTGTTGGTGGTTTAAATCACATGGCGGATACACGAATAAGCAAGACAGAAAACACAGAAAAGCAGAAAGAAAACTATGAAAGCGTAAGAAATAAATATAGTATGTCAAAGTCACAAATGTCAATTGACATTTAACAGCAAATTATCTACGCCACTGATTTGCTGAATGAACACGCCTATTTATATACAATGGACTAGTCTGACACCGTGTTAGCCGTGTGCGCATGATGACGTAAATGCTCTTCTTTAATAAATTCTACTATACCTATGGTTACAATGACTCACGGTAATATAATAAGTGTTTCTCACGCCATTATTTTAGACTTGCGTATCGACCGTCTGTCTACGCTCGTCTGGTTGGAGTTTTTCGCGTAATTCTTCGTTCTTTGTAGGTTTAAGTTTTTAGTTTAAAAGTAGTTGTCAAACGTGCAGACCCTCCGTTTCTATTGTAATTGTTAAATTAACCATCGCGATGGATGACTGTTGTTTTATTTGCTGTCAATCTCGCTTGAAAGGTGGTACCGCAACTGTAAAGTGCAGTATAGACGCTTTGAGACGCAAGTAAGAAAAGAGAAGATAAAAATACAAAACGGCTGCGTGTACAGATTTGGCAATGTTACATAAAAACTGTCGTAAGAAGTATACTTGCAAGAGTAGCGTATTGGCGTTTAAAGAACGACGAACTAACAATGCTCCAGTACGTCTCAGTGTTTTCCTTGCAAAGTACGCACTAGTTTGAGATCTTTTGAAACTTAGACTTGGATGTATCTAGTAAGAATCTCTGCATTACGTGAACACCTAATATAATTTCGTACTTTACTTAAATGATGCAAATATACCCTTACAAGGCAATAAAACAGATTATTTTTCATAAAACCTTCGTATAATTTCAAAAATAGACTTTGATTGTTGATTTTCTTCTTCATAACAATATAGTTTTTAATTATTCACAGTTAAACATTCCAGGCGGAAGTAACTTAGCACAAAATAATTAATAGCTTAAGATGTTAGTGTTCACCCCTTAGTTAAAAAAATAATAGCTTAACCAAAACGAGAATTTTAAAGTTTTCTTTAAGAAACTAGATAATGACAAACAAAAATTTATCTTAGGAACCAACAATACCGTAGGCTAACATGCAAATTGCTCTTAAACAAGTTGTAATAATTTAATTCAATTGCATATTCCACAAGAGTTTTAATAATGATTATATGCTACTTGATGTATGCAAATATTTAACATGCCCCTAATCTGTACGAAAAATGTTTGTAAAGTTATACTGTATAAAAATTTTATTAAAATCTTTTTAGGATTTTTAGCAACGATTTATTGCTAATTAATAAGTAGGACTTAAAAGTTTAAGTAAGATAGTGATAACGTTTATTCAAGTTGTCTAGGTGCATGCGATATTACCAAAAGTTACCAGTAAGGTAAAACTCAAATCCTTAAACAAGCATGTATAATTAAATTACAAATGTCTGTATCACTAGAACTAAAAGTAATAAACATTATTTTGTAAACTTGCGGAACTAGTTTCCATGTTGAAGCTTCACGATGTAAACTTAGGTCTGGCGTCGTGTTGGTAAAGATGTCAATGGTTATACGTAACCCTGACCCGGGTTACGCTGAATGTAATGCGGCACCCGGTGCGCGAACGCTGGCGTACTGGCTGTATTCTTGGTTGGTAATAATTAAAGTGTTTTGATGGCGGAATATTGCCAATCCAGGTGTATTTTTTCGCGCCGCGTGATCTAGATGCACTGATGCACTGACGGTTTTGGTGGTGGTTCGGTCCAAGTTATTGCGAGATTTTGTTCCTAGTGTTATTTCATTAGATTTGGTGGTCACAAAAAGACAATCTAAAAGAAAACCCTCAGTGCACGATGAGCTCTAAGACGTTTTGCGGCTTTTTTAAAAAGAAATAAAAAAAGATTTGTTCTAGCGTTTAGAGCTACTTTTATACCGATGCCTGTTTGTGTTGTACGCTCAGATGGTTCTATTTGTATTTTGAGAGGCGTTGGAAAGGTTCATTACTGATTGAGGAGTGATTTATGAGTGCGTGCAATTTATTTGCATGAATATTAGTCACTTAGGAGTATTGTTGGTGACATATGGTATTGTATTGTATTTTTTGTTGACTCCTATTTCAGGGTATTTGCAAACAGACTTTTATTATTTTTTTGAAGTAACAAAATGCTTTTCATGCCTTGAACGATTATTTACGAAATATTCAAATATATAAAAGCTGGTACAAAACTATCACGTAGGATCTCCAATTTAAGATAATCATAAATTGTTTCATTGCTCTTGAAAGCTCCTTTGTGTTATATGCGCTGTTTTATAATAACGGCAGTGTAGTATTTAATTGATAAAGTATTTTACAAATTACAAAATTGTTTCAGGCAATCCAACTAGCCAGCTCTTTATACAGTTCAAATTGGTATACTACGTCCGACTTTGAAGTTTGGAAAGCCTTACCATTTCTCATACAAGGTTCTCAACGTGCTATTGAGTTTTCGGCTGGAGGGCTAATGGTGGTTAATGCTACCACTATATTAAAGGTATTTATTTACACTGCGAAATTTGTTGTTCTAAATAAATCGATCAACACGTACTTTAAGAATAATTTTGGGCAAACTGAAAGCAAACGCGCAGATTTAGATCTGATTATAAAAACTTCATTTATCTAAAGCGTATCCCAAATAATAATTGAATTGAATCTCATGTTTAATATTCAGGATGACAATTATAATATTTACGCCCCTTGTAGGCTATAGGTAGTGTGGAATACGATTTGATTTAGAGTACAATTACGTATCAGGTACTAATTTATACTAGTGATTATTTAATAGTCTACGAGGAGTAAATAAATTAGTAAAAATTCGAATGTGTAGAATTTTATTTTTAGAATTTTAAACTTTTAAATTAACCGCAAAATATTTTTGACCACATATCTCTTTAGTGTTCCATTTCCCAGATGTTTAACGAAATGTCATAAAATAGGTAAATAAAGCAAAAAGCTGATTCATTTTTATGTACTGAAATGACGATAAGTACCTGAATTGAATTTTACTCTGCCGGGGACGAAATGACATAACAGTTAATTATTATACCGGCTAGCTATCAGTGGTATAGGGTGGATTCTACAAAAACAAATACCACTTTAGAGGTGTATAAATTTTAACACCCTTTTTAAAATTCTTTATATCTACCTTGAAAGGTCTTTAAAGTTTTGTTGTTTGAAAAAGCTTTTGAGCGTCAACCCACCTGGATTCAAAATAATGCTTGCGCGGAAGATGGGTTTTCCGCGAGACGGTTAGTAGTTTCCATAGCACCACAACAAGTAAAGACAAGAATTATCATCTAATATAATTTGACCAAATCTGCGCATGAAACTTAAGATTATTAATAATACAACTTCGTTGAAAATTAATCAATGTAATTTTTGCCGACAAACTTTCTTCTAAACCGGCGATTTTTATGTATACAAATTCGATGCATCGCTCAAATTGTACGGAAGCGTGCACCAACATTAAACGCTTTTTTTTAGAAAACGCTGTACAGAGGTATGAATGTTAACAATCAGTTTCAATTCTTAGACAGAACAAACAACAGTGATTGGTTATAATTCTGTTTGAGTTACAGTTGTTTTGGTTCATTTTTTCAAAACTCCCTTCACCTCAACGGCAGAACTAGCAAATAAAATGTCAACCTGTTGTGGTTGATGAAAGCTCCCCAACACTGCTATTTTCCCTACAAAACTGGTACGTGATGTTCGCCCGAATTGAGTTCGAGAACCGGTTTAATAACGGGTAGTCTCGATATTTGAAATACCGTCCCGTACCTTGTCGTACCTGTTGCGCGCGCCGCGATTGTGCTTTTGCGAGGTTACTTGGATAAGTTTGATAATCTGACCAGAAATAATTACATTATTAATGTACACTACTAAAGCTTTTATAAATATCTCAGGCTGCTTTTGTGCTATAAGCTCATGTAACTAACTGACAATCCTAGTCTCTTCCATTACCTACTGTTTAGTTAAATTAACGCAATAGCGTTAAACATTTCACATTGTTTGTTATGTTATATGCATCTTTTGTCAGCGCCTAAGATAAACAAATCTTTTTGAAGAGCAAGCTTACCAAGAAAGTGCCCTAAGGATGTTATCTGGAGATTTTCTATGTAAATAAAGCCCGTGTGTTAAGTGAAAGTGGAATTAATACCCGAGGTAATTTAGAATAGCTATGGCGGTGATATAAGCTGGAATCAGGTCCGCGGATGCATGAGCGTGGAGGGAGAGGAACTATGATTGATTTATTTTATGAAAATGCGAGCGCCACCTAACCAAAAGTGGAAATAAAAAATAGGGCTAGCGCACTTTACAACAATAGTAGAAATTACACTAAGATTAATTAGCATTTACTTCGCTCCATCTGTAAGCGTTACTGAGATACGAAGGAATAGATTGGCAGCCTCTGTAGGCGACCTCTCCTATTCCCTTCATGTTGCGTACCTGTAGACGACGCTATCGATTTTTGTCGTCTACTAGGCACTCCCAAAGACAATAAAAAAAAACTGCATTAAACATTCAGAGCAAGCTTAACCCCATGGCGTGTCGACTAATATCCCAATTGATACCGCACGAACTTAAAGTAACTAGGAGGCAAGTGGATAGGATCTATATAGGAACTCTAATAGCGGTTATTCACACACCTATTGGTAAATGTTTAAGAATAGTAGTAGGCATGAGTACAGCTGCAGAAAAGTTAATAAACTAACCCAGAACGGTGCGTACACGTATAAATACACCCACCCGCCTAGCTAACGCCCGTGACATATTCATCTATGAACGCACGCACGTCGTCATGGTCAATCAGCGTCATATTTAAATTCACCGTCATCAAACAACCCGCAGACCCATTCGCAATTTCACGTCACAGCTACGCCTTTGCTCATTCGTGTTAGTATACAAAAGAGTTCAAAGGCATTCAACCTTACATGTGATTTTCATATGCTCCACACAAAGGTACTACATTGGCTAGAAGGCGAGTTTTTTTACCTGAAAGATTTTAAATTTTGCCGAACTCTGCTGTTCCAAGCAAGGTATGGATCTTTAACGTGCGTGACAACACACACACACACACATACAGGGGGATCTCCATTTTACCTCTCATCCGAACGAGGGCGTAGTTTTGTGAAAAATGCTGGCCTAACATTTTTCAAGCAGACTTTGTCGGGGTTCGAATCGGGAATCTTAGGCGTAGTAGTCACACGCATACCAACCACACCACGGTGCCGCCCAAAAAAAAGGCATTTAACCGCATATACAAGCTTACACTCACACACGCACTCGGTACAGCAATTATGTGTGGATGTACTGCATTAGTTAACTATGCCCTCATTGACGCTCTTGTACATTCATACGTAGACGTACGATATACGCAGGCGAACACCTACGCCTACGCTACGTGTCATGATCGCAACCTTACATTTGACTTTCTAATGCTCTACCCTTGCTGTTTCAAGTAAGGAAGGAATCTTTAACGTGAGTGACAACACTCACACACTAGATCTACATTATTTCTCTCATCTGAACGAAGGCATGCTTTTGTGATAAATGCTCACCTAATTTTCACACGGTCCGTGTCAGCAATCGAACTTATGACGTTGATGTCAGCTGTCTGATCCACAGAGCCGGCCATCATGATCGTACCGCATTCTATATATAATTGTAAGGTGCACGCGTTTTAAATGCATATGGAGGACTTAAAAGAAATCAGTAGACAACGTGTATTGTGTTGCGAGATCCTTTTTTTGATTTATATTTGTATATGTATTTATTATGTCATTTGTCACTAAAATTACTGTAGCTAAAATGAAACGTATTTGAGCAGCAGAAAGAATTGGACCATGCATTGGTTTGTAGCAATTACATATAAATCTTGTCATTTACTTTAAACTTCCAACATCTACTATTTTGAAAATTCTGAAACTAAAACGTTTCATTTTGTAACGAGCTTTAAATATTTATGATTTACGTATTAGATTTATAGAATTAGAACAATTGTAAAGGTTAATAGAATTTCTTTATAATTTTAGGTAGTAAAGGTGGCTTGGTCTGCTTGTGCTGTAATGCGAGCTATGAAGAAATAAATAATGCTTAGACCGTCCGTAAGCGAGAGTGCTAAGATGAATATTTAATTTACAGTTTTGCAAGTGTTCACAGACAATTTGATGCATGAAAAAAATACTTTAACATAACTACGAACTGGTTTTTTACAGATGATTAAGTGGATTTTGTTATATCTATATTCCCGTAACTTGAAGAAGTGGAAGAAGAATTTCTATATCCTTATATAATTTCTGGATACTTTTTATGTTGATTTTCGAACAAAGCAACACCGAGGATGCTAGCTGTTTACATTTGCAGTCCAATTTATCGTGTATTTCCTTCGGTAGCTCAGCTGTGGTCAGAATTGGGATCTTCGTACCAAAGACAATGTTCTTAGTTGCCAATACCAGTATTTACTAGCAAAACTATAAATATATAAAACTTTTGGTTTGCACTTTATTTTGACGTCATTACTATTATATTGCTAAGAGACCACGACCCTTAATTTAACGAGACTATAACTACAAAAAAACTACATATGATAACAAAGTGCTTTCAGCATTATAATAATTGTCCATACTCTCCCATTGGGAGATTGGAACGACCAATAATAAGTTAATTCGTCTCTTGAATGGGAAGTGGGCATAGCTTTGAAACTGCACATTTAAATATTCTGTTTTGAGTCTTTAATGTAACTACGTGAACGACATTATCACTACTAGAATGTATTTTCACAATGCGACCAAGCAGCCATTTACACGGAGGTAGCTTGTATTGTTTAACAAGATCTAAATCTCATATTTTAAGTTCAGGTAAAGGCTTCTGCCATTTATATCGTTGTTGAAGTTGATGGAGGTAAAATGTTGATCAATGATTCCAGAATCCTTGGTTCATATGCTGAAGTAATTGACAACGAGACAATTGATTCAGACCTGTCATCCGAAAAAGTTGGTTCTGCTAACATGTTGATTGGTTTTTCAATAAGAAAATGGGAAGGTGCTAGAGGCTGCACATCGTTCGGATCACTTGACAATGGATACATTCGATGAGAATTTAATGTTGCCTCTATTTTAGCAAAAGTGTGTTGAATCCTTCATATGTACACATTGTGTCTTTGTTAACACGTTTTGAGCAAAAACGTCGAAATGTTGCAACAAAATTCTCTGTAGTTAAATCGGTGACTAATTCAAGGTGCACAGCCTTAGTCGCAAAACATATAAATAGACAAATATACCCCATATATGTTTTATAACTCCAACTCTTTTTATCTTTGAGTGTTAAAGGTTCTGCATAGTCAATTCTTACAATAGTAAATGGACTTGATTCAGTTACCCTAAATGATGGCCAATCGGCCATCAATGAATAATGAAACTTTGGTTTAAATTTAAAGCATGTAGGACATTTTCTGACAATAAATTTTGCCGTTGCCACACCTGCAATTGACCGGTAATGTTGTCTTACTGTAGCTAATAAGAGCTGTGGACCTGTGTGTAGTTGCTTAAGATGTTCATATTTAAAAACTAGTCCGGTAATATAGTCAAGTAATATAGGCTGTTTGTGCTGAAAGGTTAAATTGAATTTTTTAAATGACTACCAACTCTCATTAGACCACGATTGTCAATGAATGGATTAATAGAAAAAACCCGATGATTCAGTTTAATCTCCTTTTTAGATCTTATAATTGTTAACTCAGTATAGAAGCTTTATAGTTGAGCTAATTTGACAAGACTATCTTTGCTGGCCTTTAATTCAGTAACAGTCAACGGACCCTTTTGTTGACCATTTCAAAGTACCTTTGGGTTTGATATACATCTTAAACAATATGCATGCACTCTTAATAGTTTGCTTAAATTCGAAAAATTGTCGAAAATTGAATGAGCAGGTTCTGAAACTACCAAGACTTTGGATTGTTTACGTATTTCTGGAACCATAATATATGATGAAAAAATGAGAGGCTGTGGTCAGTTGCCAATGTCCTTTAAAAAGAAAGGACCAGCCCACCAACGTATTAGCAAATACCCCACGAGATACAAAGTCAGCAGGATTGTCCTTTGTATTCACGTAATTCCAACATTTAACATTCGTTATGTTTTGAATTTCTAAAACTCTATTTGAAATAAAAGTTTGTAACAAACTCGCTTGTTTTAGCTATGTCTGCAGAGACAACAATGTAGTATTGTCTCCACCAAAGCAAAATGCTAAATAGATTGTTTTCTAAAGAAGGTCCTATAAATTGCAAATCATTTAAAGAGTTTCCAGTTGGGACTGCAGAACCAATAAATACTACCCTTATTTTCGTAGTTAAACTTTCTTCCCGCAGAACTCCATGATGTGGAAAAAAGCAGTTTGGTTTACATTCGTTAATGCCTGAAAGTGGCAACACATGACCTAAAGCAAAATACTCATTCATAAATGAGTTGTATCGTTCCCTTAATAGTGGGTTGCCTTTTAGCTTGCGTTCCAAATTAGCAAATCGACTTAAGGCAATCTGTTTTGATTTACCCAATTTTGAAATAGGATATTTAAATGGAATCCTAACAATAAAGTTTCCATTATCATTCCTGCTCATATTATCAACGAAGAGCTTTTCGCATAACATTTCGTCATCACTAGTCGTGCAGGCTGATAGTTTCTTCTAAAAGCCAAACTTTTGCAAATCGTCATGAAGTACTTGATTGGAAACAAAATAGCATTATACCTTTGGCATAGAATGAGGGATTTGTCCCAAAACCACATATCCAAAAACTGTGTTTTGAAGAATTGATATATTTTGCCTAAATATATTTTACCATCCAGCAATAATTCCTAGAGTAGATTTGCTCCAATAAGCATATGTATAGAATTGGAAACATAAAAGTGTGGATCTGCAAGTCGTAAATTGCTTGGTATTTTCCATAGCCTAGTATCGATGTTGATCATTGGAATATTGTCTGTGATTTTTGGTAAAACAAAACATTCAATTGTAAAGAAACATTTATTAAATAGTGATTGTATCCAATTATTGCTCCTAGAATTGAGGCGGGATGTAGCATTAGCAATGCCAGTAATAGACAAATTTACTTCGGTTGCATTCAATTGCAATCGTTCACATAAATCTCGTGTAATAACAAGATTGACTTCCGCTATCTAGTAGAGCGCTGATCTTATGCCGGGCTCCTAATGCATCGTAGGCATAGACCAAACGGTTGATAATAGAACATAAGTACTGCCTTCAAGGTTTGACAACGTAATGTGAATTAGCAAAGTCCACTTCTTGATGCGAAGCAGTAGTACTTTGTGACACTTCCTGCAAAGCTGTAGGATGATTAGAACTTGAAGAAGCAACGTCGGAAAACCTGTTTCATTCCTAGGCTCTGTATGTAGTAATGAGTTGTGTTTAGTTTGGCATATTTTGTAAGCGCCGCGCTTACAAGTGCTTTTAAAATGCCCTCTATGCAAGCAGTTTGAACATAGTTTCAACTTTTGTATTCTATCCCAACGTTCAGAGATATTCAGTTTTAAAAATGATGCACAATTATAAATTAAATGTGACAATGAGTTACAAAAATTGCATTTTTGTCGACTTTCAATCTGTTCTGTCAACAAAGAAATGCTTCGTATGACTTTACTTGCGCTGCCGTTGGTAACCTCCTTTTGATTACCTTCAAAAGTGGCTAAAAAATCTGCTCTGTTTATTAAAAATGTATTCATTTGCTTAAATGATGGCAATTCATCCTTAGATGTCTTGAATTTTTTCCATTCCTTGGAGCTACCTATGTCTAACTTTAACGATACAAACAATTTATACAAATAACGCATACCAATGTTGGGTAGGTAATTTTAAAGAAGTGAAGACCCTCAGATGCCTATTTACGCTATCCACTAGCTCCATTAAACCGTTAGCCGATTCCTTCGTCACAGGAGGCATATTAAAAAGTTCTTTAATATGCGAACCGACTAAAAGTCTAGGGTTATCAAAGCGACTGCACAATAGCACCCGCGCATTTTGATAATGTTAAGCTAAAAATTCAAGACTTTGAATGATTTTTAATGAAGAGCGCAAATAGTGATATCGTTGCATATCTTCTAAAGACTCGTTATTGTGAACTAAAGATTCAAATATGTCTCGATATTCTATCTAAGTGGTTATGTCAGAATTGAATGTAGGAAGCACAATTGGAGGCAATTGAATATTAAATTTTGTGTCCCCCGAATTAGCAACAGTTGAATTAACATTTACTCGAATATTACTATCTGACATACTTGTAGCTTGATAGTTGCCAAAGGGCCTTTTTTAGTATTTAATATAAATTGTGCTACTGACAAGTATTATATGTAACGTTCGTCAAACTCAGAACGCTCTCTATACTGCTTGTCTAAATCAGCATCATCGCATAAAATTTCTAGACGGGTTTGATGTACTTCAAACTCTCGGTAACTTGCTTCTAACTTAGTCACCCTTAAATGTAGTTGGGCATGAACCTTGTTATCAAGGGCCGACCTTTCGTCAAATTCCTTTTGAATGGGATCAAAATATTTTATAAATGAAGTTAATTTATGCTTATGGCACCGAGTTTACGTGAAAGTGTTCTTAGATCTTCCACCATTTTTAAATAGCAACTGATATTAAATGAATATCTTATGATGTTTGATGTCTGATTGTAAAAGCATCTATATACCACCAATATATATCGAAGACACAGATATTTGACTATACATAGAATGCTACATAAAGATGCCGCTTTAGCGTAATACCAAAGTTAAATGTATTTTACTTATTATTTTAATAAAAAGTGTTCTATAATTCTTGCACTTTTATGAACGGATTTAAGAACCAAAAAATAAAATTGCTACAACAAAATATTCGTTTTGTCCAGTTATATTTTTTAAAACCTATATTAAAAATTTTGTTAGTCGGATCCCATCAAAACCTTTCTTTCTATTACAGCTCGTTTCAGATATTCTGTAACGAATTTTATTAAGGAGATACGGCAAATGTTTAGTAGTTATAAGTGTATGTATTAAACAAGCAAAGTACAATAGCCTCCTGTTTCAGGCTAAGCCAGTTTGTCTCAAGTCACCATTAGGTACGCGTTGTATTCGTTTTTCATTGCCGTTATCTATACAAGGTCCGTATATGGGACTAAACCAGGGCATCGGATAAGCGGAGTTTGTTATTCAAGGTTAGAATATGCCTATTTATATACAACAGTTTTAAATTTATGTTTGCAAGTTGAATGCATTTGGTAATGTGGTCTTTGAATCTTAAGTTGAGGTCAATTATCAGTCCAGAGAATACAAATACAGAATACCTTAAATTCTCTAATCAATACATGCAATAAAAAAGGATATATTAATCAACTGATAAAAAACCAATTAATTTGCCATAACGGGTACGCTCCTTATTTGTATGGCTTACCAAAAGTCCATAAACCGAACGTCCACTAAGACCCATAGTTAGCAATGTAAACTCACCAACTTATAAACTATCAAAATTTTGAGTATAGGTTTTAAAAAATATAACTGGACAAAACGAATATTTTGTCAAAGATAGTTGGAGCTTCCATAAACTTATTATAAAGCAAAATATTCTAAAAAAAACATGTAATAATTTCATTAGATGCTAAATCACTTTTTACTAATATACCTATTGACCCAGCACTTAAAACAATCACAAAAAAATGGCCTTTAATAGCACATTTCACTAATTTACCTTTTAATGAATTCTTACAAGCTACCAAAATGTGTTTAAATGCTACTTATTTTAAGTTCGAAAACAAAATATACAGTCAAATTTTTGGCATAGCAATGGGCTCTCCAATATCTTCTATCATAGCTAACCTAGCACTGGAGGATCTAGAAGAAGAAATTATAAAACAGCTTAGCTACAAACCCGTATTTTTTAAAAGGTATGTTGATGACTGTATAATGTGCCTTCCAGATAACAAAATCGACAAAACGCTAAACAAATTTAATTCCGACCACCCCCGTCTGCAATTCACAATAGAGAAAGAAGTTAACAACACCATATCCTTCCTTGATTTACTAATTAATTACAATGATAAAGGAGAAACCACTACCAACTGGTTCAACAAAATAACCTGGAGTGGTAGATATCTTAATTACAAATCTAACACCCCTATGAGATATAAGAAAAATATGATTAACAACCTTGTCGACCGAGCAATGCATTTTTCACATAATAAACATAAGCCAAAAATTCCTAAAAAAGTTAAAAATATTTTAAAGAATAACGGCTACCCAAAAAGCTTCTACGAGCCAGCTATAAAAACAAAAATACACAAGATATTTAACAACTATGATAACAAAAAATCAAACGTAATAGACAACAGGATTAGTATCGACTACACCCCGGGACTATCCGAAAAACTAAAAAATATTTACAAAGTCATAATATTCAAGTTGTACACAAACCGAACAATTTTACAAAAACCTTTTTTACAAAATTAAAACCAGAAATAGAGCAAAAATATAAAACACACACCATATACAACATAAATTGCAGCGATTGTCCCCGCGTGTATATCGGAAATTCCAAACAATACCTCCATAAACGAATATACGAGCATAAATATTCAATAAAAACTAACAACAAAAAATGCACCGCTCTAGCAACCCATGCCTTAGAACATTTACACAAATTTGATTTTAATAATGTAGAAATTTTAGGTACTGAAATGAAAGATAGTAAAAGAGGATTTTTAGAAACTATACAAATCCAAAAAAAAAATTCACAAGCAATAAATTCAAAAAAAAAACGATCAAAACAATTTCACACATTTCTACCAAAAATTTAATACCCTAATTGCACATTGTTATAAATATCGTATTGCACATATTTCGTATTTATATATATATATATATATATATATATATATTGCTGTGATATACTCCTTTGAATGCGGGAACTGGGTCCTTTCAACAAAAAAATTCTAGTCCCACCGATTGGGCGTCATAAACTGCTGTGATCCTGGTTTCGCTTCAGCTGTTCACCTAATTTTATAAACCTCCTCATTCATAAAATTAAACAACACATTCCTACCACAAACATCAACGTCAACTCTATTTACATCAATATTCACAATACATTAAAATTTCAAGATTAAAATTCAGCATAAATTTCAGTTTTAAAAAGAATTTCCAGATTAATTTTATTATCATTTTAATGTGCATCCAGAATTAAAGTCCTTGTAGGATGCCTACTAATTACTATAACAATATATGCAGAGTAAAAAGGGAGCATCTACCACCCCTTTACGTTAATTAACCAGGTTCGTCTAATTGAGCTCAAAGACATACCCAAAGTTTCATCATAATTCAGAACATCAACACTAAATACCCCTTTCTACTTAAACAAGCAAATTTCATCTTAAAATTAAAATTTTATGGTTAGTACAATTTCACTAATGTCCATTTAAAGTAAATCAATTATAAAGTTATTCAACACACACAAAAATGTCAAACAAAATAGTATAATAAAGTTATTCAACACACACCAAAATGTCAAACAAAATAGTATAATTTACCTGAAGGTTACTGTCCTCGTAGCTTTAATGTACATCGTCCCTTTAGTTAATCACACCATTCCAACAGGATTATATTTACGGCTTCTAATTCTCAACGCTTTTAAAATTTTCTCCATCACCATTTATTTAAAGTTGTTTCGGGGCTTTTCCGGAACTCATCTGTGTATATCTGACCCTTGTTTCGTGGATCCAGACACGTATTTGAACCATTTAATTATTAACACCCCCGAAAAATAGCAAAGAAATTCATGCGTCTTTCACCAATATACTCCAAAACTGCCTACTTTTGTGTATACATTTGTCGTTGTAAATTTTGCTAATTGGTACAGTGATACTAAATTTTATTACCTTGTATCTAAGTGCACAGAAGTACATTCATGTTAGCACGTAAATAACAAACTATTTTGAATCACTAAAATATACGAGCAAACTTTAAATTATTTTATCAAACTAAAATGCACTGTTTAACATCTTCAATCAAGTCGCGGATGTAAGAGCTTTTAACGCATCGAATAGTCAAAAGTCTAAGAGGCCTTGTTTATATTCACCTCGGTATATATAGCAAAAAGCCTGTCTGTCGGTCTGTTCCCCAAAACGGGTAATTCTAAAGAATTTCTCATGCCATGTTCCCAGTCCGTCGCTCGCGCGTCGGTTTTTACGAATTTTTCACTCGCCCCATTTAAAACTCAGAAATTCTCACACGGCACGCAAACATATCCGAGAAAAGCTAATTAATTTTGTACAGAAATCGTTGTTTCTACCTCTGATATTTGCATCCTATTTTCAACCAATTGTGACCCTCGTGACGTTGCTTAAATCACGCCTTTACTATATGTGTCTTTGCTTGACGCATTTTCTCTTTCCTTTTTCTAACCTGTTCGCATTGGTGCAAATTGATATTCTTTATTATCGATTATATTTTAGTCCATGTGGACTATCTGGGTTAAATAACCCCGTATCGCACATTCTCGTGAATATTAAGCCCCGGTTTCTCCAAGATTCTTTGAAACCATTTGTTATCTACACAATTTTCGCCGTACGTGATATTTAAACTACGCAGGTGTTCAAAATAATATTAATTCTCAGAGCTTTATTTTCTGGTATTATAATCTTGGATTTTCACACTTTTATGCTTATTATTAATAATGGTTTAATTAACTCCAATTAAAATTGACTTCTATCCTTTCATTTTAGCGAATACAAGTTAAATATTAATTATTATGTGTACACTTTGTTTTACTACCGGTTACTTAAAATAGGGTTAATTAATATAAATTTTGCACGTAATTTCCATTTGTTTAGGAATAATTACATTACACGCAGAGCTTGTTAATACTGTTTCTTTTGATGTAAAGCGTCTTGTCCATGATTTAGATCTCTTATTTTTACTGAAACTAATAAATTTTATGCTTCACGGTTTTAATAACGCGTATTATTTAATAAAATTCCTTATACACGGTGATTAAAATTATTTGATGTGATTATTTAATTTTCTACCCTGGTCTAAATATGAGTATTTTCCCCCTATTTGAATACAAATAATCCCACTTATTTGAATGCAAATATAAAGCATTTAGACAAAAAATTACAAAAATTTCCTATCTCTCTCACCCTTATCTATCTAACTTACCTACTTTGTCTCCAATCAAAAAAATATTTACACCTACCTATATCCCTATCCGATTCCTAACTCTCACCTACTTCTGTAAACTGAAATTATCCCTAACTTCATCCTACTCATCCATCTAATCCTATATACATCCTATATACCTATCCTATTCCTAACTTTTAACTAATCTTCACTATACTTTACGTCCCCCTACCTAATCCTATATGCCTATCCTATTTCTAACTTTTAACTAATCGTCACTATACTTTACTTCCCCCTACCTAATCCTATATGCCTATCCTACTCTTACTCTATTCCTAACTCTCCACTAATCTTATATGAAATATCTACACTTAACCTATCTTATTTTCTTCCTACATTTACTCTTTATTCTCATCCTAAACCTATTCCTAATTATCTCCCATATTTATCCTATACCTAGCTTTATTTTCTATAAACACTTACTTCTACTTTTCTATATACACCTATCTCTATTCTTATCCTATTTAAATTTTACTCTATTATACACCTATTTCTCCTGTGGTGCTGGTTCTCCGGTATAAGGGAATAGTAGGTTGACGTGAAACCGTCCCCTCTCATTTCCCGTACCTACTTCCTTAATAAATATGTGCACTCCCCTACTACTTCACCTATCTCAAAAGGTCCCTCATATGGCAAGTGTAGTTTAGCACATGTCATCCTATCTCTCTTCCCTACTCTCAAGCTTTTTACTACTACCTGGTCTCCCACTTTAAATTTTACCCTCTTTCTAATTCTTGCGTTCATCTTCCTTGTATATTTTTCAGCTCTCTTCCTTAACCTCTCCTCACATCTACCAAAAGTTGTTGGAATTCATCGTCCCTAGGCACAATTTGCCATGGTCTTTCGGGATACTGTTGCTTGATCAGCATGATGGGACTGGTTTCTGTCACGGTACTAGGGGTTTCATTGATAAAGATTCAACCTTGGACAAATTGTCCTCCCATAAACGATGATTCCTATGTGAAGCTAAACGCAAAACTTAACCGTCTCTTGAATATATCGCTCAGCTGGATTCGCTTGAGGATGCCTTATGCTACAAAACACCACTTTAATGTTTTGCCTCTCCCAATAATCTCTAAATCTTTGATTATTAAAATAAGTAGCATTGTCTGCTAATACCCGTTTAAAAGTTCCTACTTCCTACAAAATTGTTCCAATTTCTTATTTGTTCCGACTGTGTTACAATCCCGAGTGGGATATAATTTGGTAAATTTCGAAAACACATCAGTCACAATCAGCACATGTTTGTGTCCTTTGTACTTCTGACTAGATTACTCAAATAGTCAATAGCAACTAAGTCCAGGGATTTTGTACGTGTATACTTTGTACCACATCTTGACTCGTACTATTTTGTACTTTCCTAAAGTACATAAGTGACAAGTGTTGATGACTGACTTTACTAACCCTAAGTCTTTAGTTGAAAAAACGTTTCCTAAAATTAACCATGTCTTTCGGATCCCTATGTGACCATATCTTAAGTGCAGATCTTTGATAATTAATTTTGCTTGTACCCTATCCACTACATACACTTCCAATTCTTGAATTTTTTACACAAAAGCCGTTTATCATATGGAAGTTTTAAATCCCGGTTCGTTTTCTAACTTCGTTCTAACAATCTGTAGCTCCTCACTCTGCCTCTGGTTCCTCAAGATCTCCTCTTCTCCATATACTGAATCATTTTGTAGTAGACTGTTCATGGCAATCATGATGTCACACGGTCTTTTGTTATCCATGTCCCTGTTTCTACTAAACGCGTCTGCTATAAAATTATTTTCTCCCTTAATATATCTAATCTCAAGTCAAACTCCTGTAGTAACAACCCCCATCGATATACTCGATTGTTAGAAAATCTCGTATTCATCAACGCACACAACGCCGAATGATCCGTTTCGATTACAAAATGTCTTCCTATCAAAAAAAATTTTAACTTCGTAACACCAAACACCACTGCAGCCATCTCCTTTTCACTAATCGTGTAATTTACTTCATGCGGCTTCAGTGTGCGTGAAACAAAAGATATGGGCACCTCTTCCCCCTCTTGTACTTGGTACAACTCTGCTGCTAATGCACTATCCGATGCATCCGTCCTCAGTACGAAACCAACATCAAATCTGGGATGCCTCAAAATTAGTTGGTCGTGAAATTGTTCCAACAGTGTTAGATATGCTGCCTCTTGACTTTCCGTCCAACTCCATCTTACTCCCTTCTTCAGAAGTTTAAACAATGGACCCGCTTTTTCAGCAAATCCCGGTACAAACTTTTATAAAAGTTAAGGACCCCAAAAGCTCTTAATTTCCTAATGTTATTAGGTCTCGGATATGTCAAAAGTTCGGACAATCTTTCTTTATCGATACACATACCTTGAGTGTTCACCACATACCCCAGAAGTTTAACGGTTTTGAAAAAATTCACATTTTTCTATATTCAGCCTCAATCCTGCTAACTTAAGCTCTAATAATATCCGTTCTAAATGAGAGTAATGTTGTTCCTCAGTTTCACTAAAATTAAAATATCATCCACATAGTGTATGCAGAATTGCTCATATGCTCCTAAAATTGCTTGCATTGCCTTAATTAATGCTGCACTTGACGTTGACAAACCATACGGTACTACCTTAAAATTATAGATTTTTCCTCTACGGAAAATCCTGTGTACCTTCTAGAATCTTTGTGTAATGGAATCAGCCAGAATGAATTCCTTAAATCTAATTTACTAAAAATAAACTTGCCACTTAATCTCGTCAAAAGCGTGTCCATGGATGGTGGACAATGAATTGCGGTTTGGTCCGTTGATTAATTTTCGTGCATCTAAACATAAACGAATGCTATCATCCTTTTTCTTAACTACCACCAACGGATTTATGAAATGAGTGTTTGATACCTCTATTATGCCATCTTCCAACATTTTATTTAATTCTGCCTTCACCTGCTCCCGATATGCTGCTGGAATTGGATAAACCTTTGCGTTGAACGGTTCTGAATTATCCACTTCCAATTTGTGCTCATAGCCTAACGCTGTGCTTGCTTCTACCCCACTAATTCTGCATGTTTTTGTAATAAAGCTTGAACCTCTACTCTCCTATCCTCTGGACATCTTATTGTGTTGATCTGTTTTACTTCATCATCCTCTACCTCTACTACATTAATATTCAACCCCGTGTCATCCTCTGTGACTTCATAACTGCCCTTCCATGGCACTACCCTATCTTTAATCCTTACTACCTTCCTTTCCATATCTATCAAAACCCTAACTTCATCATACAGTCAACACCTAAAATGCTCTGAAACTTCAGTCCAGGTACAATTACAAACTCCTGTTCACAGCTTAAACCTCCTATATCTATCCTAAGCACCACAACACTATTTACTACAGCAAACTTCTTTTATTTGGAGCTACTAAATGGCTACGCTTTATAGGCATAATTCTATCACAAACCTTATCCCTAATTTTGCTGACGAATTCCTCCGATATTAAACTCGCCTCTGCCCCTGTATCAAGTAATACTTCTACATTATTCTCAAAAATTTCTATATTAATAATTGGCAAACATAATTTTCCTCAGTTTCTGGCTCTACTTCCTCCTCAATTTTGAAAAATTCACGTGGATGTTCATATACATTTACACTGAAATCTAGTGGTCTGTCGCGTTCTAAAAATCCTGTCCAGGTCTGTTTTCCTACTCGGTCCTGGTCTAGCCGTCACCTCCGCGTATGTCCTAGGCGTTTCCACTCGTTCCGTGTCTGTATTAGCAGTCCCGCTCATGTCTGGTGAACTATTCATTCTGGTAGGTCCCGGTCTCGGTGCAGGTCCCCTTCTAAACTATTACTCCTAACATATGGTCGTCTCTGTTCCCAATTCTGTCGCTGGTATTCGTAACTATTCCCCCCGTCTAGCGTAGTTGTCCCGTCTATTGTCAAACCTAACTGTGTTGATCTGTCTTTCCCTGTTATCCCGAGGTCGTCCACTACTTACGTCGTCGTACCTCTGCAGGTATTCCAAAACATTTCTCTGTCCACTATGTTCTGTAGTGCTACGTGCTGTCTTATGTCTACCTCGAAGTGTCGTGATAAATACTTAATAATTTGTCGGTCCGTCAGTGGTGGGTTCAGTTGCTTTGCTATGCTATACTTGCGTATAGCATATTGCTCCCTACTTCCTGAAAATTCTCCTTAAACTTCCTGTGATTAAGTCGTCTCGTACCTGGTCTTGTCTGTGGTCACTCCAGTAGTGCTTTAAAAATTTGTTTTCAAAGTCCTGATACGTGTCTATGTCCTGTCCTACTAAATTGTACCACGCTTCCGCATTGTCCTTTAATAAAGCCTTTATCGTATTTAGTTTAGTTTGTTCGTCAAATAAATTTCCCACTAGATTTCTTACACTATTAATAAAAATTTGTGGATTTACCCTGTTATCGCCATAAAACTTCATGTGTTGGTCCAATGATACTCCACCTGTATAAAATCTGGGACCATCCCCCGTTAAACTTGACATGTTGTATTTGATACTACTAACTTCGCGTTCTACCCTGCCTAACTGATCCCTACATGAGTCCGTTACTTCAGTCATTTTTGTATTAATCTCTTCTTCACAAAAAATGCGTACTTCGGACTTTAAATGTCCCATTTCCTGTCGAAGACCTGTAATATCACGCTCATTTTTTTCAACCCTATTTTCTACTTCCCCCAGTTTCACGGTAAGACTATCTTTAAATTCTGTAAATTCTTTAGTATTTTGTTCAATTTTCCCGCTTATCTGCTCTAATTTTCGGCTGGACTCCTCCCTAGCTCTATTAGATTCATCCCTAGCTCTATTAGCTTCCTCGTTCATCCTCTCTAGCATTCTCATTATATCATCTCGTTTCCTTAATCCCTGATTCCGTCCTCGACTGATCTCTACTGCCTCCAGCTTCTTCCATTTTCGAATTTTTTCCGCACAATGCACTATCGTCACTTCCAATTTCCACTCCTTGACTCCTTAACCACTCTTTTCTCTGCATACGTTCTAATCACTTTCACACACTCTAAAATACTCTTAAATTTATACACACAGAAACTCTCTCTCAGATCGCCAGTTTCCTGGAATAAAATAACAAAATTTTATTTGGAACTCGAGCCCTCACGTTGTGGTCGCCATGAACTGCTTTGATATACTCCTTTGAATGCGGGAACTGGGTCCTTTCAACAAAAATTCTAGTCCCACCGATTGGGCGTCATAAACTGCTGTGATCCTGGTTTCGCTTCAGCTGCTCACCTAATTTTATAAACCTCCTCATTCATAAAATTAAACAACACATTCCTACCACAAACATCAACGTCAACTCTATTTACATCAATATTCACAATACATTAAAATTTCAAGATTAAAATTCAGCATAAATTTCAGTTTTAAAAGAATTTCAAGATTAATTTTATTATCATTTTAACGTGCATCCAGAATTAAAGTCCTTGTAGGATGCCTACTAATTACTATAACAATATATGCAGAGTAAAAGGAGCATCTACCACCCTTTACGTTAATTAACCAGGTTCGTCTAATTGAGCTCAAAGACATACCCAAAGTTTCATCATAATTCAGAACATCAATACTAAATACCCTTTCTACTTAAACAAGCAAATTTCATCTTAAAATTAAAATTTTATGGTTAGTACAATTTCACTAATGTCCATTTAAAGTAAATCAATTATAACGTTATTCAACACACACAAAATGTCAAACAAAATAGTATAATAAGTTATTCAACACACACCAAAATGTCAAACAAAATAGTATAATTTACCTGAAGGTTACTGTCCTCGTAGCTTTAATGTACATCGTCCCTTTAGTTAATCACACCATTCCAACAGGATTATATTTACGGCTTCTAATTCTCAACGCTTTTAAAATTTTCTCCATCACCATTTATTTAAAGTTGTTTCTGGGCTTTTCCGGAACTCATCTGTGTATATCTGACCCTTGTTTCGTGGATCCAGACACGTATTTGAACCATTTAATTATTAACACCCCGAAAATAGCAAAGAAATTCATGCGTCTTTCACCAATATACGCCAAAACTGCCTACTTTTGTGTATACATTTGTCGTTGTAAATTTTGCTAATTGGTACAGTGATACTAAATTTTATTACCTTGTATCTAAGTGCACAGAAGTACATTCATGTTAGCACGTAAATAACAAACTATTTTGAATCACTAAAATATACGAGCAAACTTTAAATTATTTTATCAAACTAAAATGCACTGTTTAACATCTTCAATCAAGTCGCGGATGTAAGAGCTTTTAACGCATCGAATAGTCAAAAGTCTAAGAGGCCTTGTTTATATTCACCTCGGTATATATAGCAAAAGCCTGTCTGTCGGTCTGTTCCCCAAAACGGGTAATTCTAAAGAATTTCTCATGCCATGTTCCCAGTCCGTCGCTCGCGTGTCGGTTTTACGAATTTTCACTCGCCCCATTTAAAACTCAGAAATTCTCACACGGCACGCAAACATGTCCGAGAAAAGCTAATTAATTTTGTACAGAAATCGTTGTTTCTACCTCTGATATTTGCATCCTATTTTCAACCAATTGTGACCCTCGTGACGTTGCTTAAATCACGCCTTTTACTATATGTGTCTTTGCTTGACGCATTTTCTCTTTCCTTTTCTAACCTGTTCGCATTGGTGCAAATTGATATTCTTTATTATCGATTATATTTTAGTCCATGTGGACTATCTGGGTTAAAAACCCCGTATCGCACATTCTCGTGAATATTAAGCCCCGGTTTCTCCAAGATTCTTTGAAACCATTTGTTATCTACAAAATTTTCGCCGTGGATATTTAAACTACGCAGGTGTTCAAAATAAATTTTCAGAGCTTTATTTTCTGGTATTATAATCTTGGATTTTCACACTTTTATGCTTATTATTAATAATGGTTTAATTAACTCCAATTAAAATTGACTTCTATCCTTTCATTTTTAGCGAATACAATTAAATATTAATTATTATGTGTACCTTTGTTTTACTACCGGTTACTTAAAATAGGGTTAATTAATATAAATTTTGCACGTAATTTCCATTTGTTTAGGAATAATTACATTACACGAGGCTTGTTAATACTGTTTCTTTTGATTAAAGCGTCTTGTCCATGATTTAAATCTCTTATTTTTACTGAAACTAATAAATTTTATGCTTCACGGTTTTAATAACGCGTATTATTTAATAAAATTCCTTATACACGGTGATTAAAATTATTTGATGTGATTATTTAATTTTCTACCCTGGTCTAAATATGAGTATTTTCCCCTATTTGAATACAAATAATCCCACTTATTTGAATGCAAATATAAAGCATTTAGACAAAAAATTACAAAAAAATTTATCTCTCTCTACCCTTATCTATCTAACTTACCTACTTTGTTCCAATCAAAAAAATATTTACACCTACCTATATCCCTATCCTATTCCTAACTCTCACCTATTCTTAAACTGAAATTATCCTAACTTCATCCTACTATCCATCTAATCCTTATACATCCTATATACCTATCCTATTCCTAACTTTTAACTAATCTTCACTATACTTTACTCCCCTACCTAATCCTATATGCCTATCCTATTCTTAACTCTATTCCTAACTCTCCACTAATCTTATATGAAATATCTACACTTAACCTATCTTATTTTCTTCCTACATTTACTCTTTATTCTCATCCTAAACCTATTCCTAATTATCTCCCATATTTATCCTATACCTAGCTTTATTTTCTATAAACACTTACTTTCTACTTTTCTATATACACCTATCTCTATTCTTATCCTATTTAAATTTTACTTATTATACACCTATTTCTCCTGTGGTGCTGGTTCTCCGGTATAAGGGAATAGTAGGTTGACGTGAAACCGTCCCTCTCATTTCCCTACCTACTTCCCTTAATAAATATGTGCACTCCCTACTACTTCACCTATCTCAAAGGTCCCTCATATGGCAAGTGTAGTTTAGCACATGTCATCCTATCTCTTTCCCTACTCTCAAGCTTTTACTACTACCTGGTCTCCCACTTTAAATTTTACCCTCTTTCTAATTCTTGCGTTCATCTTCCTTGTATATTTTTCAGCTCTCTTCCTTAACCTCTCCCTCACATCTACCAAAAGTTGTTGGAATTCATCGTCCCTAGGCAAATTTGCCATGGTCTTTCGGGATACTGTTGCTTGATCAGCATGATGGGACTGGTTTCTGTCACGGTACTAGGGTTTCATTGATAAAAGATTCAACCTTGGACAAATTGTCCTCCCATAAACGATGATTCCTATGTGAAGCTAAACGCAAAAACTTAACCGTCTCTTGAATATATCGCTCAGCTGGATTCGCTTGAGGATGCCTTATGCTACAAAACACCACTTTAATGTTTTGCCTCTCCCAATAATCTCTAAATCTTTGATTATTAAAATAAGTAGCATTGTCTGCTAATACCCGTTTAAAAGTTCCTACTTCCCTACAAAATTGTTCCAATTTCTTATTTGTTCCGACTGTGTTACAATCCCGAGTGGGATATAATTTGGTAAATTTCGAAAACACATCAGTCACAATCAGCACATGTTTGTGTCCTTTGTACTTCTGACTAGATTACTCAAATAATCAATAGCAACTAAGTCCAGGGATTTTGTATGTATACTTTGTACCACATCTTGACTCGTACTATTTTTGTACTTTCCTAAAGTACATAAGTGACAAGTGTTGATGACTGACTTTACTAACCCTAAGTCTTTAGTTGAAAAAACGTTTCCTAAAATTAACCATGTCTTTCGGATCCCTATGTGACCATATCTTAAGTGCAGATCTTTGATAATTAATTTTGCTTGTACCCTATCCACTACATACACTTCCAATTCTTGAATTTTTTACAAAAAGCCGTTTATCATATGGAAGTTTTAAATCCCGGTTCGTTTTCTAACTTCGTTCTAACAATCTGTAGCTCCTCACTCTGCCTCTGGTTCCTCAAGATCTCCTCTTCTCCATATACTGAATCATTTTGTAGTAGACTGTTCATGGCAATCATGATGTCACACGGTCTTTTGTTATCCATGTCCCTGTTTCTACTAAACGCGTCTGCTATAAAATTATTTTCTCCCTTAATATATCTAATCTCAAGTCAAACTCCTGTAGTAACAACCCCATCGATATACTCGATTGTTAGAAAATCTCGTATTCATCAACGCACACAACGCCGAATGATCCGTTTCGATTACAAAATGTCTTCCTATCAAAAAATTTTAACTTCGTAACACCAAACACCACTGCAGCCATCTCCTTTTCACTAATCGTGTAATTTACTTCATGCGGCTTCAGTGCGTGAAACAAAAGATATGGGCACCTCTTCCCCTCTTGTACTTGGTACAACTCTGCTTAATGCACTATCCGATGCATCCGTCCTCAGTACGAAACCAACATCAAATCTGGGATGCCTCAAAATTAGTTGGTCGTGAAATTGTTCCAACAGTGTTAGATATGCTGCCTCTTGACTTTCCGTCCAACTCCATCTTACTCCCTTCTTAAAGTTTAAACAATGGACCGCTTTTCAGCAAATCCCGGTACAAACTTTTATAAAAGTTAAGGACCCCAAAAACTCTTAATTTCCTAATGTTATTAGGTCTCGGATATGTCAAAAGTTCGGACAATCTTTCTTTATCGATACACATACCTTGAGTGTTCACCACATACCCCAGAATTTAACGGTTTTGAAAAAATTCCATTTTCTATATTCAGCCTCAATCCTGCTAACAAGCTCTAATAATATCCGTTCTAAATGAGAGTAATGTTGTTCCTCAGTTTCACTAAAATTAAAATATCATCCACATAGTGTATGCAGAATTGCTCATATGCTCCTAAAATTGCTTGCATTGCCTTAATTAATGCTGCACTTGACGTTGACAAACCATACGGTACTACCTTAAAATTATAGATTTTTCCTCTACGGAAAATCCTGTGAACCTTCTAGAATCTTTGTGTAATGGAATCAGCCAGAATGAATTCCTTAAATCTAATTTACTAAAAATAAACTTGCCACTTAATCTCGTCAAAAGGTGTCCATGGATGGTGGACAATGGAATTGCGTTTGGTCCGTTGATTAATTTTCGTGCATCTAAACATAAACGAATGCTATCATCCTTTTTCTTAACTACCACCAACGGATTTATGAAATGAGTGTTTGATACCTCTATTATGCCATCTTCCAACATTTTATTTAATTCTGCCTTCACCTGCTCCCGATATGCTGCTGGAATTGGATAAACCTTTGCGTTGAACGGTTCTGAATTATCCACTTCAATTTGTGCTCATAGCCTAACGCTGTGCTTGCTTCTACCCCCACTAATTCTGCATGTTTTGTAATAAAGCTTGAACCTCTACTCTCCTATCCTCTGGACATCTTATTGTGTTGATCTGTTTTACTTCATCATCCTCTACCTCTACTACATTAATATTCAACCCCGTGTCATCCTCTGTGACTTCATAACTGCCCTTCCATGGCACTACCCTATCTTTAATCCTTACTACCTTCCTTTCCATATCTATCAAAACCCCTAACTTCATCATACAGTCAACACCTAAAATGCTCTGAAACTTCAGTCCAGGTACAATTACAAACTCCTGTTCACAGCTTAAACCTCCTATATCTATCCTAAGCACCACAACACTATTTACTACAGCAAACTTCTTTTTATTTGGAGCTACTAAATGGCTACGCTTTATAGGCATAATTCTATCACAAACCTTATCCCTAATTTTGCTGACGAATTCCTCCGATATTAAACTCGCCTCTGCCCCTGTATCAAGTAATACTTCTACATTATTCTCAAAAATTTCTATATTAATAATTGGCAAACATAATTTTTCCTCAGTTTCTGGCTCTACTTCCTCCTCAATTTTGAAAAATTCACGTGGATGTTCATATACATTTACACTGAAATCTAGTGGTCTGTCGCGTTCTAAAAATCCTGTCCAGGTCTGTTTTCCCTACTCGGTCCTGGTCTAGCCGTCACCTCCGCGTATGTCCTAGGCGTTTCCACTCGTTCCGTGTCTGTATTAGCAGTCCCGCTCATGTCTGGTGAACTATTCATTCTGGTAGGTCCCGGTCTCGGTGCAGGTCCCTTCCTAAACTATTACTCCTAACATATGGTCGTCTCTGTTCCCAATTCTGTCGCTGGTATTCGTAACTATTCCCCGTCTAGCGTAGTTGTCCCGTCTATTGTCAAACCTAACTGTGTTGATCTGTCTTTCCCTGTTATCCCGAGGTCGTCCACTACTTACGTCGTCGTACCTCTGCAGGTATTCCAAAAACATTTCTCTGTCCACTATGTTCTGTAGTGCTACGTGCTGTCTTATGTCTACCTCGAAGTGTCGTGATAAATACTTAATAATTTGTCGGTCCGTCAGTGGTGGGTTCAGTTGTTTGCTATGCTATACTTGCGTATAGCATATTGCTCCCTACTTCCTGAAAATTCTCCTTAAACTTCCTGTGATTAAGTCGTCTCGTACCTGGTCTTGTCTGTGGTCACTCCAGTAGTGCTTTAAAAATTTGTTTTCAAAGTCCTGATACGTGTCTATGTCCTGTCCTACTAAATTGTACCACGCTTCCGCATTGTCCTTTAATAAAGCCTTTATCGTATTTAGTTTAGTTTGTTCGTCAAATAAATTTCCCACTAGATTTCTTACACTATTAATAAAAATTTGTGGATTTACCCTGTTATCGCCATAAAACTTCATGTGTTGGTCCAATGATACTCCACCTGTATAAAATCTGGGACCATCCCCGTTAAACTTGACATGTTGTATTTGATACTACTAACTTCGTTCTACCCTGCCTAACTGATCCCTACATGAGTCCGTTACTTCAGTCATTTTGTATTAATCTCTTCTTCACAAAAATGCGTACTTCGGACTTTAAATGTCCCATTTCCTGTCGAAGACCTGTAATATCACGCTCATTTTTTTCAACCCTATTTTCACTTCCCCAGTTTCACGGTAAGACTATCTTTAAATTCTGTAAATTCTTTAGTATTTTGTTCAATTTTCCGCTTATCTGCTCTAATTTTCGGCTGGACTCCTCCCTAGCTCTATTAGATTCATCCCTAGCTCTATTAGCTTCCTCGTTCATCCTCTCTAGCATTCTCATTATATCATCTCGTTTCCTTAATCCCTGATTCCGTCCTCGACTGATCTCTACTGCCTCCAGCTTCTTCCATTTTCGAATTTTTCCGCACAATGCACTATCGTCACTTCCAATTTCCACTCCTTGACTCCTTAACCACTCTTTTCTCTGCATACGTTCTAATCACTCTCACACACTCTAAAATACTCTTAAATTTATACACACAGAAACTCTCTCTCTCAGATCGCCAGTTTCCTGGAATAAAATAACAAAATTTTTATTTGGAACTCGAGCCCTCACGTTGTGGTCGCCATGAACTGCTTTGATATACTCCTTTGAATGCGGGAACTGGGTCCTTTCAACAAAAAAATTCTAGTCCCACCGATTGGGCGTCATAAACTGCTGTGATCCTGGTTTCGCTTCAGCTGCTCACCTAATTTTATAAACCTCCTCATTCATAAAATTAAACAACACATTCCTACCACAAACATCAACGTCAACTCTATTTACATCAATATTCACAATACATTAAAATTTCAAGATTAAAATTCAGCATAAATTTCAGTTTTAAAAAGAATTTCAAGATTAATTTTATTATCATTTTAACGTGCATCCAGAATTAAAGTCCTTGTAGGATGCCTACTAATTACTATAACAATATATGCAGAGTAAAAAGGGAGCATCTACCACCCCTTTACGTTAATTAACCAGGTTCGTCTAATTGAGCTCAAAGACATACCCAAAGTTTCATCATAATTCAGAACATCAATACTAAATACCCTTTCTACTTAAACAAGCAAATTTCATCTTAAAATTAAAATTTTATGGTTAGTACAATTTCACTAATGTCCATTTAAAGTAAATCAATTATAACGTTATTCAACACACACAAAATGTCAAACAAAATAGTATAATAAAGTTATTCAACACACAAAATGTCAAACAAAATAGTATAATTTACCTGAAGGTTACTGTCCTCGTAGCTTTAATGTACATCGTCCCTTTAGTTAATCACACCATTCCAACAGGATTATATTTACGGCTTCTAATTCTCAACGCTTTTAAAATTTTCTCCATCACCATTTATTTAAAGTTGTTTCTGGGCTTTTCCGGAACTCATCTGTGTATATCTGACCCTTGTTTCGTGGATCCAGACACGTATTTGAACCATTTAATTATTAACACCCCGAAAATAGCAAAGAAATTCATGCGTCTTTCACCAATATACGCCAAAACTGCCTACTTTTGTGTATACATTTGTCGTTGTAAATTTTGCTAATTGGTACAGTGATACTAAATTTTATTACCTTGTATCTAAGTGCACAGAAGTACATTCATGTTAGCACGTAAATAACAAACTATTTTGAATCACTAAAATATACGAGCAAACTTTAAATTATTTTATCAAACTAAAATGCACTGTTTAACATCTTCAATCAAGTCGCGGATGTAAGAGCTTTTAACGCATCGAATAGTCAAAAGTCTAAGAGGCCTTGTTTATATTCACCTCGGTATATATAGCAAAAAGCCTGTCTGTCGGTCTGTTCCCCAAAACGGGTAATTCTAAAGAATTTCTCATGCCATGTTCCCAGTCCGTCGCTCGCGTGTCGGTTTTACGAATTTTTCACTCGCCCCATTTAAAACTCAGAAATTTCACACGGCACGCAAACATGTCCGAGAAAACTAATTAATTTTGTACAGAAATCGTTGTTTCTACCTCTGATATTTGCATCCTATTTTCAACCAATTGTGACCCTCGTGACGTTGCTTAAATCACGCCTTTTACTATATGTGTCTTTGCTTGACGCATTTTCTCTTTCCTTTTCTAACCTGTTCGCATTGGTGCAAATTGATATTCTTTATTATCGATTATATTTTAGTCCATGTGGACTATCTGGGTTAAATAACCCCGTATCGCACATTCTCGTGAATATTAAGCCCCGGTTTCTCCAAGATTCTTTGAAACCATTTGTTATCTACACAATTTTCGCCGTACGTGATATTTAAACTACGCAGGTGTTCAAAATAATATTAATTCTCAGAGCTTTATTTTCTGGTATTATAATCTTGGATTTTCACACTTTTATGCTTATTATTAATAATGGTTTAATTAACTCCAATTAAAATTGACTTCTATCCTTTCATTTTTAGCGAATACAAGTTAAATATTAATTATTATGTACACTTTGTTTTACTACCGGTTACTTAAAATAGGGTTAATTAATATAAATTTTGCACGTAATTTCCATTTGTTTAGGAATAATTACATTACACGCAGAGCTTGTTAATACTGTTTCTTTTGATGTAAAGCGTCTTGTCCATGATTTAGATCTCTTATTTTTACTGAAACTAATAAATTTTTATGCTTCACGGTTTTAATAACGCGTATTATTTAATAAAATTCCTTATACACGGTGATTAAAATTATTTGATGTGATTATTTAATTTTCTACCCTGGTCTAAATATGAGTATTTTCCCCCTATTTGAATACAAATAATCCCACTTATTTGAATGCAAATATAAAGCATTTAGACAAAAAAATTACAAAAAAATTTCCTATCTCTCTCTACCCTTATCTATCTAACTTACCTACTTTGTCTCCAATCAAAAAAAAATATTTACACCTACCTATATCCCTATCCTATTCCTAACTCTCACCTACTTCTGTAAACTGAAATTATCCCTAACTTCATCCTACTCATCCATCTAATCCTATATACATCCTATATACCTATCCTATTCCTAACTTTTAACTAATCTTCACTATACTTTACGTCCCCTTACCTAATCCTATATGCCTATCCTATTTCTAACTTTTAACTAATCTTCACTATACTTTACTTCCCCCTACCTAATCCTATATGCCTATCCTACTCTTACTCTATTCCTAACTCTCCACTAATCTTATATGAAATATCTACACTTAACCTATCTTATTTTCTTCCTACATTTACTCTTTATTCTCATCCTAAACCTATTCCTAATTATCTCCCATATTTATCCTATACCTAGCTTTATTTTCTATAAACACTTACTTCTACTTTTCTATATACACCTATCTCTATTCTTATCCTATTTAAATTTTACTCTATTATACACCTATTTCTCCTGTGGTGCTGGTTCTCCGGTATAAGGGAATAGTAGGTTGACGTGAAACCGTCCCCTCTCATTTCCCGTACCTACTTCCCTTAATAAATATGTGCACTCCCCTACTACTTCACCTATCTCGAAAGGTCCCTCATATGGCAAGTGTAGTTTAGCACATGTCATCCTATCTCTCTTCCCTACTCTCAAGCTTTTTACTACTACCTGGTCTCCCACTTTAAATTTTACCCTCTTTCTAATTCTTGCGTTCATCTTCCTTGTATATTTTTCAGCTCTCTTCCTTAACCTCTCCCTCACATCTACCAAAAGTTGTTGGAATTCATCGTCCCTAGGCACAATTTGCCATGGTCTTTCGGGATACTGTTGCTTGATCAGCATGATGGGACTGGTTTCTGTCACGGTACTAGGGGTTTCATTGATAAAAGATTCAACCTTGGACAAATTGTCCTCCCATAAACGATGATTCCTATGTGAAGCTAAACGCAAAACTTAACCGTCTCTTGAATATATCGCTCAGCTGGATTCGCTTGAGGATGCCTTATGCTACAAAACACCACTTTAATGTTTTGCCTCTCCAATAATCTCTAAATCTTTGATTATTAAAATAAGTAGCATTGTCTGCTAATACCCGTTTAAAAGTTCCTACTTCCTACAAAATTGTTCCAATTTCTTATTTGTTCCGACTGTGTTACAATCCCGAGTGGGATATAATTTGGTAAATTTCGAAAACACATCAGTCACAATCAGCACATGTTTGTGTCCTTTGTACTTCTGACTAGATTACTCAAATAGTCAATAGCAACT
Source organism: Platerodrilus igneus (assembly GCA_036346225.1). Lineage (NCBI taxonomy): Eukaryota > Metazoa > Arthropoda > Insecta > Coleoptera > Lycidae > Platerodrilus > Platerodrilus igneus. The sequence goes on along the minus strand of JARFIW010001332.1, from coordinate 64,556 downwards.
AAGTCCAGGGATTTTGTACGTGTATACTTTGTACCACATCTTGACTCGTACTATTTTGTACTTTCCTAAAGTACATAAGTGACAAGTGTTGATGACTGACTTTACTAACCCTAAGTCTTTAGTTGAAAAAACGTTTCCCTAAAATTAACCATGTCTTTCGGATCCCTATGTGACCATATCTTAAGTGCAGATCTTTGATAATTAATTTTGCTTGTACCCTATCCACTACATACACTTCCAATTCTTGAATTTTTTACACAAAAGCCGTTTATCATATGGAAGTTTTTAAATCCCGGTTCGTTTTCTAACTTCGTTCTAACAATCTGTAGCTCCTCACTCTGCCTCTGGTTCCTCAAGATCTCCTCTTCTCCATATACTGAATCATTTTGTAGTAGACTGTTCATGGCAATCATGATGTCACACGGTCTTTTGTTATCCATGTCCCTGTTTCTACTAAACGCGTCTGCTATAAAATTATTTTCTCCTTAATATATCTAATCTCAAGTCAAACTCCTGTAGTAACAACCCCATCGATATACTCGATTGTTAGAAAATCTCGTATTCATCAACGCACACAACGCCGAATGATCCGTTTCGATTACAAAATGTCTTCCTATCAAAAAAAATTTTAACTTCGTAACACCAAACACCACTGCAGCCATCTCCTTTTCACTAATCGTGTAATTTACTTCATGCGGCTTCAGTGTGCGTGAAACAAAAGATATGGGCACCTCTTCCCCTCTTGTACTTGGTACAACTCTGCTGCTAATGCACTATCCGATGCATCCGTCCTCAGTACGAAACCAACATCAAATCTGGGATGCCTCAAAATTAGTTGGTCGTGAAATTGTTCCAACAGTGTTAGATATGCTGCCTCTTGACTTTCCGTCCAACTCCATCTTACTCCCTTCTTCAGAAGTTTAAACAATGGACCCGCTTTTTCAGCAAATCCCGGTACAAACTTTTATAAAAGTTAAGGACCCCAAAAAGCTCTTAATTTCCTAATGTTATTAGGTCTCGGATATGTCAAAAGTTCGGACAATCTTTCTTTATCGATACACATACCTTGAGTGTTCACCACATACCCCAGAAGTTTAACGGTTTTGAAAAAATTCACATTTTTCTATATTCAGCCTCAATCCTGCTAACTTAAGCTCTAATAATATCCGTTCTAAATGAGAGTAATGTTGTTCCTCAGTTTCACTAAAATTAAAATATCATCCACATAGTGTATGCAGAATTGCTCATATGCTCCTAAAATTGCTTGCATTGCCTTAATTAATGCTGCACTTGACGTTGACAAACCATACGGTACTACCTTAAAATTATAGATTTTTCCCTCTACGGAAAATCCTGTGTACCTTCTAGAATCTTTGTGTAATGGAATCAGCCAGAATGAATTCCTTAAATCTAATTTACTAAAAATAAACTTGCCACTTAATCTCGTCAAAAGCGTGTCCATGGATGGTGGACAATGGAATTGCGGTTTGGTCCGTTGATTAATTTTTCGTGCATCTATACATAAACGAATGCTATCATCCTTTTCTTAACTACCACCAACGGATTTATGAAATGAGTGTTTGATACCTCTATTATGCCATCTTCCAACATTTTATTTAATTCTGCCTTCACCTGCTCCCGATATGCTGCTGGAATTGGATAAACCTTTGCGTTGAACGGTTCTGAATTATCCACTTCCAATTTGTGCTCATAGCCTAACGCTGTGCTTGCTTCTACCCCACTAATTCTGCATGTTTTGTAATAAAGCTTGAACCTCTACTCTCCTATCCTCTGGACATCTTATTGTGTTGATCTGTTTTACTTCATCATCCTCTACCTCTACTACATTAATATTCAACCCCGTGTCATCCTCTGTGACTTCATAACTGCCCTTCCATGGCACTACCCTATCTTTAATCCTTACTACCTTCCTTTCCATATCTATCAAAACCCTAACTTCATCATACAGTCAACACCTAAAATGCTCTGAAACTTCAGTCCAGGTACAATTACAAACTCCTGTTCACAGCTTAAACCTCCTATATCTATCCTAAGCACCACAACACTATTTACTACAGCAAACTTCTTTTTATTTGGAGCTACTAAATGGCTACGCTTTATAGGCATAATTCTATCACAAACCTTATCCCTAATTTTGCTGACGAATTCCTCCGATATTAAACTCGCCTCTGCCCCTGTATCAAGTAATACTTCTACATTATTCTCAAAAATTTCTATATTAATAATTGGCAAACATAATTTTTCCTCAGTTTCTGGCTCTACTTCCTCCTCAATTTTGAAAAATTCAAGTGGATGTTCATATACATTTACACTGAAATCTAGTGGTCTGTCGCGTTCTAAAATCCTGTCCAGGTCTGTTTTCCCTACTCGGTCCTGGTCTAGCCGTCACCTCCGCGTATGTCCTAGGCGTTTCCACTCGTTCCGTGTCTGTATTAGCAGTCCCGCTCATGTCTGGTGAACTATTCATTCTGGTAGGTCCCGGTCTCGGTGCAGGTCCCCTTCCTAAACTATTACTCCTAACATATGGTCGTCTCTGTTCCCAATCCTGTCGCTGGTATCCGTAACTATTCCCCGTCTAGCGTAGTTGTCCCGTCTATTGTCAAACCTAACTGTGTTGATCTGTCTTTCCCTGTTATCCGAGGTCGTCCACTACTTACGTCGTCGTACCTCTGCAGGTATTCCAAAACATTTCTCTGTCCACTATGTTCTGTAGTGCTACGTGCTGTCTTATGTCTACCTCGAAGTGTCGTGATAAATACTTAATAATTTGTCGGTCCGTCAGTGGTGGGTTCAGTTGCTTTGCTATGCTATACTTGCGTATAGCATATTGCTCCTACTTCCTGAAAATTCTCCCTTAAACTTCCTGTGATTAAGTCGTCTCGTACCTGGTCTTGTCTGTGGTCACTCCAGTAGTGCTTTAAAATTTGTTTTCAAAGTCCTGATACGTGTCTATGTCCTGTCCTACTAAATTGTACCACGCTTCCGCATTGTCCTTTAATAAAGCCTTTATCGTATTTAGTTTAGTTTGTTCGTCAAATAAATTTCCCACTAGATTTCTTACACTATTAATAAAAATTTGTGGATTTACCCTGTTATCGCCATAAAACTTCATGTGTTGGTCCAATGATACTCCACCTGTATAAAATCTGGGACCATCCCCCGTTAAACTTGACATGTTGTATTTGATACTACTAACTTCGCGTTCTACCCTGCCTAACTGATCCCTACATGAGTCCGTTACTTCAGTCATTTTGTATTAATCTCTTCTTCACAAAAAATGCGTACTTCGGACTTTAAATGTCCCATTTCCTGTCGAAGACCTGTAATATCACGCTCATTTTTTTCAACCCTATTTTCTACTTCCCCCAGTTTCACGGTAAGACTATCTTTAAATTCTGTAAATTCTTTAGTATTTTGTTCAATTTTCCCGCTTATCTGCTCTAATTTTCGGCTGGACTCCTCCCTAGCTCTATTAGATTCATCCCTAGCTCTATTAGCTTCCTCGTTCATCCTCTCTAGCATTCTCATTATATCATCTCGTTTCCTTAATCCCCTGATTCCGTCCTCGACTGATCTCTACTGCCTCCAGCTTCTTCCATTTTCGAATTTTTTCCGCACAATGCACTATCGTCACTTCCAATTTCCACTCCTTGACTCCTTAACCACTCTTTTCTCTGCATACGTTCTAATCACTCTCACACACTCTAAAATACTCTTAAATTTATACACACACAGAAACTCTCTCTCTCAGATCGCCAGTTTCCTGGAATAAAATAACAAAATTTTTATTTGGAACTCGAGCCCTCACGTTGTGGTCGCCATGAACTGCTGTGATATACTCCTTTGAATGCGGGAACTGGGTCCTTTCAACAAAAAAATTCTAGTCCCACCGATTGGGCGTCATAAACTGCTGTGATCCTGGTTTCGCTTCAGCTGCTCACCTAATTTTATAAACCTCCTCATTCATAAAATTAAACAACACATTCCTACCACAAACATCAACGTCAACTCTATTTACATCAATATTCACAATACATTAAAATTTCAAGATTAAAATTCAGCATAAATTTCAGTTTTAAAAAGAATTTCAAGATTAATTTTATTATCATTTTAACGTGCATCCAGAATTAAAGTCCTTGTAGGATGCCTACTAATTACTATAACAATATATGCAGAGTAAAAAGGGAGCATCTACCACCCCTTTACGTTAATTAACCAGGTTCGTCTAATTGAGCTCAAAGACATACCCAAAGTTTCATCATAATTCAGAACATCAATACTAAATACCCCTTTCTACTTAAACAAGCAAATTTCATCTTAAAATTAAAATTTTATGGTTAGTACAATTTCACTAATGTCCATTTAAAGTAAATCAATTATAACGTTATTCAACACACACAAAAATGTCAAACAAAATAGTATAATAAAGTTATTCAACACACACCAAAATGTCAAACAAAATAGTATAATTTACCTGAAGGTTACTGTCCTCGTAGCTTTAATGTACATCGTCCCATTAGTTAATCACACCATTCCAACAGGATTATATTTACGGCTTCTAATTCTCAACGCTTTTAAAATTTTCTCCATCACCATTTATTTAAAGTTGTTTCAGGGCTTTTCCGGAACTCATCTGTGTATATCTGACCCTTGTTTCGTGGATCCAGACACGTATTTGAACCATTTAATTATTAACACCCCGAAAAATAGCAAAGAAATTCATGCGTCTTTCACCAATATACGCCAAAACTGCCTACTTTTGTGTATACATTTGTCGTTGTAAATTTTGCTAATTGGTACAGTGATACTAAATTTTATTACCTTGTATCTAAGTGCACAGAAGTACATTCATGTTAGCACGTAAATAACAAACTATTTTGAATCACTAAAATATACGAGCAAACTTTAAATTATTTTATCAAACTAAAATGCACTGTTTAACATCTTCAATCAAGTCGCGGATGTAAGAGCTTTTAACGCATCGAATAGTCAAAAGTCTAAGAGGCCTTGTTTATATTCACCTCGGTATATATAGCAAAAGCCTGTCTGTCGGTCTGTTCCCCAAAACGGGTAATTCTAAAGAATTTCTCATGCCATGTTCCCAGTCCGTCGCTCGCGCGTCGGTTTTACGAATTTTCACTCGCCCCATTTAAAACTCAGAAATTCTCACACGGCACGCAAACATGTCCGAGAAAAGCTAATTAATTTTGTACAGAAATCGTTGTTTCTACCTCTGATATTTGCATCCTATTTTCAACCAATTGTGACCCTCGTGACGTTGCTTAAATCACGCCTTTTACTATATGTGTCTTTGCTTGACGCATTTTCTCTTTCCTTTTTTAACCTGTTCGCATTGGTGCAAATTGATATTCTTTATTATCGATTATATTTTAGTCCATGTGGACTATCTGGGTTAAATAACCCCGTATCGCACATTCTCGTGAATATTAAGCCCCGGTTTCTCCAAGATTCTTTGAAACCATTTGTTATCTACACAATTTTCGCCGTACGTGATATTTAAACTACGCAGGTGTTCAAAATAATATTAATTCTCAGAGCTTTATTTTCTGGTATTATAATCTTGGATTTTCACACTTTTATGCTTATTATTAATAATGGTTTAATTAACTCCAATTAAAATTGACTTCTATCCTTTCATTTTAGCGAATACAAGTTAAATATTAATTATTATGTGTACACTTTGTTTTACTACCGGTTACTTAAAATAGGGTTAATTAATATAAATTTTTCACGTAATTTCCATTTGTTTAGGAATAATTACATTACACGCAGAGCTTGTTAATACTGTTTCTTTTGATGTAAAGCGTCTTGTCCATGATTTAGATCTCTTATTTTTACTGAAACTAATAAATTTTTATGCTTCACGGTTTTAATAACGCGTATTATTTAATAAAATTCCTTATACACGGTGATTAAAATTATTTGATGTGATTATTTAATTTTCTACCCTGGTCTAAATATGAGTAATATATATATATATATATATATATATATATATATATATATACCACCACTATTATACAAGTTTACTTATCACCACACACTACAGTTTATATTATTTAACAGTTTAGACTAAATAATTAATATTATTACATTCGTATACTTTAAGTGTTCCTCTTTCCTGTATTTTTAAACGAAAAACATAATTTTATTTTTATGAAATAACAATTTTTAGAGAATTTTTATAACTGTGACAAATGTTTAAATGTTTTATTTAGCTTAGATACACAATGTAGAATTAAATTTTAGGTATGTAATTATTAAAAATATTTTTCATATTTTATAGGTAATATTTTGTAGAACATAATTAATAATGGTCCTGATGACCTAAACGCGTCTTACGAATAATAAACGCAATTACAAATTGTTATAGTTATTCTACCTACTTTTAGAAATAACTATAGGTATACATTGACCAGCGTCCAAGAAACTTCAATATTATATCCAATACAGATGTCCAAGAAATTAAAATAATGTTTATGTATATATATATATATATATATATATATATCATATATATATATATATATATATATATATATATATATTGCTGTGGATCGCTCTAAGGAAATTCTCGCCCCACGGATTGGGCGCCATAAGAGTGCTGTGGATTGTTGGGTCAGTCTCTGGAACTCCCTAAAACCTATTCAAATTCTAACGTTGGGCCCTCATAAGATTGCTGTGAATCCAAGGATTAAAAGTTTCAGAATCGAGAGTGAGTCATTAAATACTTTTCAAAATAAAAAGTTTACAACAAAAAAAAAATTCTTATCCAGACTTCTGCTTCAAAATATCTTCGACAGCTTACCTGGCTAGCTCGGCTGTGCCTCTGCTCGGATACCTAGATTTACAATCATTCTTCCTTGCCACTCACACACTATTCAATAGCATCATCAAATAATACAACAATCATATAATCTTTATTTACCGCTATTTACAAACAAATATTCACAGATATGTACAGTTTGGTTACAACTCAATAAGTGATATCTTTGTAAAATCCTTGTTCTAAAATTTTATTTATGAACACATTTAATACAATTGGAGTAGATGGGCCCCAATTAATACCCTATATTTATTGCACACTGGAGTATGGTGAGCTCATAATAACCCAGTTTATTAATGTATGCCTTTTACCTTGCATAAAATTACCACAAAATTAATAAACCCATGTACCCTTAACAATCCAATTTAAATTCATAATGAAATTTAATAAGCTTTACATACACTTTTTTTTCAATATTTAAAATACCATAATAATTGTCAAGTACACGTATCTTTTTCGATACGTTATATTAACCATAAATAACCCCTAATGTTCACTCATACATCACCAAATAATTCCCAAAAGTTTATCAAATAACAGAAAATACAAATGAGTTTCCTGGAAAATACTTCAAGCATTCCACCTCCTTGGATGATGCTTTACCGAACCCCTTGTCTTCGTGATTATGCGCTCTGATCCTCCAGATAGATGATAACCTTAGTATACGCCGAACTCCTTGCTAGCAATTACCATTCCATTACAGCATACAAATGCACGTACATTATACTTTTGTTTATTGATTTATTAGCTTGTTATGGTATTAGTTGGACCTCGGTTAATTTAATTCATTCGACACTACACATGTTAATAACTACAAGGCCTCAACTTACCACGTTATAAGTGCTAATACTATCTTTACTGAATTATACAATTTTTCAATACTCACAAGACCCTGCTATAACGTCGGTTTATTGTTATACGTAGTCTAAAGCGATGAAAATACAAAGAGAATAAGAGAAAATCAAAAGAGAACGAGCCGTATTCTCTCCGAGTATTTATATCCTTAAAATGCCACCACTCGGCTACACTTCACGCGAAATACTTATTTCTAAAATAACATTCTGCAAATTTTAATCTAACTGACTTAAAGCAACGCTACATGTTGCCACACTTTAACCTCAAAATGTCGTGATAAATATTTAATTATCTGTCTGTCAGTCAGTGGTGGATTAACTTGTTTGACTATGCTATACTTCCGTATAGCATATTGCTCCCTACTTGCTGCAAACTCCCCTTTAAATTTACCTGTGATAAGATTGTATCGTACCTGGCCCTGTCTGTGGTCACTCCAGTAGTGTTTAAGAAATCTGTCTTCAAAGTCATTGTACGTGTCAATTTCCTGTACGATTAAATTGTACCAAGCTTCAGCACGGTCTTTTAGTAAAGCTTTCGCAACACAAAGTTTCGCCTGTTTGTCATATAAATTATTTACCAAACCTTTAATGTTATTAATGAATATTTGAGGGTTTACCCTACCATCCCCATAAAATTTCATTTGTTGATCCAGCGACATATTACCTGTTACAAATTTTGGACCATCCCCCATCAAAGTTGCTACATTTTGTTTAATTCCGGTCACCTCTCTCACGACCCTACCTAACTGATCCTTACACGAGTCCGTTACTTCAATCATTTTAGTATTAATCTCGTCGTCATAGAAAATCCTTACTTCTGTCCTTAATTGTCTAATTTCCTGATTTAAACATCTAATGCCACGCTCATTTTTATTTACCCTATTTTCTATTTCCCCCATTTTTACAGTCAAGCTATTTTTGAAATCCGAAACTTCTTTATTTGTCCCATCTATTTTTTCACTTAGTGTGTCCCTAACCCCCCGTTAATGTCTCACTCATCTGATCAAATTTCCTGATAGATTCTTCATTCATCCTCTATAGCATTCTCAAAATTAATTCATTTCCAGCTTCTCCCGACTCTGTCCTCGACTGATCCCTACTACCTCCAGCTTTCTCCATTTTTCTTGATTTATCAAACAGGGCACTATCGTCACCTCCAATTTCCACTCCTTGACTTCTTAACCACTCCTTTCTCTGCATACGTTCAAATCACTCCCACTCACTCTCAAAATTTATTTTTAAATTTATCTCAAACAGACTCTCTCTCTCAGATCGCCAATTTCCTGTAGATCGTTCGGTCAGTCTCTGGAACTCCCTAAAACCTATTCAAATTCTAACGTTGGGCCGTCATAAGATTGCTATGAATCCGCGGATTAAAGTTTCAGAATCGAGAGTGAGTCATTAAATACTTTTCAAAATAAAAAGTTCACAACAAAAAAAATTCTTACCCTGATTTCTGCTTCAAAATATCTTCGACAACTTCCCTGGCTAGCTCAGCTGTGCCCCTTCTCGGATACCTAGATTTACAATCATTCTTCCTTGCCACTCACACACCACTCAATAAAATCATCAAATAATACAACAATCATACAATCTTTATTTACCGCTATTTACAAACAATTATTCACAGATATGAACAGTTTGGATACAACTCAATAAGTGATATCTTTGTAAAGTCCTTGTTTAAAAATTTTATTTATAAACACATTTAATACAATTGGAGTAGATGGGCCCCAATTAATACCCTATATTTGTTGCACACTGGAGTATGGTGAGCTTATAATAACCCAGTTTATTAATGTATGCCTTTTACTTTGCATAAAATTACCACAAAATTAATAAACCCATGTACCCTTAACAATCCAATTTAAATTCATAATGAAATTTAATAAGCTTTACATACACTTTTTTTTCAATATTTAAAACACCCTAATAATTGTCAAGTACACGTATCTTTTCCGATATGTTATATTAACAATAAATAACCCCTAATGTTCACTCACACATCACCAAATAATTCCCAAAAGTTTATCAAATAACGGAAAATACAAATGAGTTACCTGGAAAATACTTCAAGCATCCACCTCCTTGGATTATGCTTTACCGAACCCCTTGTCTTCGTGATTATGCGCTCTGATCCTCCAGATAGATGATAACCTTAGTATACGCCGAGCTCCTTGCTAGCAATTACCATGCCATTACAGCATTCAAATGCACGAACATTATATTTTTGTTTATTGATTTATTAGCTTGTTATGGTATTAGTTGGACCTCGGTTAATTTAATTCATTCGACACTACACATGTTAATAACTACAACGCATCAACTTACCACGTTATAAGTGCTAATACTATTTTTACTAGATTATACAATTTTTCAATACTCACTAGACTCTGCTATAACGTCGGTTTATTGTTATACGTAGTTTAAAGCGATGAAAATACAAAGAGAATAAGAGAAAATCAAAAGAAAACGAGCCCCATTCTATCCTAGTATTTATATCCTTAAAATTCCACCACTCGGCCATACTTCACGCAAAATACTTATTTCTAAAATAACATTTTGCAAATTTTAATCTAAATGACTTAAAGCTTCCAGAAATTAACCTCGTGGACGTGCTATATTATCCGAAAAATTGCATTCACCTGTCGCGTGTTCTTCTGTTGTAAAACTATCTGTTTCAACCAATGATACAGTACTGTGTCGTCATAAAACTCCGCCTGTAATATTTTTATCCTTGTCTTATGCATATTTGGTGTCGCGTTTTAACCCCACTTGAGTTATATAAAATCGATATTGCTGACGGCGTCTCATGTTTACTACACGTGGATTTTAGTACGAGCGTTTTGAAGCCAATGCATTTATATCCGTCTTTATCTGTAGCATATTATTGATCGTGCATCCCTTCCTCTTTTTAAGAAACTTTGTTAGTTTGTTATTCGAAGCCACTGACGGTAGGAAATATATTCTACGAAGCCCGCTTTGTTATGTTGATAAATTCAAAGAAGGTAACTTTTCAAAACATGCAGGTGTTCTTAATTATTGACTTTTTAAAACAACAATTCTAGGAGCTTATATTTCAAGGTATTCGATACAATTGACGTCCTTGTCTGCTACCACGAACCCTTTTGCCTTGTAATTATTGATTTTCTATACCCTGGTGTGTCTCTTAATGCTATTACACGTTGAATTAAAATAAATTAAATTAATTATGCGTGTCTATTTGTTTTTAAAACTGGTTTTCTTTATGAACTTATTACCCTTTTAATTATTAATTATATAATACGTCAATACTTGTTCGTTTAAATTAAATAAATAAAATAAATTTTACGCGTAAATAAATTGTTTTTTTCTCTATACCGGGTGTTTGAAATTGCATTGCTTACCCCAAATTTAACCCTTTGAATCCATAACAATATATATATATATATACAATGCTATGATAAGAGGGTAGTTTTTAAGGGTAGATTGCCATAGGGGTCGTAGGATAGATACAAATAACATTAACTTTAAAAAAAACTAATAAGTCCATCAATTATAAAAGGAAATCGACTATTTTACAAAAAGTCAATTGCGAGGACACTGTATATAAAGGATATTTGAGTTAGGGCATGAAAAAGAAGCTCATTGATTAATAATCCGATACCATTTAATTAGAATTGTGTGTTCGTCGTATAATATGTTTAAGTATAATTTACCAGTAAAGATAAGGTTTTAGAAGCAAGTAATTGCATCAAAATTAATTATCGGGAAACATATATAAATCGGTATTCCAAATATTTAATATTTACGTCGAAAATATCAACGCGTGTATAAGCAAAATGCATCTTAATACGTTATTATTAGAAAATGAATACGTGACTACGTAGAATACATTTACCAACATTCTGTAACAAACAAATAAACACCAGGCGGTTCTTTATATGATAAGTTTTGGACTTTTAAACTACAAACATAAAATTACCTGATTGAATGTGGGTAATAATTAAAAATCCTAAGAAATAACTATATAATACAGAACGCTTACGCGACTGATAAAGCATTAAAGAATTAGACAAGGATTTTGAAAAATACCGAGCTCTGCTAGAGATAAGGCAAAGTACAAGCCTTAATCAATAAACACGCCAATGGAAACGATTGGTGGGAAGGGCTTATAAATACGATAGCAAATGAATAAAGAGGTCAGTTCATATTCAACCAAGCACAAATTATGCTGAAATGCAGTAGAAGTTTACGTGATGAAATTAATTAGTGAAACGTTTAAATTCAGAATAAGTAAAATTTGAAAGTGCAAAAAATTGTGCTACGAAAAATAAGTCGATCTACAAATAGACGTAAGTTAAACAACTAATTAAATTAATTTTAATATTTAACAAAACAGGGGTTTTGTTGATGCCACTTTTGTTGATGTCACTTTTGTGGAGGCCACTTTGTTGATGCCACATTCGTGGGGGCAACTTTTGTGGACGCCACGTTCGTTGATGTCAGTTGATATTTAAGTTTATATGCAAGTCGATGTTCATGTCAAGATTTAAGCCATAACACAAATCTAAAAATACGTCTAAAGATGCGATCAAAAGGGTACCCAATGTTGATTCAAGGAGGAATACCAGAAATCAAAAATGGATAATTCTGGCCAATAAGTAGAGCGAACATATTAAGAGATGCAGACCACGGACACTAAGAGGCAACTAAAGTGACCGTTCCAGGTTAGCGATTTTTAAACAATTTATTATTTAAAAACTTTCAAATTAAATATTCGCTATACATTATATATTTGTAAGAGTCACCAATAAGGTCATTTGAAAATATGAAACAGGGAAAGCATCTTAGAACGTTCAAAGATACTTGAGAGTAATTATAACATATTTTTGCTAGTTTTCAGGAAAGCATAAATTTGGTAAATGTAAATATTATATCCAGGGGAAAATTTTTAGGTTACACAAGATTGTACATATTATCAATTATTATATGGTGTCATCTTTGAATTGCTAAAATAAAATTTATTATTAGGAAGTCGAGCATTTAGTGAGCTAGTTGTGGAAAACAAGAAAGTACTAAAAATTGAATGGGCAGAAAGGGTATATCACAACAAATAAAATATAACGTACAAATCGTCAGGCTTAATAGAGCAGTTCATAGCAATATATAAGACACCTAACGTACGAGCTTAAATCGTAGGGCAATTTCACAGAAATATAAAAGCGCACAAATCGTGGGGCGAATGCATAGCAATAAATATAGACACCCAATCGTGGGGCAAAACACAGCAATAAATATGACGCCCAACATTGGAGCTTAAAAGAAATAAAGTAATCACAGCAATAAAAATAACGCCCAATCGTGGGGCTTGTAAGGCTCACATCACAGCAATAAAATTATGGCACAGCAACGTGTGTTTGTCTATGTGCAGTGTCTGTATATTGTATATTTGTGTATGTTATGTATGTGTGTGTCTGGTAAGCTTTGTTTTGTTGTGTAGAGTTGTGTATGTGCGCGCGTGTGTGTGTGTGGGTATCTGTACGTATGTGTACGTGTGTATATTGAGTGTAACTATATTATTTGTCAATAGAACCTAAGTTCCTTTTTTTTAAATATATTTCATTATTTTATGTATTTTTGCTATTTGGGTGACTTGAAATTGAGCAAGTAAGTGTGTATCGAACTTAGATTGGAAATATGTGTTTTCTTATTTATACTATTTGGACTGTTATATATGTGACCCATTTCTTTGAAAATGCGTTTAGAAGTCACTTCTTCGGTTTCTAATATTTTAGCGTCATTGAAATTCATATTATGACCTTTCGTTAAGACATGTGTAGACAAAGCACATGCCTGAGGTTTTATTTTAATATCACTTTTGTGTTGCGTTATTCGCTGTTTTAAATTTTGAACAGTTTGACCTATATAGGATGCATCACAATCTTAGCAGTTAATTTTATATATGGTATTCCGTTGATATAAACAGGGAGTTTTATCTTTTATTTTAGAAAATAAATTTTTTATTGAGATTAAGTTTTGTTTCGCGATTTTTATGTTTTCTTTTTCAAATACTTGGATTAATTTAAGTGTTAAGCGTTCAATATAAGGTAATGTTTTGTAAGGAGTGTTTATAAGGTCTATATTATTTTTATTGGAGAATGTGCGGCTAAGTAGTGTTGTTTTTATTACAGTTGAAGGATAACCGTTTTCTCTTAAAATTTTAGAAAATAATTTAACATTCTTATTGTATAATGAAAGATGGGAAATTCTTTTTATGCAATTTTTCATTTCTATAATAAAATTTATCTTGGTACTAAAATTTTGATAAGAATAGAAGTTAATATATCGATTTGAATTTGTTGGCTTTTGATACCAGTCTAGTATGATTTTGTTTTCTCGTGTTCCAATTAATAATGTATCTAGAAATGGCACGCTGTTATTTGTTTCCATTTCAGCTGTAAATTGTAGGTGTTTATTATACCTATTAAAAATTTCTAATGTTTCATTAAGCTTTTGTTCGGGAATGGCTGTAATTATGTCATCTACAAACTTTCTAATAAATGGTAGTTTGAAAGACAGCTTAGGTGTAATTGTTTCGAGGAGAGTATCCATTACTATGTCGGCAATCACTGGACTTAAGTTCGAGCCCATTGGAGAACCAAAAATTTGTTTAAAATAATTATCATTTTGGTTGTCCAATGGGCTCAAACCTAAGTCCAATGACATAGTAATGGATACTCTCCTCGAAACAATTACACCTAAGCTGTTTTTCAAACTACCATTCATTAGAAAGTTTGTGATGACATAATTACAGTCATTCGAAAACAAAGCTTAATGAAACATGTAGAATTTTAATGGGTATAAAACACTACAGTGTTCACAGCCTGAAATGGAAATCGATATATAACAGCTGTGTCTTATCAATTCTAGATACCAGATAAACTTATATGAAATAGGAAATCGCAGAAAGAATTTCCATACTGACTGGTATCAAAAGCCAACAAATTCAAATCGAAGTATCCTTCAACTGTAATAAACTCTCAGTTCTCAATCAAAATTCTAGTACCTAAGATCTAAACTTTACCTTATAGAAATAAAAATCGCTATAAAAAGACATAAATTCATCTGTCATTATACAATAGAATATTAAATTATTTTCTAAAATTAAGATAAAACTCCTTGTTTATCCTTAACGGATACTGTATATAAAATCAACTACTCAGCTTGCATGCATCTATTGACAAACTGTTCAAATCTAAAACGCGAATATACGAACCTATAAACACTTATAAAACATTACCTAATTGAACGCTTAACACCTAAATTAATCCAAGTAATTTCAATGACGTAAAACATAAAATCCGAAAATAACTTAATCTCAATAATTGCATTTTCTAGAAATGTAAAAGATAAAACTCCATTGTATAAATAACGGAATACCATATCTCAATCTAAGTTTGATTAACTACTCAGATTGTGATGCATCCTAAATAGGACAAACTGTTCAAAATATCTAAAACAGCGAACTAACGTCTATTGACACAAAAGTCAGTATTCAACAACAACAACACCGCCCCCGATCGATATCTACACACACTTTTATCACGAAAGGTGCGGCACGACATTTCAATACGTTAAAATCACGTTACAAACCAAAACACCCCGTCGACATCTACAACCTTTTCAACGAAATGGGTACGAACTATACAGTCCAAGATAGTATAAATACCTTGAAAAGCACATATCTCCAATCTAAGTTTGATATACACTTACTTGCTCAATTTCAAGTCACCCAAATAGCAAAAGTACATAAAATAATAAAATATATTTAAAAAAAAGTAACTTAGGTTCTATTGACAAATAATATAGTTTCAAACAACAACAACACCGCCCCCGATCGATATCTACACACACTTTTATCACGAGGGCGGCACGACTTCCACGTTAACATCACCGACAAACCATACATACCCTACACCCTACACGCACACACCTGCACATACATACCTCTCTTTTACATAATACGCACACCCTTTACAAGATATTTATGATCCTTTTAAAAAGGGCCGGCCAGCTTCTCCATAGCCATACTATCGTTATCCTCAAACCTAACTAATACTAACACACACACACACACACACACACACACACACACACACACACACAGACACACACACGCACATACACAACTTTACACAACAAAACAAAGCTTATCAGACACACACATACATAACATACACAAGTATACAATATACAGACACTGCACATAGACAAACACATTCACCTGCAAACCAGATATTATTTACTAGTACACCCCACTCATAATCATTTAGCATAAAGCATATTCATAATTTAAATTTAGTTCCACTCTAGTTTAGTTTGCATGTTTATATACAAATGTTTTAATTTATATATCATTTGTCAGAAACCGTCAATCTTGTAATTATTCGAAATCGCTTTTTAAAATGTTTCCTGTTACACATGCCAGTAATTACACAATCTCAACTATTGTAAGTATATATTCATTTGCAAAAACTGTGTTTGTACAACGTGAAATTTTTAGTAATCTGTGACCAAGAGTAAAAATTACTCGAAAATTTAGATGGAATAGAAAGAGTACGCCTTTTATTATTTCTTCTAAACAGGACCTATAACCCATAAAAAAACTTAATAGTATTAAACCAGAGGTCGTTAAGTCTAACTATATATATATATATATATATATATATATATATATATTATTGTAACATACTGTTTTAATACGCTCTAATTAGTTCTATGATTTCTAAAAATAGTTATTTTCTAGTTTAATTTTAGCATTCTAATTATTAGAATGAAGGTCTGGTAACATAAATATATCTGTAATTGTAACGATTGCAAGACTACCCAAGTAGCGTCCTAGCGAAGTTTCCAGGAAGATATAATCCAAGAGTCAATAAATTTTTCTAAAGGCACTTTACGTGAAAGGCACTAAACATGTCAGATTAGTTGCTATCTATGATTAGATGTCAATCATGTTCTAGGACCCTATTTATGTCTGGGTGGTCGGAAGGAATTTTTCAATTAGCGGGACACTCAACTAAAAATTAGTTCCGAGAGCTACTTGTTTGGCTATCTTAGGCAATTGGCAGTTTAATTAATCTTAAAGATTTACGACCGGCGTATCCTAAGCCGAGTATGAGAGCCAAGAAAGGGGTTATTTTTCAATTAACTTAAATGTATATAAGGATGCCAGCCGGTGGTAATCGGGGTTGTTTATTTCCAGACGCGTTGTAGTCTAAAGCTCGCGGGCTTCCAGATTGAGTAAGTGTTTTATTTCTTTGAATTCAAGTGCGTGCCGTTATGTTCAAAGTTAGTTTATTTCTCTGAGTAAGTAATTATTATATATAGTATTACTATGAACTCAAGGCTGTGTTTTGCATCATAAGTCATTTATTTGTTTAAATACAATATCTGTCGACTTTCATAGCGTACAACTTCGGGTTAAAGCCCCGTTCCAGTAATTTAATCCCGTTAGGTTATTGTTAAAGACCGCATCTTTTGAAGGGTTTCTTATTTTATTGTGTTTCGACGTTGACCGAGGCTTGTAGTAACTAAGCCACGAATTCCGTTACTGCACTATTTGACCCGTGTGAAGGTCATGTTTTTCCTGTCATTGATGACCCCGTGATAAAAGGAAGGTCGTTTCAGTATGCAAGGTAAGTAGACTGCGGTAGCGTTAATTAATTATATGTATGGGGATGTTTGCACCCAGAACTGTTGTTAATATTCATAAAATAAGGACTTTAGAATTGTTTAGTTAAGTTGTGTTTGTGCTAGCCGGAGACTTTATAAGATTTGCCCCTGTGAAGTGAAGTATTTTCTGTTCTGCAATCTTGGTTCATCGCCACAAACAAAGTGCGACGAGAGCTATTACCGCGATCGGTCCATGGGCCGTTTAATTCCCATGGTGGCGCCCTATTGTAAATAATGTTAATTACTGTATAATTTTGTATGCATATGTAATTAGGTTAAGTTAGTTAGTAGGCCGTTTAATAAAACAATTGGAATTTTGTCTTAGTGTGTTGTTGTTTAATGAACCTCCCCTTCTCACCGACTGCAGCAGCTTGCGAGGCAATGTCCCGAAACGTGAGGGTACTATAGTGTTAGAGGTCCTTCCCATTTATTATTTATTGTTAATTGGATACCCTCACGCGGTAGGTAAATATTCAAATCACAATAATATATATATATATATATATATATATATATATTATTAATACCTCCCACTCCTTCTTTACTTGCTTGCTGTTTGTTCAGTGTCTGTCTTTATTCTATATTCTTAAAAATTTTTATTTTATTTTACCCCTTTTTGTCGCGCCTTTTATGTAATGTGCACAGCTAATGCACGCCCCGTACTTGCAACGTTTGGTTGGTTCTTTAATTAACTATTTATTTCAATGCCTCGACTATTTAAGCTCTCAAATCTTAGGGTGTTCAAACTACTTATAGTGAGTTCTGTTATAAGTAGATGTGCAAAGTCCAACCAACGTGCACACTCTTTTGTTTTAGTACTAAATTTTTACTCTGCTTTTGTGTATGTCAAAATTTTACTACGATCAACGTCGCTTTGTGCCAAATTAAATTACTACCAAAATTTATGACTGTTTTTGACGTTTTAAGATATTTCAGCACTCACCTGGTTTATACTTCGTATGTGGCCGCTCTAACTGCTGGCTCAAAATCCTTGTCGCCGTATGCGTCTTTACACTGATATCCGAACTGATTGAATTTTAGTATCGCCTCCAGGTGTCGTTCTTAATTTAGCTGCTCCCCAATACCTGAAATAATTACCCTAATTTAGAATTTTGAATACCCTGTGCTGTAACTTTCCCTGTGCTAATTTCTGCTTTAATTCTCCACTACCAATTGCTGCTCTCCAAAATTCCGCTCCTCGTGTTCTCAATTAATCGGTCCGCTTCTTCGTATCTAATCCAATTCTACTCGCCGTCCTGTATATATATCCTCTCGATGTCCTGCTACAAATCTATAAATCGCTATCCAAATCCAACTTCTTTCCTTTATGTATAATTCCTCTCGATGTCCTGCTACCTAATATCGCTATCCAAATCCAACTTCTTTCCCTTGTATAACCACTCGATGTCCTGCTACCTAATATCGCTATCCAAATCCCACTTCTTTCCTATGTATAACCACTCGATTGCCTGCTACCTTTCCCAATATCGTTCCAAATCTATATAAATTTCCGTCGTTTCGCCGTCGCACTATCACTACTCTTTAAACTTATTACTTTCGTTGCAGTTGCTCCTTTACCCTTCTTTACTCTTCTTCACTTAATCAAAACTCTTTATAATCAAATACTTTTATTAACTTCTTTTAAAATCGTATACAAATTAGTACAGTTTGAAAAACACGTCTTTTTACAAATAAATTTCGAAATAATCTCTGTTTGTTTGCTTTCCAAGGCGACCATTATAACTTTCTTGTCTACTACACTTTAAAGTACATAACTAAATCGTCCAATAACATCCTAACATTTCGTTTGTGTCGCACATACCATAGTTCATGTCCTTTTACACTTTCTTTATTTACATAAAATTCTAGTATTTGTCCTAAATATTTACAGTTCATCAATCACATTTGACTTTGTTATAACTAATAATTTTGAGCTTACAAATATTGTCCAAAAGTTGATTCTATTTAAAATGAAACCAAAATAAATCACACTTGAACCTGGATGCGTGGTTGATAGTAAACGTCCACAGACGCATCCGGTTTTTGGACGGCAAATGTACTTTCAAAGGCCTTTAAAATTCAAACTCGGCATAAACCCTTGAGCACTGTACATCTTACTACGTCATTTAGTCATTTTAATATTACCTTTTGGCACTTAATTTCAACTACCATTTTGAATGGTATTTTAGTATATGAAAAATACGGCAAACATACATTTTTAAGTTTATGTGATCAAATATGTGGATTATTTTGCTTGGCATATACTACCTTGTACTAAACAACCCTTAGAACTCTTGGTAGCTCCCTTATACATTACAATATATATATAAAGACAAGTTATTTGCAGTCCGCAGTAAGAAAATTGTATATAAAGTAAGATGTATCTGTAAACAAACTCTTATGACAATAATAAGAGCCATTGACAAATACAAATCGGACTGGTAGTTATATAGCCATTAACAAAACATTAGCTTCACAGGGGAGGAAACTTTTATAGTCATCTATAAAATTTATTATGTAGCTTCGGTTCAATTCTGTACTTCCACACTTTAGTAGTGTTGGTGTTTTATCACTTGATGGCGGTTTTATTTACTTTTGCCATAGTACAGTGATTGTTTCGAAATTATATCATTATAATAGCTTCGATTACTTCATAGGGTTCTTGGGAACTATTTCACTCTGATGAGGCTAACAAGCCGAAACCATTGGACAGTGGATGTTTCTTCCCCTGTGAAGTAATAAAGCTAATGTTTTGTTAATGACTATATAACTACCAGCCCGATTTGTATTTGTCAATGGCTCTTATTATTGTCATAAGAGTTTGTTTACAGATACATCTTACTTTATATATATATATATATATATATATATATATATATATATATATATACAGGGTGCCCTATTTCTTACACGTTGTATGGGTAACTCTGTTATTTGTGACATTAGAGAAAAGGTTAAATGGGAAAACTAGTGCAGTTTTTAATGCCGAGTTCAGCCATGAAGAGATAATTAACATACAGGGTGTAGCAAAAGCGTTATACCAAAATAACGAAATTTTGATCTTTTTTGTTTTGCTTCGTGGCTCATTTATTGTGATAGATACAGTAAAACGTTGTAGATCTTTTTTACATTATTTTAAAAGGAGAATAAGATAAACTTATTTGTTTTTACATGGCCTTGGTCATGTTCGAGTAAATAAGTGAGGTTATGTTTTTTTAAATGGAAACCATAATTAGCGGTAGTTTTGATAGAAAGGCATTTTTTCCTCTTTTTAGTGATGTACTACAGTGTACATGTTCAACATAAAAATTTTTGAAAAAATTTTGTTTTTATGAAATACGAAACTTTGTATTAAATAATATGTGAATATTTGAACTGATTTTAAGAATCAAGTAGCCATATGACACATAACAATAGATTTCACTTGTTTAAATAACAGAAATTAGATAGTACATTATTTTCTTCTAAGAGATAGAATGTCTTATACAAATTAAGAAAATAATGACATGCTCTTTTGCTACTATTCTTCGAATCGTAACACACGTGCAGCAGCGGATTTGTACTTTGAAAGATACATGGAAAGTAAGCAACCACACTGTCGGATATTTAGCAAACTTGAAAATAATCTCAAGGCATATTGTGCTTTTACCAAACCTAAATTCTTACGAAAATGTTGAAACGAATGTGTTGGCGTTTGTTAACTATAAACCAGAATCTTCTACTGCCGAAATTGCAAACCACTGTGCAACTTCTAAGGAAACTGTGAGGTGTACTCTGAAAAGTCGGAAATATCATCCCTATCACTATTCTATTTCGAATACATTGTATCCAGTGGATAATCAAAGACGGATAGCATTTTGTCGTTGGTACCTTAATAAATGTGAAGAGGATTCATATTTTTGGAAAACCATTATGTTTACTCACGAGACTAAATTTACAAATAACGAAATATTTAATTGGCATAACAAAGTATTTTATTCTCAAGAAAATCCTAAACTTGTGCGTAAATCCAGAGATCAACATCAATTTCGTATTAATTGTTGGTGTGGAATATTTTGTGGAAAAATTATTGTACCTTTTTTTATAACGACAATTTGGCCGCTGCAAATTACTTAAATTTTTTAAAACACCAACTGGAAGAATATTTGGATGAATTACCTATCAACATCCATTACAGACCAAAGTATTTCCAACACGATGGTGCCCCTGCACACAGTGGTACATCAGTGAAGCAATATTTAACTGATTGTTTTGAGCACGTGATTGGTAACAAAATGGAAATTGATTAGTCTGCTCCTTCACCACAACTTACGCCATTAGATTTTTATTTGTGGAGTGATTTAAAAAATAAAGTGTATTCTACTACTCCTCAAACGCCTGAGGATTTAATAGCTAGAATCCAAACAACAATTGCAAGCATTGGTGCACGCACAATAGAAAAAGCACTTCGTAATGTTAAAAAACTATGTGAGCTTGTGCCTTCAATAAAATGGTGGGCACTTTGAACACACTTTGAAGTGATGTTATATTTAATATTTTTAACATAATTTGTTTTTGATATTTTTGTTACGTCATGCAAAAGTATTTTATTATTTAATACCAAGTTTCGTAAAAACATTTCATAAAAACAAAATTTTTTCAAAAAATTTTATGTTGAACATGTGCACTGTAGTACATCACTGAAAAGAGAAAAAAAATGTCTGTCTATCAGAACTACCGCCGATTATGGTTTCCATTTAAAAAAACATAACCTCACTTATTTACTCGAACATGACTAAAGCCATGTAAAAACAAATAAGTTTATCTTATTCTCCTTTTAAAATAATGTAAAAAAGATCTACAACGTTTTACTGTATCTATCACAATAAATGAACCACGAAGCAAAACAAAAAAGATCAAAATTTCGTTATTTTAGTATAACGCTTTTGCCACACCCTGTATATTAATTATCTCTTCATGGCTGAACTCAATATTAAAAACTGCACTAGTTTCCATTTGACCTTTTCTCTAATATCACAAATAACAGAGTTACCCATACAACGTGTAAGAAATAGGGCACCCTGTATATATATATACAGGGTGCCCACAATCTATCTCCGTATATGGGTAACTTTTTTATTATAGAAGATACAATGTTGGTTAAATTAGCAAAGTTGAAGAGAAATTTACGAGTAGTATGATGCTTTTTGAAAACTCACCTAGATGCTCAACTTTTTTAGATATTTGAAAAAAACTGAAATTTGCCATTTTCTTCAAACGCTAATAACTTTTTAACGGTTTAACCTATAGAGAAAATAAAAACTGCTTGTAAGGTAGCTTTTTACGTAGAATTCAATAGCGTATATGACAATTTTAATTGGAAATGGGTTTTCAAGCTACAAACATAACCTCACTTTTTTTAAATGGAAACCATAGTTCAATATAACCCAAATGGAAAGGTTTTTCTTTTCTGATTACCCTGATGTAATGGTTGATGTACTTATTTTCAGTAGTTTCTTCATAATAAAGAAAAAACGATTTATTTATTTGCGGGCATCAAGGAGTCCATGGATACATATTTTAAATAAACAAAAAACAACTGGCATTTGTCAGATATTATTAGTTAAAGTGTTTATTTGCTCTGGGTTGCAAATTTTGTGTAGAAGACTTTTAAATTTATTTGATTATAATAGAGAATGTATACAAACGACGAAAAAAATGACATGCTCTTGTTACTATGTCTGTAACAGAAATTGTGATGCTGCTGGTGATATGTATTATGAAAGATATTTGGAAAGAAGGCAGCCAGATAAACGATTGTTTTCTAAATTAGAAAACAATTTAAAAAGGTTTGGTGCTTTTACAAAACCCAGTACTGATAAAAGAAAATTCAAAACTGATGATGAAGAACGTGTGTTAGCCTACATAAATTTTAAGCCAACAGCGTCCACCCGAGAAACTGCAATTGAGTGCGCTACTTCTACAGAAAAAGCTCGCCTAATTTTAAAACAAAACCGCTACAAACCATACAAAACCCATGTTAGCAATACACTGTATCATGGGGATTGTGAAAGAAGACAACAGTTTTGTAGGTGGTTTCTTAATGAAACAAATAATAATCCTGGTTTTAGTCACACTATTATATTTACCGACGAAGCAAAATTTACTAACAAAGGCATGTTTAACAGAAAAATACAGTCTACTGGAGTCAGGAAAATCCCATTTAACAGAAGAAAGGCGGGATCAACATCAATTTTCGATAAATGTGTGGTGTGCCATTTTTGGTAATAAAATACTTGGGCCTTTCTTCTATAATTATAATTTAAATGGTGTACACTATTTGAATTTTCTACAAAACGAATTGCAAGAAATGCTAGATAATTTGCCACTTCATTTACTGCAAAACTTAAAATATTTTCAGCATGACGGTGCACCTGCTCACAATGCTCAAGCCGTTTCTGAATATCTTGATAATAGTTTTCCAAATTGGATTGGCAATGCAGGTCCTGTTCCATGGCCGGCAAGGTCACCAGTAGTATAACTATGGAGAAGCTGGGACAGCCCTTTTTAAAGTGTGTATTATGGAAAAGAGAAGTATGTATGTGTGAAGGTCATGTATGTGTAGGTGTGTGTGTGTGTTAGTATTAGTTAGGTTTGAGGATAACGATAGTATGGCTATGGAGAAGCTGGCCGCCCTTTTAAAAGGATCATAAATATCTTGTAAAGGGTGTGCGTATTATGTAAAAGAGAGGTATGTATGTGCAGGTGTGTGCGTGTAGGGTGTAGGGTATGTATGGTTTGTCGGTGATGTTAACGTGGAAGTCGTGCCGCCCTCGTAATAAAAGTGTGTGTGTAGATATCGATCGGGGGGGGGCGGTGTTGTTGTTGTTTTATTTTCGAAAAGAAAGGTATGTATCGTTATGTGTATAGGTGTGTAGGGGGCGTGCGTGTTTTAGTCTAAGACGAAATATCGTAAGGGCGCGCAAGTGGTGCGAACGTGTTTTGTTTTAAGAGTGTGTTTTCAGGATTATCTCATCGGACACGTGCAAGACGTTTCAAGTAATCTTTTAATAATTTGAAAAATGTTACGCTCGATGTGTCGTAGGCAATTATGATGAAGTATAAGAAGAATAAGGCTGGGGAAATAACCGCAAGGTTTTTATTACAGGTGTCGATAAGAAAAATTGCGTGCTGCGTTTGTATTTGAAAAAATTTCTCCCCTACTACGAATAATAGTTTCGTCGTCTTGGTAAAAGAATATCCAAAATATTTTTCTATTTTATTGTGTAATTATTCGAACGGTAAACATCGTGTGTCGAAAGTGTAAAAATGTCTCAAGCTTCGGACGAATTAAAATTCCAGACGCGCCTACCTCAACGCGTGCAATTTTAAAACAATTGAAAAGTGCTTGCAACGTAGGTCGAAAACGTCACTATGAATCGATGCTGCTAAATCTGAAATGTAATCAGATCGTTTCTAATGCAAAAAGCAAGCGTGATAGGGCGATCAGAGGGCAGGTATTAGTAAAAGAATGGATCCGGCGATAATACTAGTGCGAAGGACGACGACGAGGGTTATGCGAACGACGTCGAAGTCGACGATCCTGCTGAAAATTTCGATAGATTAACATCAAAGAAGAATGTCAAAAGACGTAGAACGTCGAACAATATCGTGTGGGTCGATTTGAAATCGGCTTTCGCCCGCAGGATACGTTCGAGTGCTGTGGTCAATTTATATCACATAGATCCCATGCAATTTTAGAAGATGCATTCGCCCTAATAGAGCGACGTTTGAGAAAATGTTTGAGAAAATTTGGATCTCTTAAAATTAATTTCGTGTTTAACGGTGAATACGTAAAGCCCAACGCATCAACATCATCGTCTTCAGAAGCCGTGGATACATCGTCATCATCATCATCGTCGTCGTCGCTCAGACATTTTACTACTAAAAATTATAAAATTTTAAAATTGAAGACTTTCAAACTCAAGTTAAACCCGAAGCCATTCAGGAATTGAACAATAAACTGGACGAATATACCGAAAAGCAGAGCGGGTT
The DNA here is from genome assembly GCA_036346225.1 of Platerodrilus igneus. Taxonomy (NCBI): domain Eukaryota; kingdom Metazoa; phylum Arthropoda; class Insecta; order Coleoptera; family Lycidae; genus Platerodrilus; species Platerodrilus igneus. The sequence continues at coordinate 39,083 of JARFIW010001332.1, read as the reverse complement.
AGCTCTTTCGAGAATATTAAATTTAGGCGTCAATATAAATCATGCAGGAACCTATAGTATGCATTCTTAAGAAAGGGGATAAGAAAATTGTCTACGAGATGATATGTTTATTTTAATAATCATATACGTTTGTAATATAGAAGAATGTTGACGGTCGAGGATCTTACGAAATTACCTCTCGAGTATATCGAGAGGCATGCAAGTAAAGACGTCGCCAGAAATTTCGATAAATTACCGGAGTATTTGCAAAAACAATTATGGACGCATCGCTATTGTTTAGCGCATGGCTTACAATCGTCGTCGCATGCAGATCAGATAGATGGACCTCCTCTGCAAATAAAATCGTGTCCTGAATGCGCATGTTCTACCCCATATGTACGCGCGCACAACAACACATCGCAGCCCTGCAATAAAAACCTATGAATGCAATTAAAATGCTCATTGTTCGAAATGACTCCTAAAGGACCGCCCGCAGCCGTCGCAGCATATCTCGCCTACTCTTTAATATGTAATAATTACCTATACATATTTAAACCGAGCGTGCCCTCCTGGCAAAGAAATCCGGTTCCCGTAGATCCTCCGAATGCATTCGTATGTTTCGAGGTTGTTGAAAATAAAGACGTTTTGGCATTGTCGAAGTCCGAGTCGTCACAACAACAACAACAAATAAGATGCTCTCGCTCTAAAGATTGGAAACGTATGGAATTATCATCATGCAGCTGCAACAGCAATGGCAGCAGCAGCAACAGAACCATTCGGAAGAGGTTCCCTTATCGCCATCATCAGAGACGTCGTCGTCGTCGTCATCGTCCGCGGTATCGAGAGACCTTTTAATTTATAAAAGTTATCTAGGAGGAGGAGGAGGACGCCTTCAACGACGACGAGAAATAGAAAACGTAGATGGATCCGGCGACGGCGAGGACGGCGGCGACGACGACGACGACGACGGTGCCGAATGGTTGAACAATGGATCCGCGGGCGATTGTGTCGGAGACGGAGTTGGCATCGATCCTTTTCTGATGTTTAAAATAAGATTTAAATATAATAGCAGTTTTACGGAGACCGAATGGTACGTCATGCCATGGAATCATAAACGAATCGCCTTCGAAAGAGAAAGAGAGAGCGAGAAAAAAAAAAGATCGAGAATTTGATAGTTCAGATGGTGTATGGACGTATTTAGAACACATCGTACTTATGCAATTAATAGGAGCGTGGGCATACTACATCTATTACAAATATAAAATAAACTATGCGCGCATGAGCAACATCGTTTGAGCTCGAACGAAAACCTACGCATGCAAAATAATTTTCAGTTCTAACCGGGAGGTATCTTCGTTCAGGGTGTGTATGTGTGCGTGAAATTTTGCACTTAATTAAATAGCAATTATGGTGAAGTATATTCAAGACGAAAATAATCATACAAGTGGTGACGACAGTCAAGTATTTTTAAATAACGATGATGATGACATAATTTCGTCATCATCATCATCTACGTGTGCAGTATCTGGATCGCCGCAAGTTTTGTCAGGTATTCATGTCTACGATAACGATCAGGCGATGGATCCCTGATATGTAGCACCGAATACCGATTGAATTCCTCCAAGGAGAATGCGCAATGGTGCGCTCACGGTCATACGATCGAAGTGGGCTTAACCAAACGAAAGAGCAATATGGATTTTAGCCCTGTTATCAGACTTATATGCCCCAACAGATTTTGTAAAGAAGGCGAATTGCAAATGGACGAAAACGAGTGGAAAGATTTGTCGTCTATCAATATCGAACATAAATTTAGAAAATTTTTTCCAACCGCTCGGATACTGCCACGGTTGCATCTGCAGGCGCTACCGCCGCCTCCGTAGTCGCAGACGTATGGCACTGGAGGCGTGAAATGCATCAGACGATCGACGGATACTTGGAAGTGGAATTTAAAGACGAATACGAGTCCATTCATAGAGTCGAGGTGCAAAAAACTGCTGCGGCTCTCGCCGCATTAGAATCAACAACTACAGGATCCGGATACAATGTTGCGCGAATTTCTCTCTCCCGCGAAGAATTTGCAAAAGTGTTTACTCTAGCGCCTCTTATAATATATTATAATATATTTGGAAATCCATCCCTAAGTACCCTAAACGTTCTTTACGACATCAACAGACTCGGCTTATTAGAAATCACGCGCCATTTCCCTCACGAAATTGTCGATGACGTATTATGTTTATATCAAAAGAATTTAAATGTCGAAATGAAACCTTTGTATTTTAAAGATAGTGTATGATCCTTTTTTGTAAATAAAATTTATTCTGTATGCAGTTATTTTATTATATATATATTTAAATTGTTACGTTATTGCAGGAGAGATGTTAGTCAATGTTGGTACACGGGGGTGAAGGGTTGTTCAACAACCTCTTAAATAAATTGCCCTTCGAACTGCACCTTCCTGGTCATAACTTCTGCGGTCCCGGAACCAGGCTACAAGAGCGTTTAAATCGCGGAGACAAAGGTATTAATCCTCTAGACGAAGCGTGCAAGCAGCACGACATCGCGTATTCGCATCACAAAGACGTGGAGCGCAGGCACGAGGCCGACAAGGTCTTGCAAGAAGCGGCTTGGCGGCGAGTCAAGGCCAAAGATTCTAAGTGGTCCGAGAAGCTCGCAGCGTTGGGCGTAACGGCTGCAATGAAAGCGAAACGCAAACTAGGAATGGGAATAGACAAGAAAATGGCCGTGAAACTGGATCGTCGACAGCGAGGAGGACGACGACGACGACAAAACGACGACGTCGAGTACGTCGATGCTCGGGTAAATTCAAAGACAATAACGGCAACGTCGGCAGAAAATGCTCCTTCAGAGGCGGTCTTATAAGTAAAATATCTAAAGAAATCAGAAAACAAAGCATCAAGAGTAAAGGACACGGAGATGCTTCGCATAATCGTCTCATTTCGAGCGCGATGAATGCTGCAAAATTATAGTCAACAGGATGGGAGGTCGTTCGAAAATTAAAGTACCGCGCATAATACCGGTGCCCAAGCGAGGAGGCTTATTGCCTTTGATTCCGATATTTGCGGGTCTTTCGGCGCTCGGAGCACTGGCCGGCGGAGCGTCGAGCGTCGCAAACGCCATCAATTCGGCCAAAAATGCAAAGAGGTATTTCGACGAGAACGCGCGTCACAACAGAGCCATGGAAGAGAAAAAGTCGGCAGCGGATTGTATTTAAAGCCTCACAAGAAAGGTAGCGCCTTGTACTTGAAACCTTATCCGGGGGATTCAAAAAACGGATGACTTCGATGGTGCCGAGGAATGCTAAGCTCGCCACCACCACCACCACCACCACCCCTTACACCTCCCATGCGCGCATTGACCGATCTCGATCTGCACAAATATGCTAAAGGTGTTCCGTATTTTAGAGGCGTGTACATGCGAGACGAGTTGCCGCTAAAAGACGCGACGGAAGCTTAGCACCGCCGTGGCGAAACGAAAGTGGTATTATAAATTTAGACGATGGATCCGGTCCGGGCACGCATTGGGTCGGTTATAAAAAGGGCCAATACGGTGATATACTTCGATAGTTTCGGAGACCTGAGGCCTCCCGAGGAAGTCTTAAGATATTTTCACGGTAGCGATATATATTATAACGTGGAAAGGGAGCAAGACTTTAACACGATCGTGTGTGGTCATTTAGTGTTGAAATTTTTACATAAAAGAACCATAATGCCCTCGGAGCGCTACAGTCATGTCTAGGACATTCACGATATTCGGGTATGGAAATACCATCAGCAGCGGTACGCTATACCCACCTGTGAGACTGAACGATGGCGGTACGTACACCTGCGGCTTGGTGGGTCTTTACACGTGCAACACCGTTCGAAATATTTACGAGGGAAATAATAAGTTCTATTACGATAAAGATAAAAAAATCACCATCGACGAGGGATGCTACGAAATAGACGAGCAATTGTCCCGTGTTCGTGATCGATTGCAGTCGTCAAGAAGAATCTATTAAAAATTCGGCCGTCGATATACGTCTCGAAATCGAATCCAGCAACATTTTCGATCAAACCACTAAAGCATACTGCTTAATTTTGCACGACTCTATATTCGAATACGATCCGTTTACGGAAATCGTTACGCGTCATATTAGCGAATAATAGACATGAAGGTTATTAAACAGAAACAATCTCTACCGGTTGCAAATATGGATCTAACGGTCGAGCAGGATGATCCTTATTCCTATTTTGGAACGCGCAAAAAGCACGGAGATCTCTTACCGGCCAGCATAAGATGCATCGTATGCGGACCTTCTGCGTGCGGTAAAACAAACCTGATTTTGAGTTTGTTACTGGCACCCAACGGATTGGAATTTGAAAACGTTTACATTTACTCCAAGTCGCTATTTCAGCCCAAATACGATTTTTGAGTCGAGTTTTGAGACCGATCAAGGGACTAGGCTATTACGAATTTAGCGAAAATTCCGAAATAATTTCACCGCAAATTGCTAAGAGTAATTCGATTTTCATTTTCGACGACATTCAATGTCACGAACAAAACGCGATTCGTCAATATTTTTCAATGAGCCGTCATAAGAATATAGACGCGTTCTACCTCAGCCAATCGTATGCAAGAATACCGAAGCATCTTATTCGCGACAATACAAATTTAATTATAGTTTTTTTGCAAGACGAAATGAACTTAAGACATATCTATTCGGAGCACATTAATACCGACATGAGCTTCGAAGATTTCAAAAAGATGTGCCGTTTAGCGTGGGAAAAAAAAGACGGCGATGGCAATAAAGCCGGATACGGATTCTTAGTGGTAGACAAAGAAAAGCCATAAACGAGGGCCGCTACCGTAAAGGATTCGATTATTACATATGTATTTAAAATCACGACGTTCGAGCGAACTTTCATCAACGCAATGTCTGCGGCTGCGATGAGACGAGGACGACGACGACGTCACTCTACGAATTTAAATCGAGCCGTAGTGCAGGCCACTAAAACGATAAGAAAAAGTTTTAGATTTTAAACGAGATCAAAATCGAGCTCAATTAAAATACGGAATGAAGCATGCTCAATTACTAGAACCGTTAAAATCGCTATCAAAATTCTCTGCAAGTAAAAATCCTAATTATATTCGACGTCAGAATGCGGAGCACGAATTTGATAATGTCGGCGACGGTTCAGATGCCTTACTTAAAAAGTATGCCGACATCCTGTCCAAAAGCGAGGATCCCAATATAGACGATACCGGAATCGGCATTCAATACGACGACCTTTCGAATAAATGGTCTATGGGCAATTTAGAGTTAGCTATTGCAGACGACGGATCTACGATTAATATTAGAAATAAAAAATATCCTATTACGGAGGGCTTACTTCGATTGTTAACTTATAAGAAAATCCTTCGAATAAGAAAACGCCTGCTGGCAATCCTTCCGAGCTAGATGTAAAAATTACATCGATATTTTGAAGAAAACCAATGCATATAATAAACTGTTTCGCAAGGATCTGCCTAAAACGCCCAAATATAAAAATTATATCGTTCCGAATTTAACACCGTCGCCCGTGGCGACTACAATATCTACGCCTCCTCCCTCGCCGCAGCATGCTTCGTCGCCGTCACCGTCGTCGTTGTCGTCAAGAGAGATGAATACAGGATCGGCGACTCCTACGATTCCCATGCAATTACGATCCAAAATAACGAAGAAAAGAAAGGTCTCGGTATGGATAATTTATCGAAAAAAAGACAGCCATCGAGTAATATAAGCAGAATTTGGCGATACAAAAAATTCGATAATTCTAATCATGAGATAGAATACGTTCATTGGGACTCGCCGGCCGAGCTGGTGAGCCGGCTTCGTTTGTTGATGGCCGAACGTTCGGCGGGCAACAATAGCTCTCAGAATCAAAACGAATTTCTTTCTATTATATCCGAATTAAAGGAGGCGAAATTAATCGCCTAATAAAATATACACGTTCTATAGAATAGTCTCAGAAATAAAATGGTCGTCGATAAATTTGGAAGAGCGTATGTTGCCAGAGACTCTGGAGGCGGAGGGTTTGGTAATACCGCTGCGCGCGGGCCTCCTGGTGTAGGCTTTAAACTAACTCCGGAAGGCGATTTCAACATAGAAAATAGAAAACTTTGCAACGTAGGCAATCCCGTGACCGGAACGGATGCGGTAAATAAACGAAGCGCCTTGGTATTGGACGAGGACGAGAAAATAGTTAACTTGAAGGAGTTTAGAATAGTGAATTTGGCCGATCCTAAAAATCAAACGACGGCGTAAACTTAAAATTTTGCAGCGAAGAACTCAATCTGCGTATAGGCAAAGCATTGGAAATATGTTTGACCGCTTCATCTTTGGGAAAAACGCATGCTAATAAGAAACTTAAATTTGACGCCAAATCGCGATCCATTGTAAATTTGCACGACCCGCAGAGCTCGGCGATGCCGTTAACAAGAGATACGTGGACTCGACGTTGTCAGAAAAAGCGCAAAATTTTATGAAACTAACCACGATCGACGACGGTAAGGCCAAGAACTTCGACTCTCGAGGCTTGAGAATTGTCAACATAGGCGAGGCCGAAGATGAGCACGATGCCGTTTCTAAGTTCTATGTGAACGCGAGAATACAAAATCTTATCGAAGGTGTCGCCATTCACCGCGATAACGTGATCATTCGAGATGTATTGCAATCGGTCGTTCAAGTGTTGAACGAAGTTGTTTTAAACACGAACTTCCTGATTTTCAACCACTTGAAATTAGACGGAGTCAAGACGTCTGCTGGAGACGATTTACAATTTCACAAAATTAATACCGACGTTATAAGACACCTGCACGTGTTATTGGAGCAAGATAAAGCCTCTCGTCTAACTCTCATACTCGTGTCAAACCTTAAAATGTCTAAGAAATATAACGATAAGGAAATACTAGTGGATGAACTGCACAGAGGGGTTAGAATAAATTTTCCACGTTGAAGAACGATCATCAAATCTTATCACGACTTATTCCAAGCCGATATTGCTGAATTTATTCCATATTCGAAATATAATAAAGGGCATAAGTATATTCTACTCGTGATTGATTGCTATTCGAAATATTTATGGACGAGACCGCTTAAATCCAAGAATGGTCATGAAGTCACATCTGCGATGCGCGAGATTCTAAATGAAATTAAAAGATCGCGGCCGCCTTTACCGAAAAATCTGCAAACAGATAATGGTACAGAATTTTATAACGGCCAATTTGCACGGCTGATGAAGGAATATGGCGATATTAATCATTACTCCACATATAGCTCAATCAAAGCCGCCATCGTAGAACGTGCAATCAGAACGATAAAAAACAAACTGTATAAAGATTTTAGTCTGAGAGGCAAATGGAAGTGAATTGATATAATCGATTCGATTGTATCGAAATACAACGATACGGTGCATTCGACCACTAAAAGAAAACCCAAAAATGTGACCGCGAAAACGCGTCTGAAAGTTTACGATAAATTAAAACTGGCGACTAGAAAACCTCGTTATGCCGTGGACGACTTTGTACGCATTTCAAAATATAGAAGTATTTTTCTAAGGGCTACAATGCAAACTGGAGCGAGGAGACGTTTAAAATATGTAAAGTGTTTCGAGCAAATCCGACTACTTATTTACTCGTCGACATGCATGGCGATCCAGTATTGGGACAGTTTTATGAAGCTGAGCTGCAGAAAACGAGAGTTCCAAATATTTACCTTATCGAGAAAATACTAAGGCGAAAAGGAACCAAAATTCTCGTCAAATGGTTGGGCTTCCAAGAGCCTTCCTGGATTCAAAAGCTGATCTTATATAGATTGTTACATTTAAAAATAAAACATTTGTTTTTTATATTTTTATTATATAAATATGTTACGTTTCAAAAATAAAAATTTGTTTCTTTTTTGTTTGATTTTTATTATACATTTTTTGATCTTGTAAAAAAGATAGAGACGCTACAACTGCGATACTTTGACATGCAGCAGCACTTAAAATGTATTATTTTAGTTTATTTTATACATAATATAAAAAATAAAAATACAATGCAGTTTTTTTTATCTTGGCTTGTTACAATATTTTAATTAATTTTTATAATAAATATAAAAATAACAAAATACAATGCTTTTTCTTGATTACAATATAACAAAGAGAGCCTCTACAACAGCGCTTAAAATATATTTTTAAATTAATTTTATACATAATATAAAAATTAAAAAAATACAATGCGGTTTTTATAATATAAAATACAAAAGACAATGCAATTTCTTTCTCGTTACAAGATTTTAATTATTTTTTTATAATAAACATGCAATTCACAAAATAAAATATGGTTTTATTCAAAGGTCCTTTATTAGATAGTGCCCATGAGGCAAAGTATCTATTCCGTTAGATAAAATGTATCTTTTATCATCTTGATAACTTAAAGCAATTTTCGTCTGACGTATGGAATATACCTTATGCAAATATGATCGTATGCTATTTTGGTCTCGTTCTATGACTACTTTATTTCGTAACGTATCGAGATAGTGATCGAAACAGATTTGCCGATCGATAATGTACTTTTAACACCCTTAGCCTTCTTTATTATCTCACGGCCTTCTATTTTTAAAGAGTACATTTTCGATCGAAGGCCTACAAAGTGCGTTAAAATACGACCTCTAGTTTCGTCTTTCATAAGACCAATGACTTTTTTATTAATTAAAGGAATTTTATAGATGTTATCGGGATCATAAGCGCTCGTATCAAATTTTTCTAGATTCGTCTTTATACACTCTTCATAGAAATCATTGCACGTCACACTATACAAAAGGCTGTCGGTGTCCATGTAGCATAATTCGCAATTATTTGCAAATTTTGCCTTCATGAAATCGTAGTGAAAATTATATAATTCAATTTTGATAATTCTAAGATGGCCATACCTATGTAGATAGGTTTGTTGAACTCTATCTCTGTTTTGCTCAATTCGATCGCGACCAGATTTTTGTCAAAAATCGTTGCCGAATGGAAATTTGGTTTGGAAATTAAAGATAGAGCACCATACCGACCGCTCCAATGAGTCACTAATTTTATGACGCGTCTTTTCCTAACATTCTCCATTGTTTTACCAAAATGGAATTGTTTGCAAATTTATATAGATTTTGTGCAAATTCAGTTTTAGCTTCCGTGCGCATTCTTGTATTTAATTCGACAAACGGTCTCAACCAAGGAGACTGACCGAATTCTAAAACCTTATGAACGCGCGTCATAACTACGCCCGCAGATAAATAAACCTGGAGATTTCTGTAATGCACAACGTAGTTGAACTTTTCGTGAGAGTGCACATTAATTTTGAAAATTTCAAGCCCGGAGGCGTGTCCTGTTCTGGGCACATCGGCAACTCTTTCTGAGCGTCGTGAATGTCCGTAGGAAATTCCAAGTCGCATTCGATAATATAACCTTTATCGCTCGTAATGCTCACCGTTGTAACATTAAATTTTAATATTTCTTCAGGCGTTAGCCATTTGAAATCCCGTAAGGCAAATAGCAAGATTCGGCATGACCATAGAGATTATTAATATCTCCGTAAAATAAAAATTTATTCGGCTTGGATGGATCATACGTTTGGGGATAATATTTATTATTGGATTCCACATATCGTTTTACGACTTGAGTAAGGCCCCCCCGAATGCCTCTTTCGATCATTAAAAACATGTCGACGTCACAAATTAGTTCTAGCCTGATTTTAGTATATAATAACATGCTAGACCACGAGTAGCTCGCCAAAGTCACAAAATTTAAGGGATCCAATTTGTATGTTTCAAGACAATTTTTCTAAAGTCTTGGAATATATCGCAAAGTAAAAGAATGTCGCATTTTAAATATAGGTCCGCGTAGTCGCCTAAATTTTGCATTTAAAAGTGCTCCATACGGTTTGCGCATGAATATATTCCGATTCTTCAATATGTGATTCATTAAGATTGCTATAAAACATTCTATAGGAGGAAGATTTTCTTCGCTTAATTTCAAAATGTCATCCAAATACTCGTAGGAAAAATACCCTTGCGCATTAGCAATTTAATGCGATCCGGGTTTAGCGAGCTAAATTCCTTTTTAAAACTTTAAAGTCATCGAAAGACAACTCGCATGCTAATTTTTCCAATGACATTGCCATAAAGCGAAAGGAATCTATGAATCTGAACGTCACATTTGCGTCGTTGTATTTTTAGAAAATGTTATGTATTTTTCATTATTCAAGGGTATTATATTCATGGGGCCTTCGAAAGCGTTAGCAAGCTCTTTAATAATAAAATGAGCATCACAATTGCTCAAATTATGATAGACTACGGGAATAATTGGAAATAACCTAAAATTTAAATTACAGCTGCTATGCGCAACACCTCTTACAGAACCATTCATGTGATCGTGATCGATAACCTTTTCGTCGTCCGGCAAGAAATCGACTTCGCAAATAAAGCACGTTTTTGCCGTCGAGGCATCTATAGAGGACGTTGCAGGCTCGTTTTTAAAAAATGCGCTCCCATAACATATGGCAATATGTTTTAATTGTCGCACAAACCAAGAAATGCAGTCTGTGCCCGTGTATGAACTGTAATATGAAAGAGATTCGTCATATCCACAATAAAAATAATATCCTATTGAAAACGGAATATGTTCCTGGTATTTGAAAGTGCGTTCTGATTCGGAAGCTCTTTCGGTTTTTTAATAAGGCATTCTATGTCAGAATAAACCACCATCGGCACAGGTATTTTATACTTAAAATCTTTAAATTGTAAATATTTGTTTTTTCGGAGGGTAAAATAACACGACACTCGTTAAGTTTTTCGCATACTTGCTCGTGGGCATCGAGACGTTTGCGATCGTAAAAATAGGAGAGACATCTATCGCATACGTAAAAGTGACCCGTATGTTTAGTTAATTGACCTCTCACAAGTGAGGCTAAATTTTTTATAAGACAATAATGATATCTGACGCCCCGTTTATAATCTTTAATATTTTTTTTTAATTCTTCCAAACTTTTCCAACTTTATCGGCCTCGTCGCCGTCGTCGTCGTCCTCGTCGCCGTTGACGTCTTCGCCGTCGTCAGAATTAAATTTTGACGACTCGTCGACATACGCATCTTCAACAATTAACAGATTAACGTGTTTATCTCGTTTTTGGCTAGTTAATTGTACCGGTGTTACGATGTATCGAGCGCGTTTTAAAATAAGAGCAAAAACATTTACAGAAATATCATTCTGCTTTTCGAATTTCGATATATCCGATATAGGCATGGGGTTGACGAAATTTTTCATATTAAAAATTTCTGCAAAATGCGGATACGAAGTTGTGCAATTAGCATGCTTACCTGCTGTAGGCTTAATTATTCCGGCTAAAACGCTCCAATAAAAGCATGAAAATCATTGTTTCTAATGTTTAAACAGGCCTTTTGTTTTGAATTGCGATAGGAAGAGGCATGAAACAACTCGCGTGAAACATATCATAGCATTTATTAATATTAACATTTAAAATAATATTTCGGATAGCGTGAATCCTGACCCGTGCATTGCGTCGTTCTCTATTTTATCCAACAAGCGTGTTGCGATATTGCACGCAAACCACTCGTTAAACTTCTAAATTGCCGAAACAAATTAAAAAGTTGGGCGTCGAAAATACCTAGTTTGAAACTCATTTTCGTTGAGCGCGACGGAAAATTTGAAAAATCGCACGCTAACACGACATTAATTTTAAGGTTTACCGAATGATTTTAAAAATCGTATACAATTTGGATAAAATTAGTTTTTACAATCTTCGATAAATAAATTAAGATCTTTATGTGCAACATTAATAATTTGAGCTGTTTGAATTCTCGATTTAAACGCAGACACGATCGGCTTCCAAACCAATTCAGAATGTCGAGGCGTGCTCCGAGAATACATCCATTGTTTAGGAACATTCTGCCGCAGTAGTTTTTAATAGATTTTAAATAGCATTTTATATCTTTTCATATGGCATAGAAGATTTTCGAATAGATTCAGATAACTAGCCGAGAGCGAAGAAGAAGTTTGTTTCACCGTTCTTAAAATCGATTCGGTGTTGTGAATGTGTGATTTTAATATTCGAACCCAATTGCGAAATACTTTAGTTTTACGACATTTCGTTAAAATTGCGTGCACTTTTCGATACAACTGTAGCATCTGATCACAACACATCGAAACGCCCGCGTCCGCTTCGATTTTTCTGTTAGTTAACATTTTTTTCGTATTTCAATGCCAACTTTCTGTATTTTGAACCGTGCAATTTTACTAATACGTTCGGCGTATCGTCTTTGGGCGATAAATCGCAGGACCATAAAATGGCTTCTAATTCGGCATGCAGTTCCCGTTTTATTCTAACAATTTGTACGAGTTTAAAAATCTTATACAAAAGGATAAGTCTATAGCATATTTTTCTGAATCTGTAATTTTAGTTGATTTTATAGAAAATACATCTGTCGTTCTAACACATTTACTATAGACAAATAAATCGCCGATTTCATGCAAGCGCATGCGGAGGGTTTTTCTGCAAATCAACAAAGAATTAATAAATTGAGTTGAAAACACGAATTCTCTATTTTTTAAGTCCACGTATAGGCAATCGGTTCTTAGAATTGCATAAAAGAAAATGTCACTTTCACATTTATACTGAAAATTAAACACTGTTTTTAATGGCGATACGGCAGATTGATCTACAAATCTAAACAACCTAATATCGGCCGAGATGCTTTCGCTAATATTATAAAATGCCCTTCGGTCGTAATTACATAAATTAAAAGCTTTTCTTTCATACGAGACACGTCGGTGAAGCAAAACGCTATTGTGTTAGAATACGAATCTTCTAAGCACGTTTAATTGTCGAACAAATTAAATTGCATGCAAAATAGAAAAGGGCTCGAGACCCAATCAAAAACCGTCCCGATATTTAAAGTCTTTTAAATAAGCAGGCAATTCCTTGCATGCGATTCTATAAAATTATGTGGATAATCCGCAATTAGCATATCACGATTGTAATGGGTTGCTGATCTAATTCTATATTCAATACTCATAACTTTAAAAATCAAGATGTAAAAATACTAAAATTATAAAAATTAATTACCATGTATAGGTAGGTATTCAAGTGTGATGACGATACGGATGGCTTTTTGCTCTTGCCGTTCTTGATTTTCCTTGGGAGGATCCGTGAGGGCTGATGATGATGGATCCTTTTGTTTTCGCCCATGCAGCAGAAGGAAATACTCGCTGCAGGATTAGGTTTACCTTTAAAATAAACGAATTTCGTATTAGTTTTTTAAATAAAAAATTAAAATATTAAATACTAACCAACTTCGAACGATCCTAGGTAGTGCAAACAAAGGCATTCCTGTTTATTCAGCTCTTCGATATCTTTGTCGCTAATTACGTCCGCGATTCTCTGCGGAAGGAACACAACGCATTCTTCTAATTCGACGAGAATGATCCGAGAATTCTTCTTTGACTGAAGAGATTTGATGCTTAAAACCGGATAAGGGCGCTGTAGCTCGAGATCTTTGACTTTTACGGTCTTTTTCCTATCGATGCGGCTTACTGAATTGATTTTTTTAATTAACTCCATATTTTAATTCTAATTACGAATATAATTACATAAAGTTAAAAAATATATTTACAATTATTACCTGTTTTTTAATGCAAGCTGCACGATGACAAAACACGTTGCACGACTCTCAAACTTATATTTTACAAGATAAAAAGCCTTACAAGGATCCTCTATTTATATCACTCCGAATGACGTACAATTTATTACGCATCTGAAAACCGCTCCCCACATACACGATTCAGACATTAACGATAGCAATTCATTAGAATTAAATAGCATTGCCCTTGTTTTGGACAAAAAAAGCTCATTCAAATTAAAACGCCATCTTTTATTATGCGGATATTGAAGTCGCATAAAAATTAATGAGGCATATTTTTTATTCAAAGATGTAAGTAACTAAAACATTTTCCCCGACTCGGCATCGATAAAGAATATAAAAATCCCAAACGTCTATATTTCGAGGATTTATGAGCCCATATTTGTTAAAAATAATGGGTTCCTATATAATTAATGATGCAAAACGATGTGTACTGAAATTAAAACTTACTCACGAATGATGTAATCATGAAACTACAGTATTTTCTTTACGCGTTCCAAGAAGCTATCTTTTATACATACAATGTTTTAACAAAAGCGATTCCCGACTTCGATAATAAAAAATAATTATACAAACATACTCGATTATTTATATTTTAACTTCCGCTTTATATAATGAATGTATACTATACAAAATTTACGACCACTTTTTATTTCTCGGCAAAAATACGATTTCGTCATCGTATATGCTTTGGGTTCATATAATGCACACAAAATTAAGGCAGAACTTTTTTACCATTTATACCGAAACAATTACATTTAAAACGTCTTGCACGTGTCCGATGAGATAATCGCAACCCCGTTTTTTTCTCTTGCCCGACGATCTGAAATCTCTGCGTTATTTTAAATACTTCATCATAATTGCCTACGAAAACATCGACTATCGTTATCCTCAAACCTAACTAATACTAACACACACACACACCTACACATACATGACCTTCACACATACATACTTCTCTTTTCCATAATACACACACCCTTTACAAGATATTTATGACCCTTTAAAAAGGGCTGTCCCAGCTTCTCCATAGTTATACTACTGTCACCAGAACTATCACCACTGGATTTTTTTCTTTGGGGTACTGTAAAGGATGTAGTGTATGCTAAAGAACCCAATAACATTGAGCAACTCAAAGATAGTATTACAGCAGCTATTACAAGTATAAAACCACAAACGTTAAATAAGGTGCACCAAAACCTAATTAAAAGGTGCGAAATGTGTTTGCAAGCTAATGGAGGTCATTTTGAGCATATGTTGAAGTAGGAGTGGGCATATTCGCATTAATTAGTTTTTGTTTCCTTTGATTAAGTTATTTGTATTGTATGGATAGTTTATTTTTTAAGTATTTTATTTTTCTTAGTTTATAATAAATTTAGTTACAATAAACTTGTGTTTCCATTATTGATTTTTACACATTTTGTTTGTTTGTAATATGTATCCATGGACTCCTTGATGTCCGCAAATAAATAAATCGTTTTTCTTTATTATGAAGAAACTACTGAAAATAAGTACATCAACCCTTACATCAGGGTAATCAAAAAGAAAAACCTTTCCATTTGGGTTATATTGAACTATGGTTTCTATTTAAAAAGTGAGGTTATGTTTGTAGCTTGAAAACCCATTTCCAATTAAAATTGTCATATACGCTATTGAATTCTACGTAAAAGTTACCTTACAAGCAGTTTTTATTTTCTATAGGTTAAACCGTTAAAAGTTATCAGCGTTTGAAGAAAATGGCAAATTTCAGTTTTTTCAAATATCTAAAAAGTTGAGCATCTAGGTGAGTTTTCAAAAAAGCATCATACTACTCGTAAATTTCTCTTCAACTTTGCTAATTTAACCAATATTGTATCTTCTATAATAAAAAAATATACGGAGATAGATTGTGGGCACCCTGTATATATATATATATATATATATATATATATATATATATAAATTGCTGTGAAACCTCCATCATCCGTGAACTACGCTTTTCGCCTCGGCTGCTCACCTAATTTTATAAACCTCCTCATTCATAAAATTAAACACATTCCTACCACAAACATCAACGTTAACTCTATTTACATCAATATTCAGAATACATTAAATTTTCAAATTAAATTTCAGCATAAAATTCAGTTTTCAAAAAAAATTTCAAGATTAATTTTATTATCATTTTAATGTGCATCCAGAATTAAAGTCCTTGTTGGATGCCTAGTAATTAATATAACAATATAAGCAGACCGAGTCTGAGTATAAAGGAGCATCTACCACCCTTTACGTTAATTAACCAGGTTTGTCTAATTGAGCTCAAAGACATACCCAAATTTTCATCATATTCTGAACATCAAAACAAAATACCCTTTTACTTAAACAAGCAAATTTCATCTTAAAATTAAACTTTTATGGTTAGAACAATTTCACTAATGTCCATTTAAAGTAAATCAATTATAAAGTCATTCAATACACACAAAATGTCAAACAAAATAGTATAATTTACCTGAAGGTTACTGTCCTCATAGCTTCAAAGTATCGTTTCTTTAGTTAATCACACCATTCAACAGGATTATATTTACGGCTTCTGATTCTCTACGCTTTTAAAATTTTCTCCATCACCATCCCTTCAAAGTCGTTGCTGGGCCTTTCCGGAACTCCTCTGTGTTTATCTGACCCTTGTTTCATGGATCCAGACACGTATTTGAACCATTTAATTATTAACACCCCCGAAAATAGCAAAGAAATTCCTGCTTCTGTCAGCAATATACGCCAAAACTGCCTACTTTTGTGTATACATTCGTCGTTGTAAATTTTGCTGATTGGTACAGTGAAACTAAATTTTATTACCTTGTATCTGAGTGCACTGAAGTACATTCATGTTAGCACGTAAATAACAAGCTATTTTGAATCACTAAAATATACTAGCAAACTTTAAATCAAACTAAAATGCACGGTTTAACATCTTCAATCAAGTCGCGTATGTACGAGCTTTTAACGCATCGAATCGTCAAAAGTCTAAGAGTCTAAGAGAGCTTGTTTATCTTCATCTCGGTATATATAGCAAAAAGCCTGTCTATCGGTCTGTTCCCCAAAACGGGTAATTCTAAAGAATTTCTCATGCCATGTTCCCAGTCTGTCGCTCGCACGTCGATTTTTACGAATTTTCACTCGCCCCATTCAAATCTTAGAAAATTTCCACACGGCACGCAAGCATGTCCGAGAAAAACTAATTGATTTTGTACAGAAATTGTTGTTCTACCTCTGATATTTGCATCCTATTTTTAACCAATTGTGACCCCCGTGACGTTGCTTAAATCCCGCCTTTTACAATATGGTTTTAATAACGCGTATTATTTAATGAAATTCCTTATACACGGTGATTAAAATTATTTGATGTGATTATTTAATTTTCTACCCTGGTCTAAATATGAGTAATATATACGGATCCAATCGACGTTACTAGACCAATGATGTTTTGCAGACGACCTAACACCCTGCAGAAATACCATTAATTTAAATGTATATCTCACTAAATTAGAATGTTTTTAACAAGCACTCGACAAGACGCTATAGAGGGGAAATGATTTTTTCAAAATATGGAATTTCGATAAATACCTATCTCCGCTAGATCCAGGAAGTTAAACCATTTTCCTGAACCCAATTATATACAGAAATGATGTTTGACCGATACTCTCATGCCCGACACCGTTGCCGCGTTTGTGTACAGCATTTTATCATTGTAAAGCTCAATCTTATATTATATTTCACTACACTTGCATCGTGGGCTTCAATTAGACTTTCGCCTTACCTTGTCTGCTTTGTCGTATGTTTACATGCGTTGTTAAGTGAATGTGAAAATCAAAAAGTCTTAACGATGACTACCAGGTACAAGAATATAATGTTAATGTGCTTAAATACCAATGACATTTTCTTCTACAACCAGAATGGGAGTCCACTAGTGGTTTAAGGGATGAAGATAAGGAAACAGCTTTGGTAAGTAAGAAGTGGTTAAAATATATCGTGGTCTTTAATTAACATTGACTTTTTGTAGATTGGAAGGTCGAACGTAATAATCCTGTAATCAGATGCGACAATTTTGGTAAGTAATGGTAGTTATATTTAAATGCTTTCATATAGTAGATAATAACTCTGTTTTATTAACGTAATCAGTTTTAGCAAGAAATTGTACTGTTTTTATAAACCATACCTCCACTACTATTAGTAAGATTTTGTCTAAGATTCTCCTTTCTCGACACTTTTTAATCTATAACATCGAACAATGCTACATACTGTGTTTTCTATTTATCATGGTATTTGATACGAGTTTAGAGTTCATTCCAGTAAAATTGTTGATTAAGCGTTTGTAGACATAAATATAAAAATACAGCCAATTTTCCGATACTAAATTTTTAACTGTACTAATTATTTTATTAAATAAAATCAGTAACAATTTTTAATGAGCAATTATTTTGCAGTTCAACAAAATTTGGTATAATGCAACTGAACTGTGAATATCTTACTTATGGTATCTTATCACACGATGAATCCGCTCTAAATTACAGTACCGCGTTTTACTCTTCTTTCAAGGGTTCTTAAAGTTGAACAAATTTAATAAACAATTAATCAGCGATGATTAAGAAGAACTGTCTGATTCTTAAATGTTCATTAGTATTTGTCAACCCTTTAGTTTTCCATCAAGAATGTCGCATGATTAACGTTATACATACGTAAATTCATACAGCTAAGGCATCAAAATTTCAAACATGGTATTTAAAATCATTCATTCTGCATGTTAAAATTACTCGCGATGTCTTTAATCTTAGGTTTGGAGTACAGTTGCTTTAGAAAATATTAACAGTGGGTAATGTTCTACATCTAATAATAATAATAATAATAATAATAATAATAATAATATAATAATAATAGTTATAAAAATAATAATAATAATCAGGGTTGCGACGATTTAAATCAGAATTTAATTATAATATAAATCAACCTTTTTTTCCATTTAAATAATGATTTATATCAACATATTTTTAATATTTAAATCATAATTCAAATCAAATTACGAAATGCTGATAAATAAATAAATCAACCTTCAGAAAATTTAAATAAAGGTACAATTTGTTTAAACAATAAAAATTAAACTGAACTGTGTACACACTTGAGTATTTCAGAAACCAAAACAGATATCACACAAATATAAAAGATGTAATTGTTTTAAATCCAATAGGATATGCTCCAGCCATTGTTTTAAAAATCTGAATTGTGCAAACAAGTAGCTTATAATTTGAGAAAACAATTGTAACTTCCTTATTCTATATCTATATTATATATTATCAGACATTTATGTGCCAGAAAATTATAATTTTTATACCTATTCATCAAATATTGGTATTTGTTCTTCGTTTCAATGTTTATTTTTTGACATATACTGCTATAGGTGTTTTTAAGTATAGTATAGCAAAAAAACAAAAATTTTTCTTCCCACTTTACCACATAGCTATAGGTACAAAAACAGTGAACATGAATTGGAGATCCACTTGCGACGACGCAACTATTATTACACCAATTATTGCTTTCTATCCAACATTTGCATCAAATGGCCAATTTGCTTATCCATATGCTGTAGTCTTATATAAAATCCCCAGTATGATATACAACTTCATAGGTGAGTATTTAAAAGCACGTGGCAGCGTTTTAGATCATGACGCGAAGTGGAATGCCCTTTAAAGGCCTTTATAATCGAGCACCATACGAAATTTTTTAATATAAGAGAGTAAGGTGAAAAGTTCTCGGCCTACAATGAAAAATTGCAAATTTTAGTAAAAAAATGATTTTATTTTTCGACATAATCCCCCTTAACTTCAACACACTTGGTCCTGCGTTTCTCCAACATCAGTATTCCTTCCCGGAAGTGAGGATCTGGAAGTTGTGAAGCGCTTCCCAAAAACAAATTTCTGCAAGTTTGGGAACAGATAGAAGTCTGAGGGCGCCAAATCAGGGGAACAGGGGGGATGGCCGAGCAAGTCGTACCCTAAATCCGTCAATTTTCCCATCGCCAACGCACCCTTGTGTAGGTGCGTTGTCTTGGTGAAAGATGATTTTCTTCTTCAAGCCAGGCCTCTTCTCGCGAATTTTGGAATCCAGCTGGTCAAGAAGAGTGGAGTAATATTGGCCTGTAATTGTTTTGCCTTTTTCAAGGTAATCTGAAACAGGATCCCTTTCACATCCCAGAACACGCTAGCCATCTTCTTTCCGGCAGAAGGCGATCGACTCCGCTTTCTTTGGCGCTGAACAACCGGATTCCACCTACTGCCTCGACTGCTGTTTCGTTTCTGGCGTATAATGGTGGACCCATGTCTCATCCATAGTGACAAATCGCCGCACAAAATCACTCGGATCCTTATTGAACCGGGCCAAACATTGCTGCGGAACTCGTTTTCGCATTTGCTTTTGATCGGCATTCAGCAAATGCGGCACCCATCTTGCGCAGAGCTTTTGCATCCCTAACTCTTTGTATAAGATGTTTCGCACCCTTTCGTCCGATATCCCTACAGCCTTAGCTATCTCCTTCACTTTCACTTGCCTATCGTCCAACACGATATCATGCACTTTTTCGACCGGTGTGGTTGCGGTTTTTAGTTGTCCTTCACGTGGGTCATCTTCGATAGACGTGCAACCACGTTTAAATTTAGCTGCCCACTTTTTAACGGTTGACAGGGAAGGGGTAGAGTTTCAGTAAATTTTTGTCAATGTCGGATGAATTTCCTGAAGGGGTAATCTGTCCAAAACGAAGAATTTTATGACCGCACGATATTCAAGTTTATACATCTTAAGGAAACACGCATAAGACGTCTGCTTGAAAAAATTCGTGTAAACAAACTACTTAAGATAGCAAGTTGAAAATTGTCATACGAACTAATGACATATGCACGCAGGTCATGGATCGAAACGTAAATAAAATAGATTTTAAAAACTATGAGTGGTTTCATTCCCAAAGAAGATTAAGAAGAATTCTATAATAGTCATTTACATATTATAATTGAAAAGTACTACATTATTGCTCTAAAACGACGGTTATGGCGTTACGCGAAGAGGAGTGCAGTAATCATTTGAGGGCACTAATATAAATTTTCGTTCGTATTATATTGCTATGTTAGTGCTGTGACGGTACAGTAAATTGTAAATTTGAAATTACTGACTTACTTTTCTTTCTAACTTTTCTTTGTCTGGCTAGCTCAACGGAAGTAACGGAATTTACAAAATGAAGTCAAATACAACAATCTGAAAAGGTATCTATACATTCAAAAACAATTTTCTTTCATAGAAAAGAATACAGAACAGTTTACAGCATAACTCTTCAAACAAAATTATTCCTAACAAGTACCTATTTACTTAATTATTAAAATGTTCCTGGCCTAGTCTTGGTTAAAATTTACAGAAAGCAAATCTTTTCTCTTGTGGATAATTTATTAGTCTCTTACTCCCACGCTTGTGTTTGGCCAAAAAGCCTTGACAGATAGTCTATTTAAAGGTCAAAATGTTTTGAATTCTGACCCCAAAACTTTCTGGTAAACATCCTTACAAAAATTATAAGTCTTATTCTAACTTAAATTCAAATGACAAAATACTCAAATAGCAATCACAAACAAAAAGATCTGAAATTAGTACTTGCGAAATATAATAGTACTTATCCAATTTGTAATTAACGTTATTAAGTACCTTCTGTATTCATTTTTAAATTGATGTCAAAAACTTGCTTACGAGATTTTCCATATTATTTGAAATCTCCATTTACGACATCAGTTACCAAAAGTGTATCTTCTGTTTTATTTAACTTTAGAGTAGCTTTGGTTTCGAAGAACGTTGAATTTCCATTGGATTTTTGCAAATCAAATTACTGCATCTAATTATGGTTAAAATCTTACATGACAAATCGTGAACTAATGAAATTTTTCATCCTCGATCTCGTAAACTAAAACTCCTACAAATTGCTTGTTGACGCGAATTATTGAATAAATCACTAATAAAGTTCCGGCTTTTATATTAAAATTATCAAAATACGTGATGATTCTAAATTTTATGCGATTTTATTCGAATCATTGTCGTCTACGTGATGTAATATTTCCTTGAACTCCCCCTGTTTAATGACCCAATTAGTGTCAAACTGTGATTTATATATGTAGTAAAAGGTAATGTTAATCTTTGTCCAACGTAAGGAGTTGATCATGGCGTTACAGCCTATCTAGTAGTAATGGGAAGGCAATAAAATTGATTTTATGCCTTTTTAATGATAGCGCAAGTTTCTTAAGTAGGGTGTTTATTAATTCAACTATTAATGATTTCTCAGTACATATGACGTCTTTTTTTCTGTTCCCTCCCAAGCTTCTGGAACATGTTTTTTTAAATGTTATACGATAGTCAATTTAGCTAAGTAACTAAAGCTTTAATTGCTTTATTTATTGTTTATAAATGCAAAACGATTTACATTTTACTATTTACAAATAAAATGTGTTCTAATGCATATTTTAGGCACATATTTAATAAGGGTTTGTTTGTCAAAATGCATTAAGATTTCCATTGTTTTTACGCGGAAATTTTACACACGGGGTAATTATTTATTAAATAAATAACCAAAGTGTTTAATTGCTTTCTTTGTCCAGATTGCAATAAATTCATATTATTCTAACATGGATTAAATAGATTTTTGTACTTACAATGTGCTTTAAAATGATTGTTTACACACACGGAATTGTATTTCGCTTTGCATTTTAATGGCTTTGAATTTACAATACGCTTGTAAACTTTATACAGGGTGGAACAATGAATATTCGCAAATTTTCTATTCTTTCCAGTTTCTTTCTAATTGCGTGGGGTTTTATTTATGGAAATTGGGTTTCAATCACCTCTCGTAATTTCCTAATCACGTTATAATATAGAAATTTTCCTATAGCTACTTACTAAGGTAGAACTATTTTTATTCACTAACTTTATTATAAATTTAATACAGTGAACAAATCTTGCAATGTGTCAGATTTGACAATTATTAAATTGAGACGCTTATTTACTGGTTGCTATAGACGATGCGAGTTTTTTAGTTTTATCGCTCGCTTCAATAAACGTCGACGTTCTTTGTCGGGGTCAAGCAAAAAGCCTTGTTTAATTAGTGATTGTAAAAAATTGATACGATTATGCAGGTATATTAAAAAAATATTTACACAATTTTATTTTTCTAGGTTTTCAGAAAACATTCATCAAACAGCGAAGGTTGCAAAAGTTTTACTATTATTAAATGCCGGAAGAAGAATGGAGTGTAAAGAAAAAATCTTCCAGATATTCAAATTACTGACGATCTTGTTGAATACGAGGAAGAGGACTGTATTGATTCAACTAATGGTACTGAACCAGAGTACGTTGCGCGAGCGACGGCCGTCTAGTGTCAAGCGGCATCAAACCCATTGGAACAACCATAGCTTTGAGAGTGAAATCTACAATGGATGTAAATTCTGTATAATAAATTCATCGTGTCAGAAATTCTGATAGTACCAAGGGTTCCGTAAGAAATTGGTGGTCGACTAAAGAAAAGAAAATTGTTATAGAATTCTTTAAAAGCCACATCCCATACAAAACAGCATAAAAAAAACAAGAATGTATGGAGTTTTTAAACAAACATTCAACTTATTTGAGAACAGTGATTGGGTACGAATAAAAACACTGGTATATAACACATATCGAAATAAATAATTACTCAATTATGTTTATCAATGTATGAATTTTAAGTAATGTTTAATAAACGCAAAGGAATTATCTATTTAGTTTGAACTACATATATTTTTTTAATGCTCGACCAGGTGATGGTTTATTAATGTATTAACAAAATGATGCATAGTGACCTCTAAGAAAGAAAACAAAGAAAGCTAAACTAATAATAGTTATAATAAGTGCATAGTTCAATTTGTCTTTTGTTTAGTTCTTAAATAACAACTAAATAACATACTGTTTTCTTCATTTTATTAAAGTACGGTCGACTAAAGAATTTTGTAACTAACTCGAATAAATAGAGAACAATCGACGAAAAAGTATTGTAACTATCTGAAATATTAAAACGAATCATTAAAAGATCTCGATTAATAATACTTGAAATATTACACAGAAAGAAGTATGGTGGGGTGTTCTTCTTTTGGTGTTTTTAAAGAAAAAAATTAAAAATGGGAGGTAGAGTAGAAGTATTGTTACAAAATGATAAAGCTACGGTCTAGGATAGTGTTACAGTTGCGATACAAATATCAGATCATGACTTATGCTAAATTTCATCTACCTAGGTACCCAGGAACTGCCTTTGACACACGCCGCCCAATTAAGTTCTTTTAAACTTTGCAAAGGGCCAGGTTAACAATTCAGTTCTTAAAATATTCCTGTATTGAGCATAGTAAAGCCAGGTTGTATGGCGTGTTTCATCATTTTTGGTCTTCATTAACCAACCACAACCCAATTAGGTTAGGCCGTGAGGGCCGCGCGTCAAACTGAAAAAAACAAAAATTTTCAATTTTTCTGTAACGAACATACTATAGTCTGGTTGTGTGCAAAATTTTATCTCTTTGGATTTTAGGGAAGGGTTTTTAACCACCTGCATTCGAATTGGAGCCTTTTAAGTTGTGGAAATGGGGGTTTAAAACGGATAAAGCATTTTTTGTAATTTTGCTGTGATGAGCATACCAGAGTTTAGCATGCAAAATTGAATGCGTTTGTTTAATTAGAATGTTTTATGTGTAAAATGACTGCAGCTTGCATTGATATTCTATATAGTTTTATGACTATTATGGGCTTGTTATTGTTGCTGAAATGTGAATTTATATAAGTTACCTTTTGGGGGACTTAATGATAATTAATACTATTAATTATAGTTATATACAGAACGGCAATTTTTGCTAAGGGAAGGTTATATTGCCTATTATACCTTTTTATAGTCACCAATCATTGCAGCTCACGTGCTAAAAAAGCACTACTAGTAGCTTGAGAAAAAGTCCAATGCACATATTTGTATCAGAACTAATTAAGTAAATAAATATAGCGGGTGAGCCAAATAACGTGGCCACCGCAAATATCTTCGAAAGTATTAGCAATAAGCAAATAATGCTATAAATAAAATGTCCTCAGCTTACTATCCTTATAATAATGTCATATGGAAAAAAATTTTATTGCACTTTTTGTTAAGGGGTTGGGGTGATTATCGAAGTTCAAATGTTACTCTATATTGATATTCACATCATTGGAAAGCCTACATTTTCTAGAATGCTATGATTTATCACATTCATATGGCTGGATGATAACTTTTACAAACTTTTTACTGGTTTATTTAGAAAACATTTCTGATACATAGCTATTGCGTGCACTGCATTTCCAACATTTTTACCTTATCCTCATAAAAATACATTTATAATTATTAAATTAACGCTACTACCACAAATTTTATTTTTTGCATTTTATTTATAACGTTTTTAGTAATACTAATACCTTCGGAGTTATTTGCGGTGGTCACGTTATCTAACTCAACCGGTATATGGAAGGCGCATTGCGCCGAGCTTTGTGCCGGACTGCAATTAGTAGCTTGGGCTGACCCATTGTGCATTGTATCCTTTTTGGCCGATTACACAATCAATACCAGGGCGATTGAGAATTAAAAGTGGATAGATATTGATGCTATATCCATTTGCTTACATAAATGTGTTATTCTGTATGTATATCTTATTTGTATGCCCATTTTAATAGTTTTAACGCAATAATATTAGTAATTGAACTTTTGGAATTTTAAATACTTATGCACGCTTATTGCAGGTGGAAATCTTCCGCCCTACTGCTACTTCAGATATCCTTGCCCAAGTAGTTTAAAAATAAGTGACATTAATAAATTAGTTAAGTAGTGTTGTGTATTAAAACACTCGGTTGCGACTACCAAGTCTATTAGGTGATAGTGATAGTGATAATGAACTGAATGCATTTATATTTGAATCCGAGTCGCAAGACGATGATGAGCCAGATTTAATTTTTGAAGACTGGCAAAATAGATTTTTGGCGTTTTTAAGCGACTTTTTAAAAAGTATCTTTAGAAAACTCTTCTAACGATTTTTATTTATACAGATTTACAATTTGAATTTTCAATACAAGTACATTATATTCATTAACGTATTGAGATCAAAATTACTCTAAGTTGATATTTACTGAATTAAATGAACAAAAATTAAGATAAGTAGCTGAATAACCAACAAGGTTAAAGTTGTGAAGCTCAAGACTGACTGGCCATCTTGGGCTCTCGAGGGTATTTATGTTGTCCCTGCCCCTCACATTGCTTGTGGGAACTGCAGAGCTTATTTCTGCTTATTTCTTTATTCATTTATACAATACAATACAATACTGTGACCTACACCTGCAGTGTCATATTACGTCTGGAATACAATGTATTCACATCCGTTCTCATGTCTAGTTTATGAACTTCCATTAACCTTTTATTATTTATCCTCCAATTAATTATACATTGTAACAATCTAACTTCAATTTTAATAATTCCATTTGATTACCTATATATCCTAATTTGAGGGATATGTAACTCGCGTCAACAAAAAAGTTGCAGAATTGCCGAAACTGCATTATTTTATTCTAAAAAAATTGTGCCCTGCTGTGTTTTAAATATTACGCCAGGACCGTCAAATCCTTCACAAAGTGTAAGATAGCCCATCTCAGCCTATTTTAAACCTTTACTTGCAAACTAATTTTAGTGGTAGATCGAGACACTTTAATAAAAGTTGGTACCAACTCTTTTCCTGGTTGGAATATTGCATTTTAAGTGTGACTCTGTTTATTGTTTTGTGTGTCGTCATTTTACAATAAAAAAGGACTCTAACGCAGTATTTGTAAGAATAGGTTTTAATAATTGGAAAAACGCATTGAATAAAGATGCTGGACAAAAAACACGAAAATAGTTTAGAACATAAACATTCATTCGTTAAATAGTCCTCTTATAAAGCCATTAAATCACCAAGTACTGTTACCGCAGTAGTCGGACAAATAAGTGAAGCACATTTGAACTTCGTTAAAGAAAACCGAATATATGTTGGAGTAATCGTCGACATTATGCGATATACAGACCTTCAGAAAATTGTTCAAAGAGGAGATGTTGAAACTGTAGAAAGCTCTAATAGAAGTAACTTTAGAGAACTTCTTAAACTTTTCAGTAAGTACCATGAGATAGTTAAGAAAAAACTTGGTGAAGGGATAGCAGCAAACGCTAAATAAACTAGCCAGACTTTAGAATAAAATTTTATTTATTTTTTCAAAGATGATGGTAGGTAGGATACGCAAAGACCTCCAGAACGTAATTTGCTTTTCAATAATGTGTGACGAGACAAAAGACGTCACAAAAATTGAACAAGTTTCAGTTGTGGTTAGGTATTATTTAGATGGACAATTTATAAAAGATTTATAGGTTTCAAAGCTGCAAATAAGTTAGATGCTGGGTTCATTGCTTATTTATATTAAGGAGATATTAGCCCGACTAAATGTGTAACATACTGTTTTAATATCGCTCTAATTAGTTCTATGAATTCTAAAAATAGTTATTTTCTAGTTTAATTTTAGCATTCTAATTATTAGAATGAAGGTCTTGGAGCGAACGGCTTCAAGATTACCCAAGTAGCGTCCTAGCGAAGTTTCCAGGAAGATCTAATCCAAGAGTCAATCAGTTTTCTAAAGGCACTTACTTTAAGGGCACTAAACATGTCAGATTAGTTGCTATCTATGATTAGATGTCAATCATGCTTTAGGATCCTATTTATGTCAGGGTGGTCTGAAGCAATTTTTCAATTAGCGGAGCACTCAACTAAAATTAGTTCCGAGATCTACTTGTGTGGCTATCTTAGGCAATGGGCAGTTTAATTAATCTTAAAGATTTACGACCGGCGTATCCTAAGCCGAGTATGAGCGCCAAGAAAGGGGTTATCTTTCAATTAACTTAAATGTATATAAGGAGGCCAGCCGGTGGGAATCGGGGTTGTTTATTTCCAGACGCGTTAGAGTCTGAAGCTCGTGGTCTTGCAAGATTGAGTAAGTGTTTTATTTCTCTGAATTCAAGTGCGTGCCGTTATGTTCAAAGTTAGTTTATATTTCTGAGTAAGTAATTATTATATATGGTATTACTATGAACTCAAAGCTGTGTTATGCATCATAAGTCATTTATTTGTTTAAATACAATATCTGTCGACTTTCATAACATACAACTTCGGGTTAAATCTCCGTTCCAGTAATTTTACCCAGTTAGGTTATTGTTAAAGACCGCATCTTTTGAAGGGTTTCTTATTTTACTGTGTTTCGACGTTGTCCGAGGCTTGTAATAACTAAGCCACAAATTCCGTTATTGTACTATTTGGCCCGTGTGAAGGTCGTGTTTTTCCTGTTATTGATGACCCTGGGATTAAAGGAAGGTCGTTTCAGTATGCAAGTTAGTTAGACTACGGTAGCGTTAATTAATTATATGTATTGGGGTGTTTGCACCCAGAACTGTTGTTAATATTCATAAAATAATGACTTTAGAATTGTTTAGTTAAGTTGTGTTTGTGCTAGCCGGAGACTTAATAACATTTGTCCCTGTGAAGTGACGTATTTTCTGTCCTGCAATCTTAGTTCATCGCCACGAACAAAGTGCGACGAGAGCTATTACCGCGATTGGTCCATGGGTCGTTTAATTCCCATGGTGGCGCCCTATTGTAAATATTGTTAATCACTGTATAATTTTGTATGCATATGTAATTAGGTTAAGTCAGTTAGTAGGCCGTTTAATAAAACAATTGGAATTTTGTCTTAGTGTGTTGTTGTTTAATGAACCTCCCCTTCTCACCGACTGCAGCAGCTGCGAGGCAATGTCCCGAAACGTGAGGGTACTATAGTGTTAGAGGTCCTTCCCATTTATTATTTATTATTAATTGGATACCCTCACGCGGTAGGTAAATATTATAATTACAAATGTAGACTTGAAAAATGCGTAGCACAGACATATGATGGTGCAAATGTAATGAATGGTAGGAATAACGGAGTTCAAAAACTTTTTAGGTATGAGGTTAATCAAGCAATTTATGTACATTGCTATAATCATCGGTTGAACGTGGATTTAACGGATGTCTGGAAAAAGGCTGGTAAAAGCAATAAGTTTTTAATTTATTACAAACTCTGTATATTTTTATTTCGCAATGGACTGTTTATGCGAGATTTATTGACTTGCAAAAAAAGGCTTCATCCAAACAAACGACGATTATTAGAATTAAAGAAAATTTATTATACAAGATGGTCGGCACAAGTTTTTGCATGTTTAAGTGTAAAAAAAATTTTAAGCAAAATATTAGTATTACTCAACTTAGCAATTAATGAGGGATCAAACATTTTGCCGAGGCAATTGGATTGTTGCAATTTCGAATTTGTTTTCAATATTTGTCTTTTTTCAAAAATTTTGTTAGTACTCAAAGGTGTTAGTGATTATTTGCAAAAAGTTACAGCTGACCTAAGTTCAAGTAATGATCTGATAATGTCTATTATAAAAGCATTTAAAGAATGGAGAACATATGAAGGTTTCAAGGAATATGAAAACATATATTCCGAAGTCATAAAGATGTGTAACTAAAATAAAATAAATATTCCTCAGTCTATGCAAGAAAGCGCAACAAAAAGTGAGCGGAATAGAAAGTTACCGCAAAACTATCAAAATTACATCATAGAGGAAGTGACTTCGGTGCAAAACAAACAATAAAGTGAAGTCATAAACTACTGTAAAATAAACATGTTTTTACTGGTATTGGACGCAGTATTATCAGAACTCAATGAACGATTTGAACAGTGTCCCGACATTATCGTATCCAGTGGCTCTCTTCACCCTTAAAATGTAAATTTTTTAGTTTATGAAAATCTGCTGCCGATGGCCACACACTACAAAACTAAATTTGGAATCGTTGGAACTGAACTGAAAATTTTACCATATACACTAAAATTATACAAAGCGCAAAACAAATTTATAATAAAAACAATTTTAAATTTTATTAGCCTGCTTAAAGCATATAAAATTGTTTTCAATGAAACGTTTAAAATTGCAGTAATTGCTGTTATAATCCCCGTGTCAAGTGCTGCTTACGAACGTACCTTTTCTTGTTTAAGACGTTTAAAAACGTATTTAGGAAATAGAATGACAAACGATCGACTAGAATATTTAGCAATAATTAATATTGAAGGGTCCATAGTTAAAGAGCTAGATATAGAAAGCGCAATAAATGAATTTGATACAGTACATAAAAACCGCTGCATTGTGTTGCATTAAAAAAGTTTTGAAGTAGATTTGTAATTCATTGTCTTATTTCTTTAAGAATATTTGTTTTTTGTTTACAATTTAGGAGTAGTCAGAAACTGACTATTTTTGTTTCTGCAAGTGCCTGTGAATTTGTTAAAAATTAATATGAACGTATGTAAGTTTTCTGTATAGGTGTAGGTTGTGTTGTAGGTGGTGATGTTGTAGTGTTTTAATTTGTTTCGTTTATATTATGATATTAATTAATAATTTGTATTATTTTGCAAATTTTGTATAGGGAATTTATTGCTAGTTATTGCT
Source organism: Platerodrilus igneus (assembly GCA_036346225.1). Classification (NCBI taxonomy): domain Eukaryota; kingdom Metazoa; phylum Arthropoda; class Insecta; order Coleoptera; family Lycidae; genus Platerodrilus; species Platerodrilus igneus. The sequence continues at coordinate 8,760 of JARFIW010001332.1, read as the reverse complement.
AGTAATTGCAAAATTACACTCTTCTTCGAGTTCTCTGATACCTCCAAATATTTTATAAATTTTGTATTTGTGATACTTGGAATGCATAAACGACAGATTTTACAATATATATTCAATATTTATTTATCCGTCTATCCCTGAAATTCAATCCAATCTTTTTGAGTATTTCGAACATTTTTTCCATTTTACATTGTCGAATGCTTTTTCCACATCTACAAACCCTGTATACATGCTTTCACCTTTTTCCATTGTTATCTCCATGATCACCCTGAGAGCTAAAATAGCCACCCGTGTTCCCCTATTTTGCCTAAACCCAAATTAATTTTCTCCTAGTATTTCTTCAGCGCGTGTTTTCATTCTTCTTTGTACAATTCTAGTAAATTTTGACACGTGTACTGTCAAACTTATTGTTTGAAAATTTTCAAATCTATCTAAGTCTCTCTTTTTTGGTATAGTGACTATGATGCTATGTTTGAAATCTTTGGCTATCTCGCCTGTATCATACATGTAGCTTACAATTTGGAAGAGACGTTCTGTTACTGCTTGTGCAGCGGCTTTTAAAGTTTATATTTGCACCTTATCTGTACCCGGCGCCTTCCACTTTTCAGACCCTTTAATGCTAATTCAAACTCATTTCTAAGTATAGAATATCTCAAGTCATCTTTTTCAATGTCTGATTCCTGTTAATTCCTTTCTTGCATATAAATTCCCTATATATTCTTGCCATCTAACCACTTTCTGTACATTTTCTATAATGGCGTTTCCTTCCGCGTCCCTTATATTTTTGCTATACGGTTTTATATCCCTAAAATTCGTTCTAATTAGTTTGTATGTTTCATCTGTCTTTCCTATTTCCATCTTAGTCTGTTCCTCTTTGCACTTTGTCTTCCAAATATTTAGTTCACTAGGTATCTTTATAAAATAATTGTTTATAATTTTTCTAACTGTTCTACAATAGCATCATTAAAGTCTAAGTTTACACATTGCTTAGGCAAAATGTAACCTAAAGCTTTAATAACATTTTATGAATCCGTGAATCCAACTATGTTAAGAGGTCGTCAAAAAAGGGATTACGACTGATATTCTGTAATAATGGTCTGGGCTCGAAGGAACTACCTCTACGTCGTTTTTTGTTTTGACGTTAATCTATTGATAGTTATGTCATAGCCAATACTTTCTAATAGAAGTTTTGACTGAGAAAATTTTTTTCAAACGTCGAATCTGTTTGTACTAGATGTTACTATAGTTTTTTTTATGTCCTCAATATAGCCGGACGCGGCAGATAAATTGCATTCCGCTGTTAGCAAAAGTTTACGGAGGGTTATTGTATGTGAAAATATATAGTCAGAAACACCTATACCGACAACAAATTCTCCCGTGATAATGCACTTTAAATGTTGCCTAGCGTTTCAAGAAACATCTAGATTTGACGCTTCGGTTCAAAGAAGCCCACGAGCAGTTGATCTATTTATTTAAAACGCTAAAGGCCGTTATGGCTTTCAACCCACCTGATTGTACACATAGCGGTAAGTTTTTGCTATCTAGAATTTGACAAATATTTTGCTGTATTTGTTTTTATAATTTCTATTCTTTTAGGCGAATTTCTAAAAATCTTTCCGCTGGACTTAGCTATTCCTATACAATTACTAATATATTAATTCTGACAAGACTGAGCTGTTGCCAAATTTAATGCATAAGCATTATAATGCGCATATAGGACTCTCGGTACTCTTTCAATAATAGACTGTACTCTTTTAAAATTGCTAGACATGACCGCCGCTCCATCGTAGCCTTGTTCAGCAAAATAATTCATTTTGATTCTTAAAGTTTTCAACGAATCAATTATAACCACAGCCAAATATTCACCCGTCGTTTCAATTTCCATAAAATCTTCACGTATTGATAGATTTTTATCAAAATATGGCACGCGAAGTGAAAATAGTGCTGTTCGCGAAACATCAGAAGCTCCATCGCTTGAAATAGAAAATCCTTTAGAGTTATTTATTTGTTTTACGAGCTTGTTCTGAATTATATTCCCACGTAACGATATTATGCAATTATGTATTTAAGCGCTACGGTATATTGCATTACGTGTAGAATTTTGTAAATGTCCTAGTAACATTTCATCATCAGCACTAATACGATAACGCAGAAGAGCCAAAAATTCACCCTCGTTGTGTAACACTGAATATTAAGACCTATTGGCCTAGTCTGAAGTTCTATGCAAGAGAAATTCTTGTCGCCCAAAGAGTTATAGTTGCTATAACAGGTTTTATTTTCTGGCGATTTTGCGCTGCCTGCTTGCTATAGTTTTTGTTAAATTTGATACTACATCATCTTGTGATTTAGTAAAAGCATTACAAAAATTATCAGCGTCAACAGCGATTTTGATATCTGGGGTCCAGGGACATACAAAAAGTTTATGTTAATTTTGCTGCCATTTGTGTAATATTCTCTATCCAAATTGTTATTCGCCTGTCAAAATGGAATACTATTAACGACAGTAACTTCTTTTGCACCAGATGTCATATTTTTTTAACCGTGCATTATATGACTGAGGGGGCTTTGCCCTATCTTGACCTTGCCAAACTGATTGTTTTTTTACTTTTTAAAATTAAAATAAAATAGGGTAGCAGCATGTTGTTTATTTATATTTTATGGCTCTAAATAAAATTAAAAAGTCTATTCGCTCTTTCTGCTCTACTGTATGAGAAGTGAACTGAATCTGAAATAGTCATGCAAACACAATAAATTTTTGTAGGGGAACCAAAAAGAACATAATTTATGCCTTAACTAATTTGTGGTTTTGAAACAATTTGAACTTTACTATAAAGTATAAACTTACCATTAGGTTGTGAGACCAAAAACCTTAACTATTCTACTATGCACGAGACAGATACAAGAATTCGACAAGCTTTAGCTGTACTTACTGCCCGCTGACACTCTCAGTCACACTAATTAAAACAATAAATAACCCTAGATTTTGTTGCGCTGCGCTTTTATTAAACAAAGGAAGCATTTGCTCTTTAAAATATCGGGACTAACAAACATTTTCTTAGTATTTTAGTAACAGTAATTACAGCATAATATTTCACTTAAATACCCAGAACTTGAAATATACATAAAACTTCAACGACACACCATAAATCATAAATGACACAATGCAAAAAGGAAAGGACTACTAAAGTAAAACTGCTCTTACATAGTCTTTTTCGAATTGAGGTTTGAGAGTAGTCGACAAATATATTCAGAAAATATGTATTTTAAAGCTTTTGAAGATTTAAGTCAAAGCATTGAATAAGGAACACTATTGTAAAATGTTTTCTAAAAAGGAAATATATTATGCATGAATACCTATCATCCACCAACTGACCAGTTCACATGACTTTTATAACTTATTGATAATGATATTTTAATATTTATTATATGTTTGACTGACAACACGTTTGTTGTGTAAATGACTACATGCACTAGCAATATCCCTCATTAATAACCTGATAGCGCATATTTTATACTATTTTGAAATAATTAGCGCTCAAAGCTGCTGTAAATAATTAAAAGTAATGATCCAAAGAATATTAAACACCGTTGATTTCATTTTCTTGCACACATTCTATTTTAAATTTTAAAAGGCCTCTAGAATATTAGTTTCTCCAGGCCTCGCGTTTTCTCTAAAATGCTATGCAAACAAATTATACTTAATTCCTATGTATTCAAGTATGCTTTATTAACTTTAAAATTTTAAGAAATTCCTTAATCAAAACCTGTATCATTATCGTATAATTTAACAGCACGTTATAATTTATTTAAAAATGGTGTCATTGGTTTGTCGACTGTCACATTTGTACTTTTTTTAAGAAACAAGGAAAAATACTTTTATGGAATCGGAAGGGATCTGGACCCCCAGAATCCCCCTCAATACAACCATGCATTCAGCTATTTATATATTATTTACAACGCTGTACCTCTCCTTGGCGGTAAAATTTACTGATACTCTGAAGCAGACATATAATAGATTCAGTACAAAATGGTTGTAAACAAACTAGCATCGATTGAAAGAATAACTAATCATTGGTGCAGTATTATAATGTGTAAAGCAAGACACAAAATCTCAACCTATATACAGCGTATGTAGATTACAGTAAACCATTTGATCCGGGACCAGTCGATTGGTTTATACAAATTCTGAAAGTGTATAAACTTTGACCCAAGGTAATATTACTACTACAACAAATAATGGAGATATCGGAATGTTGTCGGTGAACAAATAGCTGGAACCATTTATATAAAGTGAGGAGTATTTTCAAGGGGATTTGTTGATCCGGATACAGTTTTGTTTTGCACTAAACCCAATCTCTCATTTACTAAACTTTTTTGAAAGTGGCTGTAGACTTGACATCAAAGGCAAACAATTAAAAGTGAACCCTTTGTTATTTATTAATGATTTAAAATTATATACAGATATGGCAATAAGCTGCATTTTACAATTTTATTAATCAAATTGTTCTATAGCCAAACTAGACTGAATTTTTTTTAGGCAAACGTTTAACGAAAAGTCTAACAAAATATATGTACAAAACATTTTTGGAAACAAGTTTTTATTTAAATGCATTTGAACTGAAAAGTAAAAACGAATGTTCAGTGAACTTTAAAGTATAACTACACAAAATATAAAATATGTATTTTAAAAACTTGATGCCATATTTCAGATAGAAGTTATAAAGTAGTATTACTGAGAGCTACAGCTTTTAAAATATATATTCCATATTTCTTTGTAACTATACTTTTGAGCTATAAATTTCACTGAATATAGTGTTTAATTTTTGCTTTTTAGTTCAATTGTAGTATTAGAATTTGCCAAACTCTATGTTTTTTTGTCCCCCAACATCACGTTTACCTGTGGAAACTAAACTAAACATATCTATATCCGCAATGTATTAGGGTGTCCAGATTAGAGCATCAGATCAGCTTCCTCAAAATATGTTTCGCTATCCAAACTCATGGTATATAAAAAATTTAAAGTTGATGCCGTTGAATATTGGTAATCCACCATTTTGGGGCGTTTGCCACATTGGATTTACAACGAAGCCACGAGCTTATCGTGTTGTACTCGCCGAATCCTTTTACTTGATACCTATATCAAGAAGACTGTAAAGATAAAGCTAATCCGCAACTTTAGGGCGTTCGCCATACTGGATGTGAAATGACTCTACGTAGATTGCGGTGTTCTAGGAATTGTAAAGACAAAGGTAATTCAACGTCTTTTGGAGTCCACCTTATTGGATTTTGAAATGACAACACGTAGATTATCGTGTACTATGCGTTAAACTTTTTTATTTGATACCCATGTCAATTGGGTTGTAAAGACAAAGATAATTTATCATTTTGGGTCGTCCACTATATTGAATTTAGTGTGACGTCACGTAGATTATCGTGCGCTACTTGTTGATCCCGTTTATTTGATATCCATATCAAGAGGGTTATAATGAATTTAGAACGGTATCAAAATTACGCGTAAATTTGTGCTCAACTTTGCTAATTTAATCAACTTACAAAATAATTCTTGTCTACACAAATTTCGAACTTTGCCCGATTTAGATTTTTTAACACTGCTTTAGAATATCCTCCTTATTATACTTTTTGATATCCCATTATAATTTAAAGCCAGAAACGAACCGACCGATTATTCGATTTACGTGCTGAGCTTTAGCCCTCAGAAAACTTATTCAGGGTTATAATGATTTATAACCAAAGTGCAAAATAATTTATTTAAACAAATGTATCTCAAAGTTGTGCAAAGAATTTTAATAAACTATAGTGAACCTACTAAAAATGCTTACATCGTTACCTGACATCTGTTCTTACTGTAATCATTCCAGTAAGGATACATCACCGATCACAATAAGCAAACGCATGGTTGCCGGTTGGAGGAGCTGAGAACGTCGGTTGAAGATACTGAGAAACATCGTCTGTATATCAAGTGACTTGAACGCTCTCTGCACTAGTTTTACGTGAACTAAATTTGTATATAACGGTATGTTAAACCGACTTTTCATTCCCGATCATATAATAGTAAAAATGTGCTTATAGGGTTATAGGGGTCAAGGAATGGAGAAATACACCAAAAACCTTGTCAGACCCAGACCCGGGTCTGGAAACGTCGCGTTGGCTTTAATGACGTCGGGTGTGTATAGCACTTCGGGCCTGTATTAGCGGTAAAATAAATGCATATATATATATATATATATATATATATATATATATATATATATAGTATTTCAGTGAACAAGATGAAATAATAACTTAGACTTTTATGCAAAGCCCAAATGATTATTTCAAATCGATCTCGTAATTGAAAGATGGAAAATATAAGGTCTTGGACAGGACTTTAACCTGTATCCTGGTTTTGCCGGAACCATGCGTTTACCAATTACGCCACCGAGACCGATGACACAATTGGGAAATTTACAAATTTAAATCGTGTACAACAACTATACATAAACCTAACTTTCAATTACGTTTGGCATTTTTGTACACGATTTAAATTTGTAAATTTCCCAGTCGTGTCATCGGTCTCGGTGGCGTAATTGGTAAACGCTTGGTTCCGGCAAAACCAGGATACAGGTTCAAGTCCTGTCCAAGACCTTATATTTTCCTTCTTTCAATTACTAGCTCGATTTGAAATGATCATTTGGGCTTTACTTATAAAGTCTATGTTATTATTTCATCTTATTCACTGAAATACTATAGTATTTATCAATTTACCTTGTGTAATTAACTATCTAAAATATTTATATATATATATATATATATATATATATAGAATGCTGTGTAACCTCTCATCTTTGCAGGTACTGGCCCTTTAAAAAAAAAAGAACATTCGAGCCCCACAGTTTGGACGTCAAGAATGCTGTGAAACCTTATAAATCACCTGGTCCGTTGATTCCTTCTGTTAATCGCCTCGGCTGCTCTTCTAGATAACTTCCATTCTCAATCATAAAAATTAAACAACACATTCCTACCACAAACATCAACATTAACTCTATTTACATCAATATTCAGAATACATTAAATTTTCAAATTAAATTTGAACATAAAATTCAGTTTTAAAAAGAATTTCCGGATTAATTTTATTATCATTTTACTGTGCATCCAAAATTAAAGTCCTTGTTGGATGCCTACTAATTAATATAAAATATAAGCAGACCGGAGTCTGAGTATAAAGGAGCATCTACCACCCTTTACGTTAATTAACCAGGTTTGTCTAATTGAGCTCAAAGACCTACCCAAAGTTTCATCCTATTCCCGAACATCAAAACAAAATACCCCTTTTACTTAAACAAGCAAATTTCATCTTAAAATTAAATTTTTATGGTTAGAAAATTCCACTAATGTCCATTTAAAGTAAATCAATTATAAAGTCATTCAATACACACAAAAATGTCAAACAAAATAGTACAATTTACCTGAAGGTTATTGTCCTCGTAGCTTCAGTGTAATCGTCCCTTTGTAAATCACACCATTCCAACCGGATTCTATTTACAGCTTCAAGTTGTCAACGCTTTAAAAATGTTCTCCATCACCATTAATTTAAAGTTGTTTCTAGGCTTTTCCGGAACTCATCTGTGTATATCTGCCTCTGGTTCAGTGGATGCAGACACATTTACGAACCATTTAGTCATTAACACCCCCGCAAAATAGCAAAGAAATTCATACTTCCTTTTACCAATATTACCAATATACGCCAAAACTGCCTACTTTTGGGTATACATTTGTCGTTGTAAATTTTACTAATTGGTACCGTGATAATAAACTTTTATTACCTTGTGTCTAAGTGCACTGAAGTACATTCATGTTAGCACGTAAAATAACCAACTATTTTGAGTCACTAAAATATACTAGCACACTTTAAATTATTTAATCAAACTAAAATGCACTGTTTAATATCAAGTCGCGGATGCACGAGCTTTTAACGCATCTAATCGTCGAAAGTCTAAGAGTCTAAGAGAGAAACACATATTCCGCCTGTATATATAGCGAATAGCCGACACGTCGCTTTGTTCCCTAAAACGGGTAATTCCAACGAATTCCTCATTCTACGTTCCCAGTCTGTAGCCTGCACGTCGATTTTTATGAATTTAGTCCTCACCCCATTGAGATCTCAGAAAATTTCAACACGGCCCGCAAAGTTGTCCGAGAAAAACTAATTACTTTTATACAGAAATTGTTGTTCTACCTCTGATATATGCATCCTATTTTTAACCAATCGCAACCCCTTGACGTTGCTTAAATCCCGCCCTTTACAATATGTGTCTTTGCTTGACGCATTTTCTCTTTCCTTCTCTAACCTGTTCGTATTGGTGCAACTTGACACTCTTCATTATCGATTATATTTTAGTCCACGCGGACTGTTATCTTGGTTTAATAACCCCGTATCGCACATTCTCGTGAATATTAAGCCCCGGTTTCTCCAAGATTCTTTGAAACATTAATTATTTGCCAAATTTACGCAGAATGAGCTTTTTAAAAATACGCAGGTGTTCTGTATTTCCTGCTAAAGCATCTGATCGTTTCCAATATCCTTAGAATCAACATGTTTATCCAAACAAATTAACTTGAAATTGCCTTTTAAAACACGCAGGGGTGTTCAAACGTAACATTTAAATAACCTTCCTACGATTTGACTATTATTGGGTTTTACAAGTTTTATGCTTATTATTAATAATGGTTCAATTAACTCCAATTAAAATTGATTTCCAT